>RYFJ01000140.1:0-229098 GCA_003991445.1 Oryza meyeriana var. granulata
TTCTGCCAATAGAAAACCGAGGAAAGCAGAGAAGTTACAGCGGCGAAGCCCTCGCAATTTTTTAGCGAATCCAGGTATTTTTTTTGATCTCGCCATCTGTTATGTGTAGTCAATTTTTTAAACAATGTTACATTGAGTGAGCTAGAACTATATATGTAATATCCAAATAATAGTATGAAAATTATTACGGTTGGCCATAACCAGTCGTTAGTGTTAAATTTATTTGCCTCGTACTAGAAAAAACCATTAGCGGCAGAGAGAATAGTAAATTAGTATTTTTAAAAATAAATATGCTCCGCCATGTCCAATCGTTGTAATACTCATGACACGTTAGATAACCTAGTGTTATAACTTTATTAGCCGCCGCGGGTCAGTTGTAAAATATAGAAACGTAATGTTGACTCTTACGTATACCTTTATACATATAATATACAATTAAAAAATCGTTTTTTTGACAGAAATGCAAATAGATTGTATTCGCGATTATTATACGTGAAGGGAATTCAACAAGACAAATGGGGTAGATTTATCGAGTTCAACGTAAGCACAAAGGAATTTTATAGTCCAGTAGAAGTTTTCCTGAGTACAATGGTTATGAGGGATCGAGTAGAGCCTCAATACAATAACAATTACGGTTACGCACTGGTTGCTGGCTGTGGAAGGTTTTTGGTGGGAATTGAGCCAATAGATTCAAGCGGCCAGCTGGTAATTTTTTGGAGTGAGGTCCACTCTGCACGGATAGGCACCGAGCAATCCTAGTGTAGCTATGACGTGGCACATTGATCAGCTCGTCCGAGTACACAATGTCCCATGAAACAGGGAGCAAAATGAGCAGAAGAAGACACAGGTCCGATGAGAGGAAGAGAGCCAGAAACAGGGACGGCGGGTTTGCCAGTAATGAAGGGAGAGACACCCAGTCTATACAGAGATGAAATTGAAGACTCAGAACCTGAGCATAGGGAGGATAGATTCTCGGAGACGATGTACACCCGCAGAAGGGACAACGAAGGACTTCTCCGGACTCGTGTTCAGAGGTGCACACCTGGCATGGAGTATCGGCAGAAATGAATGGGCAAGGCTAGATACCGAAATAAGCACATTACAGAGGCTTAAAAGTGGCCTGTCACTTGAGAGTCTGTATCAAATCACAAATGTGTACGAAGTGAAATTGATGGCAAGTCTCAACATGGCATGTCATAAGATACGCATCCAGAAAAAATTATACGACTTTGGTCGTGTCAATCGTGACGGAGCACAACTCCATCTCCGGTTTCGAGTACACAGAACATTCATCTGCATTCATCGCTTCAGACATGTTATTCTTTATGGCTTGTGGAACCTCCGTCGAGCCCAAGTCAATTATCGCCGCATCGAGAGAAGTTACAAACACCCATACACATATGCCAATGCCATGGAGGTCAAACAGAAATTAATAAAATGAATTCAGTATTGAAGCTTCGTACAAAATTCCTCGTCTACTGCAACCATCTGTGCGAGGAATCTGCAGCACTCCGAAATCAAAAGTTTCATCGTTATCAAGTGCCTGCAAACGTCCTTCACGGCCTTCCTCTCTCAAGGCGGCATGTTTGCATGTTCATTCGCAGGCCCATTCCTCTGCATCGACGGCACATTCCTAACTGGAAAATACAGAGGGCAAATGTTGACGGCAATCGGAGTAGAACGGAACAACCAAAGTGTGCAGTGCCTTGCCTTCGTCGAGGGCGCGGGAAACACAAGAGTTGCTACTGGTTTTCTTGAAGCTGTGTAAGGAAAGTGTGGATAGCCAGATGTAGTTCATACATTGACTCCATCCAGGTATGCTGCGTGCAATCAGAGCTGCGAAACGCTGCCTCGCAACAAGGGATACCCTCGCTGTGGAAGATTATGGCAGATGGTGCATCGTCACCATGGCCAACTTTTATAAAGCAGTTCAGAAACAAGTAGCTTGATGGCCAGTAAACGTTGTGCGCCCAAATCACAGAAAAGTCAATGAGGTGAGGAGACTTTATGAGCTGCAGTCCAAATATAGACCGCGAGAGTTCTGCAGACCCCCAGCTGAGTGTTGAACTTGGCCCTGAAACTCTAGAGCAACTTTCCCACGATGACGGTACATCAGAAGAGGCCCCGTTCTCGGTTAGCAATTTCGCCGTGGATCGAACGAGCCAAGCGAGAGAGGGCATTGCTTACGATGAAGTGGAGCAAGGCTACGGCATAATGACACGCACCTTGCAGAGTTACAAACTGGTTATGCTGTTCGCAACTCCCCCTTGGTGCCCATGGAGTTCATCCTACATAAACACAACTACTTCCACGACAGGTGCAGGAATGAATGGCCCATCTTATGGCCGATGGGAAAAGCCTTTGGTTCGGCACCAAATGACACAGTACCTTGAGGACAAATGAAAGAAGGCAATGAGAGCACGAGCGAGGCAGGCACACGAGAGCGTAATTGAGATATGTGTGTCCGACAGGTCCAGCTGGCATATCGCAAGAACCTATACAAGAGTGCCCGTAAAGGAAAGGACATGACTCTCCTGGCTAAACAAGCTGTACCTACAAGCCCTGTCTCATGTCATGCCGCTTGCGGGAGTGCGCATTGATGAAGCCAAATATGTGTCTCGTACTTCAAAAAGGACAATCATGATACATGGAGTACGAGAATCTTTGGTTTCGCATCTCCCACTTCACTGAAGAAGACACAAGTCCATTTATTACATCCTGACACGAATGCAAGGAACAATAAAGGCCACGTCAGACACGGAGGATACGCAATGATATGGACGAATCGAGGCCGGCGTTAGACTCACGTTTGCAGTAGGTGTGAGAGAGGACAACCTACAAAAAGTGCACGAAAGCGCCGCTATGCCCCAGTGCCGGCGGAAGTTCCTATGAGATCAGCCCGACGAAGCGGCAACTGAGGCGAAGGCACCACTATAGGCAGCGTTCGCAAGCGTCCTCGTGCAGCCCTCGGTGTATGTTGTTCTAGTATAGCCACTCGTTGATATTAATCTCCCTTATAATGTGTAATTTTCTGTTAATTTGCGACTATAATGCACTATGTTAAATGAGCTAATCCGTCCGCTTCTTTTTCCTTAGCATATGACCAACGCCTGAGCTGCTAGATCACGCCACCGATCATTCACCACCGTCGTTTCTCTCGGCGGTCAGAACCTCGAGGCTCGACCTTACGTCCTCGACCTTCCAGCGACTACTTCGGTGACGACAGTTCACGACTAGGACGTACTAACGTTGTACTGGAATCTGTATATGGTCAAACTTACTAACTTGCTTGGTTGATGTCAGGGTCGGGAGGCAGCCTCTTCCGCTGTTAGCTAGGTAGCAGCCGCTTGAGCCCGAATGACCGACGAAGAAGTGACGGTATGACCGCGGCTCCTCACAGCTCTTGTGACGGTGGAGACCGCGAGACGCACACCCTTCCACCTCTCCTGCGTGAGATGCCCCCACGCGCAGGACGTCAGCTTCTCCTTGGGTGCCTCTAGCAGCGCTATGCGTGGCCATTGACGGGCTCCAGCGTGGCGAGAGAGATCTTACACCGGTTCGCCACGAAGATCACCATCCCAGGCTTCCCCCCTCGTCAGGCGACATCTCCCCGTACACGCACGGGCCGCCCTCTCAGGCTGGTATTGAGCTACTACCTCAAGAATCATTGTTTTTATGTTCGTCCTTCAGTCCGTACTAAATTACAGTGCTCTTACTTCTATATGTTAACCGCCTGATCAGCTAGCACCGGGAGGCCGACCGACTCACTGCAGAGCCTTGAAACGTACCTGTGGGTTTCGCTGTGTGCGATGTTCCACAACTCGCACGCCACGCAGTCGACAAGGGCTTGATCCCTTACGCGAGGAACTAGCCGACGCCGAGCTCGTGCTGTTCCCCAGTACAGTTGGGATCCGCAGCGCCTCGCCACGTAACAGTGTCTGTGCACGCTGCATGGCATAAGACCGACCATAAACCGTCTTCACGGTTTGTCCACTCCTCCTAAAGCTCGGCCAAGCGGTTCCGATTCGGCCCCCCGTGTGACCACAGCCGTACGAGACTAGCCTGTACGTGGGTGTCCCTACCGGAGACTATCCGCGATGGGGACCGGTTGTGTCTTCGTGATGTATGTCGGTGTTAGAAACTTGGTTAAGTTTTATTTACTTGGATAACTGAGAACTCTTTTCCTGTTCTGTAGCGTCGGTACGCTCACGCAACGAGAAGTCTTACCCGACTTCGTCATGGAGTTCGACAGGATCCACGACTGACAGTGTCTGGGAGCCGTGTTACACCCGAGGCACACCGCGGGCGACCGCACGGCGTCTCCCTCTGCACCAGACCAGCGTAACTGGATGACGATGACGCCTCTGTTCGACATTTCTGTCTAGTCCGCACTGCCCGCAGGTGTGATCTGGCAGTTCGTATGCCGGACAGCCTGTCGGCATCCATCAACCTATCGTACCGCAACACTTCACAGGTATACGTGGAAATGAATATTCGTATGTTAGGCATTGGCACCGTTTGCTTGCAGTGAAGTCCGGCGGGCCACGGCCGCCGGTAGAGCTCCCTGTGGAGAGCCCACCCGTCGTCGAGCTAACATCAACGACTGGCTCATAGCCACGGAGACGTCACTCACGGAGCTGACCCCTACGACACCGAGCCAGGTAACGCACCCAGTACGCTTTCCGTGGGCGTTCACCAACGCCCGTACCAGACTACGGGTGACGTACGACTCCCGACGCTCCACAGCGCAGCACGTCCTGGGGCTGTGCGACACGACGCACATACCCAGAACCGCACCGCGCACCAAAGACTACCTTCAACGCACGGTGATCAATGGTCTTCAATATCTCCATTGTTCTCGTTCAATTGGTAGGTTCACGCGCGCAACTAACCATGCGGCACCTTTCCTTAGCTGAAAGAACCGCCGGACGACCGGCTAGGCAGAGTCACACACACGGAGCTGACCTATGCCGGGCAAGCGCCTACAGGCTGGCATCGCCTCTCACGCAGCAAGGACGCAGACGATCACGTTCGACCGGAATGTGCAACACGATGCGCTACGGCTCGTCCGAGCTTCTGACGTTGTCGCCGTCCCGATGCCAGTACCCACCGATGATCAGATACCTATGCGCAGGTCCAGGGCGTGAAGGATACATCAGGCCAGGAGCGGCGGGTTACTGCCGGGGCCAGCTCACCGTCGTGGGGAAGAGCTCCTTCTGGTACCGCCGTGACGGATCGAGGTCGCGCAGCCTCCTACGATCGGCGAGGAATTGTCAGGTAGCGTCAGGAGTGAACCCTATTCACTAACCTAAGTTGCCATTTTTTATGGGCTAACACTGGACGATTTTCTTTACCAGACCCACGCACCGATCTCACTCCACACTGGGACACTGCGGGGCGGATTCTGGCCCCGCGCACCTCTGCTTGGATCGTCTACCCGAGGACGACCTTCCTTCCGGAGCAGACGTATCGGGCATCGTCACAGCTCGGAGGTGCACCGCCACACACAGCCGCGCACTACGCCGGCCTGCGTCCCTCGCTCATCGATCAGAGCCGGTCGCGAGCTACCCGTGGGGTCACCGGCGACGCCTAGCACTACTCGCGCGGGCACGCGCCGATGCGCAAGGCCCAGGAGGATACGAGGAGGCGATGAAGTCACTGACCTAGAACCCGGTCTATTGCTTCTGTCATTTATTTTATTTACCTTTAGGTCTCGCAATGAACTGTTAAATCTGTCATGTCCATATTCACCTCCATGTAGACTCGATCCCACGTCAGAACATCTGTACTGACCTAACAAATGTAGTCTCGCTTGTTGTATTTCGGTACTATGGGTGTCGCATTCATCATGCCGCCAAATGCGAATGGCATCGCATTCCTAACCTAATATCATGTCATTAACAACGGACCGGGCGCTAGTACCATGTCATTAACTCCAAAGTTTTAACCAAAAATACACTGAAAGAAAATGTGACAACACCCAAAAGCGCACGATTTTTTACAAAACCAATCGCCCACCATCGTCGGATTTATGAAAAAAAAACGTCAAAAACATACCCCTAAACCACGAATTAAAAACTCAAATTTCTGATATTCAGCGTGGAGGCAGAAGACGGGGCAGGAGTGGATTGCGAGTGCCGATCAACAGACATACGAGGACTGGAACTGCGAGTGCCATCGGACATACCCTCCAGATTTGACAAGTCTTTCTCGACACGTGAACAGTATATGATCATTGGTCTGTTGTTTAGAACATCGACATCATAATCGCAATGGCGCACATAAATAAAATAAGATTAAGAATTTAACTTGACAAATAAATTTTCAATAATTTGGGGTACCGAACAATTCAGGCAACAAAATATATTCAAACTTATGCGTATTGCAAATCGCTGCAGGGGGCGAGCCTGGGCATGGCAAATCGTCCGATCGAGAACAGCACCAGGAACGGTTTGATCCGATCCCTGTCGACGGACCGCTACCGCATTGCTTCCCTGTAGCGATACGGAGCCGTCCGATGCTCGGGCGGAAGGGTCCTAGCTCGGAACTTACCGCCCTGGCGGAAGACGGCGAGCGAATCCCAAGGAGGGCCGAATGCAAAATACATTCGCCGATAACAAGACAACTACACTGGGACGCGGCGAATGTAATTTGCAATTCGGCCCCACTGGGGCATTCAGCCGGCCGTCCCCCAGAAGCGGCGAATCCACGGGCCTCACCCGGGAGCTAACGGCAAGACGGCGCCGTTAGCCCGAGGCGACCGGGATGCATACTACGCCGCCCTCGGCGCACACGGCAGGGAGCTATCCTCCTTACAAACTCACCGCCGTGGCAGTAGCTTCAGCAATGAGACTAGCTTTTAAGCACAAATGATTCAAACCCGCAACAATTAGTTTTGTAAATTAACAAAAAAAATTAAATTAAGATAACTACAGTAAACAATTATCGATGAGGAGGAGGAATTATTACTGTTACCTAATTTAATTTTTTTTTAATTTACAAAACTGAATTTTTGCATAATTCGGATTTTTATACAGAACAGTAGCCTCTTACGCGTGACCCAGACCAGGGCGAATGCATCCCGATCAGCGCGGTTGACGGCACGGGCCAAGCCAGTCAGCCCGGGGAGGCACAGTGCGCCTGGACCGACCAATTGGGGGACGGGCAAATGCGACTTCGCCGCCCGAATAACCCCCATGGCGGTTCTTTAGCATTAGTGAACAGACGGTCCGGCACATACGACTACGGACCACTCGAATCCACGAGACAGCGCGGCGAATGCTTAGCAATTTGTATCACGCAGTCATATACCCTACTTAAACAATCAGTCAATAACTTTCCGGCCATACACTCTTAAGCGAATCGGGCAAATACAGATCTACGGACATTACAGAAATTTACATCTTCCTCACCCACTGTCGAGTTGGCTCCAAAACAAAAATTTGCGAAATCGGCGAGGAAGATTGAAGTTTTGAAGGGTCCGAAGTTTTCAAGCAGCGGTTTTTAAACGCACATCTCTAATTTTTACAGCGCCACATCTTACATCGGTTTGAGCTGCCACCATTTACGACGATTCTGTGCATTCTCGTGTTGCTAGCTTAGCACAAAAATATATACACAAAAAAAACAATAAAAATAAACAATTTTACAGCGACCCCGTCGGATTCGACGGTCCGATCCCTGTGCAGGACCGCTCCGTTCACTATGCTAAAAACCGCCCGTGGGGGACGCAAGGCCACTGTGGCCTCCTCGGGCTAACGGACCGCCGGCGCAGTAGCCGCGTCTGATCGGGATACCATATCGCCCCTGTGGCCACGGCGGTTTTTACAATATCCGCCGTCGGCCAGCGGCGGCAAGAGACCTATAATATCTGCACAATCCAAGTCCAAATCGAAGAAATTAGTTTTTGTAAATTAAAAAAAATTAAATTAGTAACAGTAAAAATATTCGAGGAGGGCTAGAGAGGGGGAAGGAGATTTCCTATTGTGTTTGAGATGATTAAGGAAGGCAGCCCCAGCCAAGGGAGATGATCTGGCACCAAGGACCATGCTATGTTGCTGGAGTGTGCATCAGTCCAATGGGCACAATTCTGACATCATCGCATGTTCATGAAACCTGATGTGAAATATGTTGGTCATGCACTTCATAGTAGCGGTGACTCCACTAAGGTGATTCGATCACAGATTGATAAAAAAACTTCTCGTTTTCTGGAGGATGTGTTTTTTAAACTGTCTAAACGGTATGTTTATTTTAAAAATTTTTTATATAAAAGTTGCTTTAAAAAATCATATTAATCATTTTTAAATTTATAATAATTAATACTCAATTAATCATGCGCTAATAGTTTATCTCGTTTCATATAATCTTCTTTTTCTTTGCTCTTTTCTCGCCTCAAGATACCTGAATAGCGAAAACATCTCAGTGCGTCTATGGGGTGTGTGTACTTCAGTTGGAGCATACAGAGCCTCGTAAAGGACTGATTACACTAGTTTAGCAGAATCTGGAACCTTGAGATGTCTCGACAAGCCAGTTACTGATATAAATGGATTTGGACATCCTCATTTATTTCAAAATACCATGTGAATATACATTTGTGAGAGGCTCAATTGAATATCCGTGCGAGGATATTTTGGAGCTGCCTAGTTTCAGTGATTTGGACAGTTCATCTTATGAAAAACTTCGAAGAGAAGGTCTCGAAATTGATCACGGAGAAGCTAGGGCTCTCACTCCTAGAAAGGTGAAACATTTGATGTGGTTGATTGATGAGACATATCAGTTAGAGACCATCTACTTAATGCAACAAGAAATCCCAATTATTCCATTTGGGTATTTGTGGTAGTCCAGTGTTTGCGTCTTCTGGGCATATCGTCGGCATAGTTTTATTCAAATTCCATGACATAAACTTTGCGGTTCATTTATCAGCAATGAAGGAATTTTTTGAAGAATGTTGAGTTGGTAAGTTTCTATGAGCTTACAGTAAAATAATTTTGCTTTCCTGTAATTATTAAGTTGGTATGGTAGAATAAGCTCAGTCATATTAATTGTTCACAAGTTTATGGCAACGCAAACTCAACGGTCTTCCCAAGCACTTGGCTGACCTCCCTAGTGCCACAAGTTCATAAGTTTGGGGCTTTTAATTGCTTGTATGTGATGGGCAACGCTTCCTATCAATTTGTTATTTATCTTCACAAGTTCACAACAATTTTTGTGAATCGATCGTCCTTTGCTCCGCCAAGTCCTGTTGGCTGCCTACATTATTTTATAGTTCATCCTCTCTTTTTTTGTGAAAACCACTGTTTATTGAAATAGTTTTCCATTGCTATCAGTTATCCACAAAGGCCACTGAGTGTAGATAATTAGTGCAAGATGGATTTACTGCTTAATCAATGAGAAAACAATTATATATGCTTGTGTAACAAAATCTGTTCGTGTTTTCAGATGCCTCAACACGTGGACGCTCCTTCATTGGCTGAGAGTGCAGTTTCAGATCAAACCCCAAGTGCTGAACCTGCACCTGCTACTGTTACTGCGACTGAAGTGGCTGGAGATTCAGAGCAAGGGATTTAGAGGTTCAGAGCAGCAGAAGCTTGGATCCTTGTATCTCAGGTACAGGATCGAAATGAGCGTACTTTCCCTTGCTGCAAGCTGACCACTGCAAGGTGCAGTAGAGAATCTCCACGTTCTCTGCTTTTCAGTCTTTTACCTCCTGATGTTAGTGTTCCACTGCTAGCTGCCAGAAATTGATTGCCGCTATAAAACTAAATATGACATTCCTTCGCTGCCAACACTCGCTGATGCAAGTCCTCTCCAATGATTAGCCTGGTATCCTGGCATTGGAGTTTTCTGTGGGCATTAGCCTGCCCTTGTATCCTGCGTGGTAGCTTTTCTTTCATGTCTGTTGTGTTGTTAGGTGCAGTTCTGAGTTTAGTTGGGGTCAGTCAAGCTATCTCAGTTACGTTATTGGCGCCCCAAACGCCCGGATCGTGGTGCACGATGCGCTCTGTGGCTCAACTGAAAACCGAAAAACCAAATGACAAAACAACAAACACCTACTAACATGCAAGCTAAGGTAAGCTACGAAGGAAGCACAGGATTATACAAAATGCATCAACAGAGCCGTTGTTTTTGTTAGTAGGATCCGGTTGGCTGTGTTAAGTCTTGTTTTGGGCAATCCTGGTATAATAGCTTGATTCTTGTGTTGGCTGTGATATGCTCCGTCGTCCGTAGGTAGGTGTGCTCTTAGATGATGGTTGTAAGCGTACTGCTATAGGAAGCTGGCCCTAGCGTGCTGTAAAACCCTTTTACGCTTTCAAGTAAAGCCGGGCGTATGCATTTTCTCCAAAAAGAAAAAGAGCAGGGGATGGATGGTTCTAGGAAGTGGAACAGGATGCCAATGAGAGCAATGTGAGTTGCGTGGCAAATCTTTTGAGAAAATTACAGTTGAGAATAGTGATTTTTTTAAAAAAAAACAATTGCTGGCATATATGGTCCTCTGCATTTAAAGATTATAGAAGGTGAAGGATCCAAACAGTCGATGTCTACTGCTTGTCCGAGGTTCATAGCACCCTCGAGATTTACTGGTAGAAGGGATATGTAAAAAATCGTGGTTTGAGTTTATGCAAATCCTGTGATGAAATTTCTTTCCTTGGATGTGAACAGGTGTTGGATAGGCGAACAGCTCAGAATAAGGGGGTAAGTCATGCAACGCCTTGGAGAAGATAGAAGCATGAAATGTGTTTTGGCATGAACGTTACATCCTGTTTGGGCTTACTGTTACTGACAACAATGCTGGTCTCCTTGATCAATGGTCTTTGGCAACAATAGGAGCACCTGTGAACAAGATAAAACGAACGGCTCAAACTTCGCATTGTGGAGACAAGAATAAATATGACCGTCTTAGAGTGAGCTGACTGTAGCTATAAGGTGGAGTAACAGCTAGCTGCGCATTGTAAATTGTCCATTACTTGGTCTTTGCGAAGCCACTGATCTGACAGGCCGGTGCATGTTTCCTCTTCCATTACAGCAAAGACGTGCAGCTCCTGTGCCTTTTTTTGTTCTCTCTGAGAAAAATGATGAACTCTTCTCTAGCTTCTTTGCCCGTACGTTGAACTGAACTCTTCTAATGCAGGTCAGGTCAGGTCAAGAATCAACCTTAGTGGGGGTGCGCAATGTACACGAGCGTGTATATATGGGGCGCATCGCATGTATCTATCAACCAACGTGCGTGCACATGCCGTCGGCCAAACAAATGTTGCCAATTGCTGTGCTTTGACTACGCGCCGGCATGCGTGCACCGACACGACACGACACGGCCACACGAATAATAATAGGCGTTTAATTTGTTGGTGTTCGATCACGACTAGATCGATCGATCGACCGAATATATATATATATATATATATCATAAATGTTTACTGTTCATATCACTAAGTGTACTGTTTAAATTCGCTGTTCATAAACTCTTATATTCTTAGTATCTTTTATGGTTAGCGAAACCACTTATATAACCGGGTGTAAGACAAATAATTATGTTATCCTACTCGGTACTTACCATATTTATCACTAATTTATTTTTAGAAGCAGCTTTCTTATATATCTCTAGTCATTTTTTCTAACAGAGAGTTTATCTTCTCTCCAGACAGTTCTACCCTAAGAAAACACTTTTCTACCGATACTGGTTCTTCCTGATGCCTATACGAGATGTAACCTATAAACGAGAACTTATCGAAGAGTTTTCTCCTATAGGGTCCCTAGCATAAACACCCTTCCAGAAATAAACAGACAGGAGAAACTTAAAGAAACTACTTTATAATTAAATAAATAAGTTTACATATGGTTTTCCCTTTCGAGAACCCCGAGAGATTATACAAATAAACTTAATTTACTTACCTTACACATCTTATATTACACTTCTTGTTTTAATATACTTACAAGTTATTTTTTTTAACAAATTACTACTACTAAGGCTAGAGAGTGGTTGTGAGCTCTTCCTGGAGGAGTTCTTGCTTCTTCGATGTGTCTTTTTGGCTTGGCTAACTCCTCCTTTTATAAAAGCCGAGTGAAGACTCGTTCGAGCTTCGTTCTTATCTTCATCACCAAGGTGCTTCATGAGCTGGCACACACGGGTGTCCTTTATTTGGCTAAAGTTGAGACATGCATGCCTTTCCTTTCACCGAAAGTTATATTCTTCACAGTATTCTTAGCAAGGATTTGTTTTTCACCGCCGAAAGCGCTTCTTGATTTATTCGGCTAGGCTGCGTGCATTATCACTCTACGCTTGTAGAGTGTCCCTCTGGACTTATTTTTTACTTTACCTTAGTTCATATAATTGAGGTACTTTAGGCGTTGATTCAATTAAGGGTGTATGTTTATTCATGCCCGAAAGATTGATAATACCTTATCAATTTAACTTTTTATATATATTTCTGTCGGCGAAACAGGAATGGGGGTCCCACATTCTCTGGAGACGTGTGGATCCTCCCCCACGTCAGCTCCCCCAGGGCCCATTCTCTGCACAAGTGGCAGCGGGCTATTAGGAATTATCCCGTTAAATGCTTGGGGGCTGGACGCTGCCCGGGCCCCGAAGCGCCATCCCCGGGTGCCGCCCCCGGGCACGGGACCCGGGTCTCGTGTCTCGTGCGCGCGGAGGCCCGATGGGCTCTCCGCCCCAGGGACGAGGCCGGCTTGAGCGGACCAGCTCCCAACTACCCGCATTAATGGAGAAGCCACGGCGCACCTCCGCCTGTCTCCCGGCTGGACAGCGTGCGCTGTCATAATGACCCCCTGTCAGCTGGCTCCCAAGACAGCTGAGGGCTTCGGTTTTCCACGGCCTGGCAGACGACGAGACGGGCCAACCCGACAGCATCGTCACTGTCTGGCCGCCCGCAGCTGGCGAGGGAGGCGGCATCTAGCCGCCCGCGGCTGACGTGGGAGGTGGCATCTAGCCGCCCACGGCTGACATGGGAGGCGACGACCGTGACGCGCTAAGCCAACAGCATCTTCACGGCCTAGCATTCGTAGCTACCGACGGCTGGGTGACGATGAGACGCGCCTCCAGGACGGCTCAGCAGACGGCCGGAGCGCGGAGGTCCCTGACAAGACGTAGCATACCTAAAATCTCTCTCGGAGGGAGTAGGCGCAGGGGACTCCGTTTTGACATATAAAAAGAGGATCCACACCTGACGAAGAGGGAGGAGGGAGATCTGACTAGAGCACACTCTAGTTACTGTTCTTCTTCTTCAGCTCCAACCTCGAGTTAAGCTAACCTTGTAACACAGCAAACCACATTCATCCCCAGATAGCAAACACACAGGAGTAGGGTATTACGCACCCGTGCGGCCCGAACCTGTATACTTCCTTTGTCTTTCTTGCCTACCGATTCATCCAACCATCTATCTTCCTCCACACCGACGCCGACTCCGCCTGAGAACCACTCCCCTGGCCGAACCTCAAAGAGGGGTCTCCTGACTTCCCGCCGTCGAAGTTTCATCCTTCGACAGCTGGCGCGCCAGGTAGGGGGAGTTTTCTTCCTCAGGCGGAACGCCGACGTTCCCGACACCGACGCCCTTCATGGCAGGAGGCCATCGTCCGCAGGACTCCGACGAGGAGTCCGGCGACTACACCCCGCCGGGCAACGTTAGCCCTGTGGCAAGCCCGTCACTTTCTCCCTCTTCACCTTCCTGGGGGCGCGCGGCGTGTACCCGGCGGGCAAAGCGCGCCCCGCGGCGGCCTGGTAGTGCGGCCCTCGGCCCTTCCCTCGCGGAGGGGGCCGGCAAGTGCCCCGCCGGGTCTGCCGCCGCCTCATCCATGAGGCGCGAACAGAGGCGCCGCCCCACGGCACGTCGCGGCCTCAACTTTCATTCGGCGACGCTGCAGGAGGCCCTCTTGGCGGCAGAAGCTCTCCTGCGCCACCCCCCGGCATTTACCGGGGGCGGAGGCCGGGAGCGGCGGTGGATTAGCGAGATCGCCGACCTGGTAGGCACGGCCCATCGCCGGGTCGCCGCCGACGGCCACGCAAGTGCTGGAACCTCCGAACGCGCAACTTCTAGCGCGAGCTGGCCTACCGCCCCGAACCAGAATCAAGCCCGGGGCGCGGGCGACCTCTGTAACCGGCTGAACCGGGCGCGGGCCCACGAGGACGCCCGGGTCACAATGGAGCGCCAGCGTGAGCGGCGCACGGACGCCGCCAGGCATTCCGAAGCCTCGGCCTCCAGCTCCGATCCACTAGTGGGAAACCGTTATCCATCGCCCGAGCCTGCCCAGAACGGCTGCTCGGGTTGCCTGGCGCTCTCCCCAGGCCTCCGGCAGGTGCGCTGGCCGGCTAAGTTCCGGCCCAGCTTGCCGGAGAAATACGATGGCTCCGTCGACCCCTCAGAGTTCCTACAGATTTACACTACCGCCATTCACGCAGCTGGTGGCGACGAGAAGGTGATGGCGAATTACTTCCCCGTCGCCCTCAAGGCCCAGGCTCGCTCCTGGATGATGAACCTCCCCGAGGGGTCGATCTACTCTTGGGAGAGTCTCTGCCACCAATTCGTGGCAAATTTCCAGGGCACCTTCCCACGCCCTGGGACCGAGGCAGACCTGCACGCCCTACGTCAAGGCAGGGACGAGGCGCTGAGGCACTTTTTGCAGCGCTTCAGCCAAGTTCGCAACACAATCCCTCACATCGCCCCCCACGCGGTTATCCACGCGTTCCGCTCGGGCATGAGCGACCCGTGCATGCTCGAGAAGTTGGGCACCCGCAACGTCCAAACCGCGGCCGAGCTGTTCAATCTCGCTGACCACTGCGCCTGCAAGGAGGAGGCCCGGGCGTGGAATAAGCCACGCCCCGAGGCCCCCGACCAGGGCCCCCGAGAGGGCGGCGAGTCCTCGCGTTCCGCGTTGCGGCAGGACAGAAGGAAGCGCAGAAGGGCAAGGAGGTCATCGAAAACTTCGCTTTGGCGGCAACCGGCCTCCCCCAGGGCGACGTCGCCCGCCGAGACAGCAATGGCGGCAAGCGGCAGAAAGCCACACCTGCCCCGCCGCCACCGGCTGCGAGCCGGAAGTGGTGCTCCGTCCACGAGACGGATCGTCATGACCTCACCGAGTGCCGCGCCGTCCATAACTTGGCCGAGCGCACCAAGAAGTTCTAGCAGGAGCGGCAGCAAACCAAGCCCGCTCCCGAGTTGGAGCAGCCTCTCGAGTTCCAGGAACCCGAGAATGTCCTTGCCACCCTCGACGGCGGGGCGCACGCTCACTCCTCGCGCTGTGGCTTCAAGGCCATGAAGCGTGAGCTCTTGGCTGTGACCCCGGGCCCCGAGGTGTCCCGAAGGCTGAAGTGGTCGGACACCCCGATCACTTTCGGCCCCGCGGACAATCCGGCCCGGGTACCCGGTGAAGGGCAGCTCGCTTTGGCTGTCTCCCCCACCATATGCAACGTCAAAGTGGGCCGCGTCCTTGTCGACGGGGGCGCCGCCCTCAATATCCTTTCCCCCGAAGTCTTCGAGAAGATCAAGGCCCTGGGGACGAGCCTTGCGCCCTCGTTGCCCATCATTGGGATTACAAAGGGCCTCACTTGGCCTCTCGGCCAGGTCTCATTGCCCGTCACCTTTGGTGACCGCGGCAACTTCCGCACCGAGCGCATCATCTTCGATGTCGCCGAGTGCAACCTTCCCTACAACGCGGTCCTCGGGCGCCCCGCGTTGGTAAAGTTCATGGCGGTTACACACTACGCGTACCTAACCATGAAGCTTCCGGGCCCCTCGGGCCCGATCTCAGTCCTCGGGGACGTGAAGGCCGCCCTCTCGTGCGCCGAGCAGCGTGCGGCCGACATCGCCCCAGCGGCCCCCGACGCGGCGAGTGACGCGGGGCCCTCGCTGCTCCGTGCCCCCAAGCCGCGCATCGTCGCCACTGACGCGGAGCTGGCCAAGGAGGTTGTCCTCGGCGATGACCGGTCCCGGACCGTCAAGATCGGCGGTTCGCTGGACAGCAAATAGGAAAGCGCGCTCATCGCCTTCCTTCGGGCAAACTCCGACGTCTTCGCCTGGCAACCGTTGGATATGCCCGGGGTCCCTAGGGGGGTGATTGAGCATCGCTTAGCCGTCCGCGCGGGCTCGCGCCCGGTGCAGCAGAAGGTACGACGGCAGGCCCCGGAGGGCCAAGCCTTTATCCACGAGGAGATCGACAAGCTTCTCGCTGCCGGCTTCATCCGCGAGGTCGTCCACCCGGAGTGGCTGGCCAACCCAGTCGTCGTCCCCAAGTCCAACGGAAAGCTGCGCATGTGCATAGACTACACAGACCTCAATAAGGCTTGCCCCAAAGATCCATTCCCTCTGCCTCGCATAGACCAGATAGTCGACTCCACTGCGGGGTGCGACCTTTTGTGTTTTCTAGATGCCTACTCTGGTTATCATCAAATCCGGATGGCGGAGGACGACGAGGGAAAAACTTCTTTCATTACCCCTCAGGGGGCTTATTGTTATGTTTGCATGCCTTTTGGGTTAAAGAATGCTTGTTCCACTTTCCAGCGTGCTGTCCGTGTAACATTTAAATCGCAGCTAGGTCGCAATATGGAGGCCTACGTCGATGATTTGGTGCTGAAGTCGCACGACCGCGCCACTCTGCTCCACGATTTGGCCGAGACGTTCAGCAACCTTCGGTGCACGAGGATGAAGCTGAACCCGGACACATGCGTCTTCGGGGTCCCGGCTGGCAAGCTTCTCGGATTCCTCGTGTCCAGCCGCGGCATAGAAGCGAACCCGGAGAAGATAGCGGCAATCGACCGCCTGCGCCCCCCGACGAGGCTACGAGAGGCCCAGAAGCTGACCGGGTGCGTGGCCGCACTAGGTCGCTTCATCTCCAGGCTTGGGGAGCGTGCCCTCCCCCTATTCAAGCTTCTCAAGAAATCCGGGCAGTTCACCTGGACGGATGAGGCGGATCAAGCCCTTGACGAGCTCAAGAGGTACCTGACTACGCCCCCTGTCCTCGTGGCACCGGCGCCAGACGAGCCTTTGTTGCTCTACATCGCGGCAACCCCGCAGGTGGTAAGCGCGGCGCTCGTCATCGAGCGCCCCTTGCCAGCCAGGCGCGCGACCCGGGATTCACCTCCCAGGCCCGCCACCTGCGGAGCCCGAACCTGGGCAGCCTCGCCAAGGCGAGCGCGAGCCGGAACGGCGCCCGGGACAATCACAACATTTTCACAGCCAGTTGGGGCGCGATTACCCGGACAGCGTCGTCTCGGCGAGAGCCGGGCTGGGGAAGTCGTCCCGATACATTCCACATCCATCCGGGCCCCCGGGTCCCGGGAACATACCAACCACATTCCACCCGAGGCCCCAGGGTCCCAGGTCCATACCTGTTCCCGTAGGCGAGAGCTCGCACCCTCCCGGGGGAGCTGAGCCCGGACTCCCGGCCGGGGCCGGGGTCGGGAAACACACAGCAGAAGCCGGTGTACTTCGTCAGCGAGGTACTCCGTGACGCCAAATCGCGCTATCCCCAGGCGCAAAAGATGCTCTATGCAGTTCTCATCGCGTCCAGAAAACTTCGCCACTACTTCCAGGCGCACAAGGTATCCGTGGTCACATCCTTCCCCCTCGGGCAGATACTGCATAACCGGGAGGGAACGGGCCGTGTTGCTAAGTGGGCGGTCGAGCTCACTGAGTTCAACCTCGATTTCCAAGCGCGCCACGCCATCAAAAGCCAAGTCCTGGCGGATTTTCTAGCGGAGTGGACGCCGGGGCCCGAGCCGGATCCTGTACTGGACGCCGGATTCCCGGCCCCCGAGCTGTCGCCCAACCTGCGCCTCCACTGGATAATGAACTTCGACGGCTCCTGCGCTAGGCGGGCTTTTCGCCCTAGCGTTGGGGCCGGGGCCGTCCTCGTATCGCCCGCCGGGGATGAGTTCCGCTTCGTCGTCCACCTCAACTTCGGAGCCACCAACAACATGGCCGAGTACGAGGGCCGTCTCGCCGGCCTCCGGGCCGCGATCGCCCTCGGGGTGCGACGGTTGTGCGCGCAAGACGACTCCGAGCTCGTCATCAACCAGGTGTCCAGGGAGTACCAGACTTTGGATCCCCAATTGGCCCCGTATGTGGACGAAGTACGGAGGCTCGAGCGCCGTTTCGACGACCTCAGGCTTCGCCACGTCCCTCGCAGTCGCAACCTCGCCGCCGACGAGCTCTCAAGGCTGGCTTCCTCGCGGGCGCCCGTTCCCTCGGGGGTTTTTCAGGAAGCTCTCGAGGATCCCTCGGCGCGCCCCGGATCTTATCTGGGAACCGCCGAGCCCGGGTCGAGCCTGACACGCGTTCCGACCCTAGGATTTGGTCCTCGCGGCCCGACCCAGCGCGCCTTCCTGGGTAGACGAAATCCGGGCATATCTTCCCGAGCGCATTCTCCCCGAAGACGACGCGGAAGCAGAAAAGGGTCGCTCGTTGTCTAAGCGCTACGTCATGGTTTAGAAGGGGACCGGCGATCTACCGGCGTGGCACCAACGGTGTCCTGCTCAAGTGCATTCCGCGCGACGCCGGCGTCGAGATCCTCGCCGACAATCCATGAAGGGGAGTGTTGGCAGTTCACGCCGCATTTCGATCCTGGTCCTGGTAAGGCTTTCCGGCAGGGAATTTTATTGGCCCATCGGCTTTTATACGCAAGGACGCGTTTGACCTTGTCCGGCGCTGCCGCGCATGCCAGTTTCATGCCAAACAGAGCCACCAGCCGACAACAAGCACTCAAGTGATCCCCTGTCCTGGCCTTTCGCGGTCTGGGGACTCGATATCCTCGGCCCCTTCCCCCGGGCAGTCCGGGGTTATATCGGCATCTGTATGTCGCCATCGACAAGTTCACGAAGTGGCCGGAGGCGTTCCCCGTAGTCGACATCGACAAGCACTCAGCGCTCAACATTCATCCGGGGAATCACCAGCCGCTTCGGAATCCCAACCACATCATTACCCGACAACGGCACGCAGTTACGAGCGAGCTCTTCGGCGAGTACTGCTCCGACGCTCGCATCAGGCTCTGCTTCGCTCCCCTGCCTTCCCACACCCTGTGAGCAATGGGCAGCTGCGGGCCACTGTGGGCGAACGCGCGGCAGATCCTGCGGGGCCTTAAAAACAAGGTCCTATAACGACCTCAAAAAAGCATGGCGTCAAGTGGATCGACGAGCTTCCGGCGGTCCTGTGGGCGAATCGTACCACACCAAGGTGTTTTGTTTTGGGCCGGATTTAGCGATTTGGGCGACCGCCCTTGTTCGGGGAGACCCAACGCATTCTTCTGGTGTACGGGGCCGAAGCTCGTCCTGCCGTCAGAGCAACCTTCGGCTCTCCCGGGTCCACTGTGCTACAGCGACGACACGACTCACGACAACGTGCAATTCGACAACCCCGCACCTCGACTTCATCGAGGAATGAAGGCGGCACGCCCTCGCTCCACGTCGCCGTTATCAGCAGAGCCTCAGGCGATACCTTCCTGCCCATCAGCGTAAGGTTCGGGCCCGGTCACTCAAGGTGGTTCAAAGTGGGGACTTAGTTCTCCCGGTCGTGTCCTCACACGTGCCGGAAGAATAAACTTTCCCCATGTGGGAAGGCCCCTTCCTGGTGATCGGATCGCCTCCCGACCGGGCTCGGTAAGACTGGGCCAAGAAGAAACGGGACCCTGCTTCCAATCCCTGGAATATCGAACATCTTTCGCAAATTTTATCCAAATAAGCATATCCTGTAAGTTACGGGATGCTCGGGCCAGCGCCGAGGTTTTCTTCAATCTCGGCACTGCCGGGGGCCCCAATGTATTCGTCTTCGTATATAGCTTTTTAATATTTTCCCGGAGTTGTCCCTTTTGCTGTTCTCCATGTTGCGCTCGTGGCTGTCTCATCCCTTGGGGCATAATCAAGGCCCACAGCCCGCTTCCGCGCGACGTGGGGTCTCGCGCATTAATCATCAGCTCCCTACTGACGAGTAACCGTATCCCGATCTAAGGGTCCAAGGCGTTGTCGAGCTCGCGGGGACCTAAGGGCGCCCTCCGGGAAGCGCCCCGAGTCCCGGCGGCTCCGGCGCCTTGCCTGGCTAGCTTCGGGGTCGGTTCTTTCCGAAGGTAGGGGGTGAAATGGTTAGGCGTGATCCTTTCCTCTGCACGGTCGTGACTCTGAGGACGCTTTTGGGAGATGATCGACGCCACGATTCGTAGCATGGAGTGGACAAGGGAACGAGCCAGAAGCTCTCACGGTTCGCTGTGCGCAAATTAGACCTTTCCTCGGCGGGCTGAAGAAGGGTGCTCGGGTAACGAGCCCCGGGAACAGGAACGTCCCTTGGACCTCGGGCCCAGCCTGGGGGCCCCACCCCCAGATTTATTCCCGGCGGTGATTCTCGGCACAGCGGCTAGCAGCTCTCCTGGACCCGGGGTCGTGCTCGCGGAACCGTGCTACCCTGACCGACAATCCAGATACGTAATTTTGCCTAACTTCCTCTCCCGGGATTCAGCACCGCCCAGGGCCAGGGAGGGTTCCTAGGCCCGGGAGACTCACGTTTAGTTCCTGGCGTACTCGGGGACCGAGTCCCCGGGGCGGGCAACTACCAAGCCCGCAGCACTCGGGAGCCGAGCTCCCGGGGCTGGAGGCATGGGAGGCCAAGTAACAGCCGCCTCCCGCGAGGAGGAGCGAAGCTCGGACCGTCCGCTTGGGAATCGGACAGTCCGGGCTGCCCCGATGGGGACTTAACCGTCCCAGGGACTGAGTTCCCAGGGCGAGCGGTTACGCTGGGGCCCCAAGGAGGGCTTACGCCGCTGCGACCGGTCACAGCGCCGGGCTTGGACTCAGGCGAACACCCGGAGCTCGACGTTCCCAAAGGGCCCGGGATATCAGACGAACAACAAGTATTTGAGCATCTAGGGCCGCGAAGGCCCGAACACAAGCAACATCTGAATATAAGCTACTTCCAGTACAATAGGCAAAGGTGCGAAAACACAAACATAGTTATACACACACGAATGTCTTTCTTTGTACAAGACAGGTGAAGCCAAAGTGCAAGCATGCGCGGAGGACCGGGGGCGTCGCCGCGCGGGGGAGATCACTCGTCGGGCCGGTCTCTTCGCCGGATTCGTCGTCCCCGGATTCTCGAGGTGTTCCCCCCGGTTGAAAGAATCTGGCCACCGTCGCTATTTAGCAGCGTCGGCCACCCGCCTTTCGAGCCTCTTCTTCCCATCGCGGGGAATCCCTCCAGCACCGGGGCCAGGGAAAACTCCGCGTCCCGAGCCCGGTAGCAGCCAAGGACGTACTCTGCCACCCGCGCGGCAAGCTCTGTTCCCTCCTTCTCCAAGACCTCAGGAATTCACCGGGGGAGTGAGTCCAGCGCGTCCAGCAAGTCGTCGAACTCCACCAGCTCTTGACCGACCCCGGTGGGCCTCCCGGGCTTTCGCGGGGGTGCTTGGATGCCGATGCGCTTGAGACACCCCCGGACACTGGAGCCGTACCGCCCCAGGCAGGCTGCGATCTCGCTGTCGAGATCCTTCCAGAGGGCGAGGCTATCTTGCGCCATTCTCAGCCGTTTCTCCACCCTGGCCAGCTGCTCGGCTGAGCTGGCCGCGCCTGCCGATGACGGGGAGCCGTTTGACGCGGCCCGCACGGCGGCCCCGCGCGCCACGGCCTCAAGGTCGGCCACGCGTTTCCGGGAGACCTCCATCTCCGCCTGCCGGGCCTCGGCGGCCTTCACCACCGCCTCCCGTCGGGCCAGGGAGTTCTCTTTCTCCTCGAGGATCGCCTCTCGCGTCTAGAGAGCCTCGGCTTGGGCGTCCACGTCGGCGGCCAGCATCTTCGCCTGCTCTGCCTCGCGCTGGTGGTCAGCCTCCCGCCCTTCGAGGTCTTCTTCCCAGGACTCCAGCCTCCCCTCCTTGCTCAGAAGGCGGCTCATGCCGTCCCGGGCCATGGCGCTGGAAAGCTTGGCGGCCTCCTCGTTGATCACCGCGGCTTCCTCCCGCGCGCTGATCTCGCGCTCCCGGGCCGCGAGACTGGCCTCCTTGCCCCGGAGACATTTCTCCCGGGAGGACATCTCCTCCTCCTGCGCCTCCGTCTCTGACCGGGTACGGGAGGCCTCGTCGGCGGCAAGTTTGGTGGCGACCTCCAGTTGGGCGGTGCGCCTCGACCTCCTGCCGGCGGGTCACCACGAAGATTTCGGTGGCGACCATACGGACGGCGAGCCCCTCCATCGCCGCTGCGATCGCTGCTCGCCCGCTCTCGAGTTCCGCCCGGACCCGGGTGGACTCGCGTTGCTCCCGACGGGCTGCCACCTGTACTTCGCCGGCGGCGGTCACCAGCTGCCCCAACGCGGTGTGTAGCGTCTCGCGCCCGCGCGCCGCGCCCGGCCGCTGGGCAGCGAAAAGGACACGGGCCCGCCCCCCTCTCGCGGGAAACGGCTGGGCCCTGGCACCCCTTTCTCCCTCCATAGCAGGGACTTCAATCGGCTCCGCGAAGGCCCGCTCCGGCGTGGCCACCGCGGCCCCCATATTCGCCACTGCGCTCGGCGATGGAGGGGGCGTGACGGGAGCTGACGGCGCCGTGGTCGGCCCCTGGCTCTTCCTATAAAGGCCGGAACCGGACAGGTAAGAGCTAGGTCGAGAAACACAAGAGGAAATGTGCTAGCAAGAAGAACCGAGTGGGGTCGAAGCGCTTACCTAGCCTGGGGCCCTTTGAAACTCCACGATGTGGGACTCAAAAGCGGCCGGCTGCCGCCGCGGGATCCTGTCTTCCCCAGCGGCGCGCCCAGGACGGCGAGGCTGGCCGGAGCTTCTGGCGCTTCCGACGCCAGCTCAATGTTCCCCCCCGTGCCAGCCAGGGCCTTGTTGCCCCCCACGTCCGGGACCGCCTTTGGCCCGGTCCCGGGGGCCGGGGTCGCCGCCCCTGGCTCTGGGGACAGGACCCGAGCGACGCCTGCTGGCGCCACACAAGCAGTGGCCACCATGGTAGTCCCGGTCCTCCCGGGGTCTGCGCGGCTCGGAGAGGTAGCGGCCGGGACGACGGCCGCCGGGGCAACAATCTTCACCTTTTTGGTCGCCGCGAGTCCTGGATCGGGCACCGCCGGTCGTTTCCCTTCCTTCTTCGACAATATCGGCACTCCGACCGGCACATCTTCTCCCTCCGAGGCGTCGAGTACCTCGACGACCTTTGGGGTAACCTGCGAGACAACGATGCCCACGGCGTCGAATCGCGGGAGATCCTTCTGGATCCTCGCCCGCCCGCGGTTACTGCAAAGCGGCGTCACGCCGTCCGGGAGCGCGTGGTCCGCCGCGCCCCCTCCTTCCAGCGCCGACGCCATTAGCAAACCCATCGCCGCCTTGCTCAAGTCGTCGGGGTGGGTCCTGGTGATGTCCTTGGGCCCGGTATATAGCCAACAGGCCCGGGACCTCCTGTTGAGCAGCGCCAGTCGCCGGCTGAGGAAATCACCGATGACCATTTACGTATTCAGCCCAGCCGTGACCAGGCTAGCGATGCGCGCCAACACTGGCACTAACCGCGCGTCTTCCGGCGGTGACTCGGTCCAGCTCTTCACCTTCTGGGCCGCCTCGGTCGGGAGCCGGAGCCGGTCGTTGGCGTCGACACCGACGTAGACCCAGTTCTGGCGCCATAAATCCCATTTGTTTTTCAGCACCATCGGGATGAACTCGACGCCAGGGCGGCTGTGGAAGTACACACAACCTACCCGCTCCGGTAGGTCGGAGGCCTTCTTCTTCGACGCGCTCTTCATGGTGAAGTAGCGCCGGAAAAGGTCCACCGAAGGCATAATGCCCACAAACATCTCGCACAAGTGCGCGAAAACCCCCAGCACCATCACGGCATTGGGGGTCAAATGCAGCATCTGCACCTGATATGTCTCCAACACCTGGAAGAAGAAGTCAGAGAATGGCGGGACTAACCCGCCGACCGCGTAATCAACGAAGTACACTGCTTCATTGGGCCCCTTCGGCGACGGCTTCGACTCGCCGGGGCGCACCTCGATCGCCGCCCTCCATCGTGTAGCGGCCGGCATCATCCTCTTCACCCGCTCCGCCCCGGCGCCGTCATCCACGCGCGACGGCGGGATCGCCCCGCCATCCAGTGGCCTTACCCCGCGGCCGGCGCATGGCATCGCGAATGCAGCGGTGAGAGTGGTTGAAGGGAGAAGAAAGCGAAGAGAAGTGCGTGCGAACGGGGGACCTGGGCTCTGGACGCAAAGAGCAACAGGAGCGACGGCGGTTCAACTGGGCGATGGAGGAAGCCAGCCGCTGCCCGCTGTTGCTTATAGCCTCGGAGAACCCGCGGAGCGCCGCTTCAAGTCCACCATTATGGCCCTCGATTTACTCTCCCCTCGCCTCGTCCCATCCCGGGTAGTCGAGGCGGCCTCGTCTCGTTTCCTGCTAAACCCGGTGGGCCCCGCGTCTCTTCATTTCCCCGAGACATGGTCCTGTTCCTGCCCGGATTAAGTCCCAGTCGAGCAACAGGCCCAGGGGCCACTGTCGGCGAAACAGGAATGGGGGTCCCACATTCTCTAGAGACGCGTGGATCCTCCTCCACGTCAGCTCCCCCAGGGCCCATTCTCTGCACAAGTGGCAGCGGGCTATTAGGAATTATCCCGTTAAATGCTTGGGGGCTGGACGCTGCCCGGGCCCCGAAGCGCCATCCCCGAGTGCCGCCCCCGGGCACGGGACCCGGGGTCTCGGTGTCTCGTGCGCGCGGAAGGCCCGATGGGCTCTCCGCCCCCAGGGACGAGGCCGGCTTGAGCGGACCAGCTCCCAACTACCCGCATTAATGGAGAAGCCACGGCGCACCTCCCGCCTGTCTCTCGGTTGGACAAGCGTGCGCTGTCATAATGACCCCCTGTCAGCTGGCTCCCAAGACAGCTGAGGGCTCCGGTTTTCCACGGCCTGGCAGATGACGAGACGGGCCAACCCGACAGCATCGTCACTGTCTGGCCGCCCGCAGCTGGCGAGGGAGGCGGCATCTAGCCGCCCACGGCTGACATGGGAGGCGACGACCGTGACGCGCTAAGCCAACAGCATCTTCACGGCCTAGCATCCGTAGCTACCGACGGCTGGGTGACGATGAGACGCGCCTCCAGGACGGCTCAGCAGACGGCCGGAGCGCGGAGGTCCCTGACAAGACGTAGCATACCTAAAATCTCTCTCGGAGGGAGTAGGCGCAGGGGACTCCGTTTTGACATATAAAAGGAGGATCCACACCTGACGAAGAGGGAGGAGGGAGATCTGACTGGAGCACACTCTAGTTACTGTTCTTCTTCTTCAGCTCCAGCCTCGAGTTAAGCTAACCTTGTAACACAGCAAACCACATTCATCCCCAGATAGCAAACACACAGGAGTAGGGTATTACGCACCCGTGCGGCCCGAACCTGTATACTTCCTTTGTCTTTCTTGCCTGCCGATTCATCCAACCATCTATCTTCCTCCACACCGACGCCGACTCCGCCTGAGAACCACTCCCCTGGCCAAACCTCAAAGGGGGGTCTCCCGACTTCCCGCCGTCGGAGTTTCATCCTTCGACAATTTCATATGTTAACTATTCTTTTTAACGGTCTGGCTGCCCATGACCTCCGATATCCATAGTATCCAACTCGGATAAAGAAATATCAAATTTATCAACATATGCTTTTCTTATTTCTTCAAATTTTTCGTTTATTTCTTGTTTTAATTCCTTAAATATTTCTTCATTTAGCTTCTTCTTCCATTGTGGAGAAACTTCTTCGAATTTTTCTATTATCTTCCAATCAATATATTCGCCATCTAAAGGATCTACTCCTTTGGTTAAGTATTCTTTATATGTAGATTTTTTTAGATGACCCTGCTTCCTTTATATTTACAAAATATGTGGACTCTGGAGTCTTCTTGTTCTTGGCTTTCTTGCATTTCTAAATATATTCTTTTGCAACTGGCTCTAAATAGTAATTTATTTCTAATATTTTTCTTGCTTGTTAGGAATATTATAAGCATCTTCTATGGTGTTATCATTTAACCTTTTGTAATTGATGACCATCCTTGATATACCTCTAACTTCTTCAGCATGATTTCTTACTATGAATGCTGCCGATCTATGTGGGCTTCTACTTTCCCTTATTACTCCTAGTTTTAATAATTCTTCTATATGCATTTTAAACTCTTCTATATTCTTTGGGATTGTCTCTATTGGGCATGTTTTAATTATATAGTCCGGATTTATTATATTAATTTTACAGGTAATTGAATTCTTCTCCTAGTATTTCATCGGGATTTCTCCTATTATTTGAGTGTCCTCTAATCTTTGAACAATTCTTTCAATATCTTTTTTGGACTTAATATCTCTATACCAATTTGGTGCAAATGATTATAGTCATATGCATTCTATATTGGAATTTAATATATAATAGTCATCTATATTCTTTTTTTAGTTAGTCCACCACGCTTTCGTACTTCTGAGATATATAGAACATTGTCCTGATATGGAATAAATGTAATTCCCTTTTCATGTATTACTGTGGTTTGTACCGACCGTTCTAAGAACCTTAATCCAATTATCATGTCATCATTTATCATTGATAAATTTCTTATTGTAATCTCATCTATTATATATCTTGTCCCATTAATATACATTTCAATATTATGAGCTAACTGGTTATGAATTTTCTTTATCCCAGACATATTTGTAGAGATTTCCGCTTTATCATCATCTATTGTATGAACTATTTCAGAGCACTTCATAAAATATTTGTCATGAATAATATTCTTTGTACATTCTGTGTCTACTGGTGCTAATATTTTATAAGATACCTTTGGTGATAGTTTTACTTTTATAGGGATCCTTATTCCTAAAATTTCTTTGAAGGGAAATTTTACTATATATTTATTTTCAAAATTGGTTATAGCATCTTTTAGCTGAATTATTTGAGAAGCGTTGCTGTCTTTTAATATCACCAATTGTTCCTTGAATTCAGTGTTTTGTATAACCCCATTTTCTGGCAAAGCATTAATATCATCTTTATTTTTCAAATTTTTTAACTCTACTTCTAATTTATTTATTCTATTTTCTAAAACTCGTACTCTGCTTGATAATATCTTCTCATCTGATTTTAATTCTATTTTCTTTCTCCATTTTTGTTTATTTGCTCTTATGCACTCAGCACAAGCTTGTTTTAGGCATATACTACAGGTGACTCTATTATCTTAACTTGAGTAGTAAATACAAAAAGCACATTTAATATTGTAATCACCATTTCCTCTAACCCAATCATGTTCATAATTTAACTGATCCATCATTTCTATTTTTATTCCTGCTAGCTCATCAATTAAGTCTAACTCTTCGTCGCTCGACTCATATTCTTTGTTAATATTATCTACTTCATCTGCTTCTATGATTGAGTATATTGACTCACCATCCTTTATTTCATCGTCGCATACTAATATATTTTCATTTATACTATCTATAATTAAAACTCTCTCTTGCTCTTCATATTTGCTAGAATACCTCTTTTGATCTTTATTTGGGCATGTCCTACTCAAATGGTCAGGTAAATTGCATATTAATCATCTGCAAGTTCTATTATAATTCTTCTTGGGATTGTATCGTCTTACATTTCTTTTATGTAAAAAGGGAGCTTTATTATCTGATCTTCTTATAAAATACCTTCTCTTTGTTTTAATATTATTGTTATTTTTA
This sequence comes from Oryza meyeriana var. granulata, assembly GCA_003991445.1. NCBI lineage: Eukaryota > Viridiplantae > Streptophyta > Magnoliopsida > Poales > Poaceae > Oryza > Oryza meyeriana. The sequence goes on from RYFJ01000140.1 coordinate 27,641, forward strand.
TTTTGATATCTATAACTTCTTTTACTTCTGTGCCTATCTTCTCCATATGATAGAGGTATTTGCACTATTTTATTACAAAAATTATAATCAGAATGTTTCATAGACCTTATACATGTACATATTTTTCTTAATTGTTTAAATACAAATGTTATTGCTTGAGAGATATTAATCTCGGCTCCTTCGGTTTCTTTTTTATATTCTTCGAAAATCATGCTTCTTAACGAGTCAGATAATTTATTAAAATAATGCTCAACTATGCATCTATTATATCCTTGTTTAGCAGTAGTAGCGTTATATAAATAGTGCTGGAAAAACTCTTTTATTCTCTTTCAGCTTGTCAATGTTAATTTTTCTATTTCTTTTAAGTCTTTCATTTTGCAAAGTTGTGTAGCCTAGTTCTGGGTTCTCAGCTATGATAATATTAGATATTACATTTGCAAAGTTGTGTGAATTACTACCAGCTCTTTTTAGTTCTTCATAATTATTAGGATTCTTTTTAACCCATTGTTCCCATAAGACCTTAACAGATTCACCCAAAAATGTTTCTAATTAAGTTATCATATCTTTTACCTTGCTTCCTATATTGTGTTGGTTTTGTATATATTTTTGAACTATTAACCTCTTCCAAATACTAATAATATTTAGCCAGTCAATGGGATCATGCGTGGCTAAATTTAAAATAGCACCATCACTTTTCTGATTTTGAAATTTTACAGGTCTCTCAAAATCTCTTCTCTTAGTGCCCATGTGCCTATATTGTTCTGGGATATAATTATATGAATATTCTTCTCTGTCTGGAGGCTATTTTCCCACTGCTCTAGCTGGTCTTTCTCTTTCACCTTCGTTTTTTACAGAACCTTCACCATACATTTTCCTCTTTTCTGTTCCTAAGTCTACTTCCATGGCTTCCATAGCATTGTCAATATTATACAACCCTATATCATCTAAAGAGTTTATAAAATCATTATATTGTTCGGAATTGTCTTCTACTTCTCATATATTCTCCATTTCTTTTATCAAACTAATTTCTTCTTCATAACTTTCTAAAAATAATTTCTCATTTTCTTTCCATTGCTCTTCTTCACTTAATTTTTTGCTAGCCTTTTGCTTCCCTCTATCATCTCTGGTCTTTTCTTTAATCTTTATTTGTTCTACTGTACTTTCCTGGTTTTGAGGGATTTTTATATCCATGCCTTTGTTCTTTTTTAAGTTTTTTATCCTAGACAATTCTCTATAGAAATAAAGTTCTTTATCTTTTATTTTAGGCCACTTACTTTTCATTGAATTATTATATTCTACGGCTATTTCTTTTAGTTTATCCTCATAGTATTTTATTTTATTTTCTTAATCTAACATTTCCATAAATTCAGCAATACTATGTCTTTGGTTATCTATGATATCTTTATCAGAAGTTTCTGTATCTAGATCATCTGCAGTTCTAGGCTTATAATTTATAAATCTAATGCTGGTATTTCCTTTACTATTTTGGTAGCTTATGTAATTTTCAGGCTGACTCAAAGTTTTACTTTCTATTAATTCACTAATTTTCCACTCTTCTCCTGCCCTTTCTTTAGAACTTATTTTTAAAGAGCTCATAAATGTTATTCCTTTGGATTGCATGCTTTCAATCATATTGTTTACATTTAATTTATACTTAGAAGCACTTCTGTTAGTTAATCTTTCTATAAATTCTATACTTATTAGCAAATTCGTCCCTTTAAATTCTTCATACCCTTTTGTTTGAAAACCAAAACTCATTTTATCTATAAATTCTTTTACGGGCATCATTAAGTCTGGAGCTATATAAGTTATTAATCTATTCTCATTCATATCTCCTTCTAAAAACCCTAAAGCTGCTTTATTTATTGTGTCCCATCTTTTATCCAGCAAGGTTATTAATATTTTTGCTCTTAATTGTTATGTCTTTTCTCCTAATTTATATAGAAATTGTATATCAAGTCAACAATTAGGTTTAGTTGACTATTATTAGAGTGCCAACTATGTTCTTCAGTATGATTCAGTCTACACCTTAAATTAATATTATTTTTTGTATTTATTATATTTCTAATATTAGCTTCTAGATTTAAATATTTTAGTTTTTTAATGATGACCAAGCTCTGATACCACTTTTACACTCTTAAATTTTTACCTTTTACACACTCTTAAATTTGCCGTGCCATATTGGTCACGAACACGGCGTCACAGGAGCTAGCATTGACGACGTTTTTGTGTACACGCACCACGAGCAAGATCGATAGATACCATGGCGGCCACCGCACCGTCCACGACGGCGACCTGCCTCCTCGCCGCCGGCTGGATGGTCGCCGCCGGCTCGACGACATGTACACGGCAATGCCGGCGGCGCCGGTGCCTGAACCGGGCATGTACGTACACGGCGGCCGGATGCTCGCCGATGGCCGCGGCCTGCTCGCCTGTGGACTTTGTATCGCGGGGAGGCTGCTTCTAGGCCTCAGACTCTAAGAGGGGGGAAAATGGGCAACTAAATAAATTCGATTTTATCAAATCAATGCCGTCTTTGTTGCTCTTGTCATCTTTGTTTCCCATTGAAATGTTTTTGGAAATTGATCTCGGTATATGAGTGTATGTTCAGGTGTGTACTACTGTACTAATTCTTTTTGCCGGCCGGTATATATATTCATTTATTTCTTTTTTTTTCTCTTTTTGGCAACTGCCATTCACCGAGAATATAATGCTACGTGCGTGGAAGGCACGAGGTACAGACCGGGGGTTTGCAAAGCCGTTTGGTCAGATGTTTCATTGGCAGAATGCTGTGCCTCGCGAGCCATGCGATCGGACGCCTGCAGAGGCAAGCAGCACCGTTACTTGTATGTATGCATGTATATAATATTTTATTAAATTTTAAATAATTTTTCTCCTAAACTATATATCTGATTTATGATCCAATTACACCATTGTATTCGTTGTAATTAAATCTTTAAAAAATATCAGTTAATTATATTCTAATAAAAGAAAAATATATGTTTCAACCATTACAATTCGATGTTTCATACACGACAACGAAATGTTTCAACAGGGCATTTTACCGTGTTTCACATTTTAACAAACCAAGTAAAACATTTAAAACACATTTTTCACCGAATGTTCAAACATATAAAAATTTTCTGTTGAAATATTTTTTATCGAGCAATGAAACATCTGAATATTTTTGTACACATGATAAAACATCATCCGATAATTTATGATTATCGAATGTCCGGGCCATAGTCTCGCCCGTTTCATTGAACCACCATTACTGCTTGATTACCCTGAAAATCGATGAAATAGGAACAAATTCTGCCAAAAATTTTGAATTCTACTTTGAATTTTTTTTAACTTACTCGGTTTACGGCAGTTCCTTCGTTCGTACTGGCTTGACGGGTTTGATAGCCACGTAATTGGTAATTGAGAGGTTAGTGACGCATTTGTAAACTCTGATAGAGAGACAGACCATGGTGCGCAGTGTATATATCGCTTTCCTGTTGAAAATTCAAAATTCACAAGAGAAGCTTTAGATTTCTGTAATTGCAGATGCAACATCCTCTGATTTCTAACCTGATGGTCTAATCTCTGAACCTCCCCCTCCCTCTGTCACCATCATATTGTATTGTGCCAAAAACAAGTTTATGCAATTTAACGAAAAGGTTCACCGTTGATTGCTCAAAAAGTTTTGCCGTAAAATCTAAAATAGAAACACACATATTCCCTCTGATCTTAAATATTTGATATGCATGACAAAATTTGGTCAAACTTTTAAAATGTTTACCATTAATAATTTCTTAAATGTTTAGTTTTAAAAAAGTATACGTAGATTTGCCTTGAAATGCACTATTATATTAGTTTTTATAAATTTATTTTAATATAAAATTAATGGTCAAAGTTTCAATAGTTTGACCGAATCTTATTTTAGACCGTCATATTGATACTATGGACTGCTAACTTTATGAATATCTATACTTTGATACTCAATAGTATACGTAGAGTATGTCTATACTTTGCATGGAATTCTTTTATTTGAGTGAATTGTACTTTGGCCATTTTTTACTGCCAAAGTTTTAATTTAGACCATATTTATCTAATCTTTTTACTTTAGACCGCTAACTTTATGTATGTTGCACTTTAGACCACCCATAGCATCTCCTCCAACAAAGGTATGGTCTATAGAGAGATGGAGGAATTCGTCAGTGTCGGGGATGATGTGTTCAAGGTCGTTGATATGCTGAAGAAGTTGATTGAAATGGTCCAAATTGTAATAAAAACAAAAATATCTAGTCATGTTCAGTTCAAAAAAATATCTAGTCTAAATTGAAAATATTGGCTAAAGGGTGGTCCAAAATTAAACCATGGTAATAAAAGATGGACCAAACTACAACTTACTCTTTTTAAAAAAAGAATTAAGGTTTGATTCTATGGTAAGTGGACCTTACCAAAAACAAAATTTGGCCTAAAGTGATGGCAACATGTTTAAGTATGTCACTGACCACAGTGGCAAAATTGTGCCAAAACCCACATTTAGAGAATTTTCAAAACAAAACTTTCTATACACAAATTTCTTATAATATTATTTTAAATCTGATTTTTAATTTTTATGATACTTAAGTCATTTATTTATACCTTAAATAATTATCACGATTCATTCAGCTATTTAGCCTTTAAATGCAAAATAAGACAAAACAATCATTTTTATATAGTACTAGTGAAAAAGTCCACTTTAGATCCTACTATAGCTCAGGTTTCATTCGCGTCCTTCAACTGAAAAACCGAATATATAACATCTCTCAACTTCTAGAATCAGTATAAATCGAGTGTCTGGCAGTACTGATTAGAGTAGTTTCAGCGATATGGCGTGTGGCTTAACTTTGTTTTTATCCTATTTTAACATTGATGTGACGCTTATGTGACACTAAAAAAATTAAAAATTAAAATAAATACGTAGGGCCCAAATGTCATTGGGTGTCCATTAAAAATTTTTGAGTGGGATCCTCCCTCGGCTGCTTCTCCCTGGCGGCAGCTAGCGACGGGAAGGAAGGGCACCGGCGTTGGCTGCAGTAGGGCTTCACATGTAGGCGCCGGCGGTTGGAGGAAGCCCGGCCGTGGAGAAGCTCGGGGTCGGCCGCCGGGGGGGGGGGGTCAGATCCGGCTGGAGCCATGCGCGCGGGGAGGAGAGAGGAGGAGGCGGGGAGGAGAGGAAGGGGCCGGCGGCGGGGCAATGGCGATGAGGAGAACGAGGAGGAGGAGCGGCGGAGTGGCGACGACTGCTGCTGCTGCATGGAGAGAGATCTGCCGGCGAGCTCCCTTCGTCCTGCTCCAGGCCGAGCTTAGGCTTGAGCTCCGTGCTATGCCAGGCCGAGACGACGACGGATCTGTGGGAGAAGCGGAGCTGACGACGAGGACCCATGCAACATGGGGTGGCCAGTGTGCTTGATCTAGCGACGGTGGCAGGCTCCACCAACTGCTTCTGCCACCTCACCGTCGTCGAGGGCGCCGCCTAGGCAAGCGCCCTCCCCGTTAGCGTCGCGTCTCACCCCCACTGCGGAGAGTAGAGAGAGTAAAGGAGAGAGAGGGCCGACCGACATGTGGGCTACCTATTTTATTAATTTTTTCTGACTGACATGTAAGTTTCATTGAGTTTTTTTTATTTTTCTTATAACGCTATGTAAACGTCACATGAATGGGACTAACTCAATACACCATATGGATGTCATATCGGACAAAATCACCGTCCAAAACGCTGAGGGACTTAATTTGCACTGGTTTAATAGTTGGGGATATTGTATATTCGGTTTTATGGTTGAGGAACGTGAAAGAAACTCGACGTATAGTTAAATGACCTAAAGTGGATTTTTTCCAAAAAAATTTGAAAATATTATTTTTTTTGTTCGTGTTTTGCAAATATATGCGTGCTAACGGAGGAATAGCAGAAATAGTCATCCCCCACGGTGGCGTAACATGGCACCGAGCCGGTGGCGCGGTCCCCGGGTGCGGTACGACTGGACCCGCGGCGTCGGGGCGCGGCACCGCGCGGTACCGCGCCACGGTCGCGCGGCACCGCGCCGACCCCGTGGTGACCACAGTGCCGCGCCTCCCTAGCGCGGCATTGGGAGCAGTACCGCTCGTTGGCGGCATGGCACAGGGGAAGGGTCGATGGTGCTTTACCACGGCACGGCACCGGGAGCAGTGCCGCTTACCCGCCGCGCGTGCGAACTAATTGACTGAATTATGAACTAATTGACTAAACTACAACTAATATGTTAAAATTTGCTCTAGACATAAAATTTGAAACTTTTCATAGCTTTGAACCCTCTCCAAATTGCCAGCCCTGTCTTTCGAAAAAACTAGAGTGTAAACTTTTGAAGTTATAAACCTTTACACGGTACCGCTTTCCCTCCGCTCCAGTAGGTTTGCTCACTCTGCAAACTCACGGCCCTGTTTTACGGTAAGGCCCAAGTATTCATATGTGCTTACTTTGACGACAGAGCCAGTGAGTTTACAAAGTGGGCAAACATATTGAAGCTCACAACTTTAGCTCGGTACGTAAACTCTCTAATTTTGCCACCACTATCTATTTTGCACTCTCTTTCAAATATGACCTCCTTTTATAGGCCGGCGAAGTGCTCATCCTTTAGGCTGTCAATGGTCCCACGCTATAATTGCATGTATGGATGTCACGTTGTTCTCTTTAATTATCACACTTAAGGACAAAATGTTTTTGGCGTATTAATCACAAAACGCTTTCGGCGCATTGAAGACAAAACACTTTCGGTGCATTAGGAGAAAAGTTGTCGGTGTTGTTGTCCTGAAGTGTTGCGGTCAGTACCCTCTGCCCTATATAAACCATTGGTTCGATCATATGAGGCACACAACTCGTTACAAACACTTATTGGAAACGCAGTGTTGCAATACCAGAATATTTAGCAGATTATTGAGCATTCGACCTTGTGCAATTGACATCTCTCATAAAATTCTTATCGCAAGAATTTGTTTTGAGAAATTGCAAGCACGGTATTGGTGAGGTCATCTACTAAAGTGAATTTGATGACATAAAATTTCCGTTCGTTAGTTCGAAATATCGTACATTCGATTTCAGGATTTAATTATGCGTTTTTACATATAGGTACTATTAATGGCATCTAGATGATGGAGACATGAACATTCTGACTGGAGAAGGGATCCGTTCGAAAAACTTATCCCACCTTGGACGGACCATCCATTGTGCCACTGTGGTAATCGGTGTCAACTTGAAATAGCCATGTTGCCGAGCATTCATGGGAGGAGATTCTTCCTGTGTCCAAACAGGAACGAGGAATATATTGTGTGTCAGACATATTTAAACTTTTTTAGGTGTACAATATAGTTTAAACATAGCTAATATATTTGTTCATGAAACGACAGATTCATTGAATGGATTGACATGGATTGACAGATTCTCAATTTAATTCCCAAAGAAATCACATAAAATAATAAGGGCAAAGCCCTAGGGACATAAATTACACTGCAGAAAAACTGGACCATTATTGCTTACTTTGCAATTTCACCAAGGATTGACCAGACCACTTCTAACCACGAAATTTGGCCAGCAGGTTAAACACATCTTTCTCTACCTCCAATAATTTTCCCATAATTTATATCCCTTTTTAACCTACTGAAATCACAGATGCAAGATAGTTGTCCATACAGCTCACCACACTTAGTCTCTAGAGATTTCTCCTCTCATCTCTCACTTCCATGTGGGACCCACAGGACCATGGCCCACTTGTAAGCCTCTGCAAGTCTTGGGACAGTGTGTTGCACCAAAGTTTCTACCCACACCCCTCTTTTCTTGCTAAGAATTCACTACAAAGGCCCACTAGTCATGGACCAAATCTAGCTAGATGTGTGTGAAACAATGCCTCCTTACATGTGGGGCCCACCATGGGCACTGTAGAGCTGGAGCCACTTCAATTTGCATGAGCCAACATGTCAGCACCTCCTTTCTCTCCCTCACTCAGTACACAGAGCACATTGGACAGCACACCTCTGGGAAACCTCGGCCATTTCGCCTCAAATTTCACCAGCCATCTCTCCTCTTCTTCCTCTTCACGTTTCCACCGAGAAAACCCAGAAAACCTCCAAGGATCACCGGCGGCAAGCCCATTTTCCCCGCTACCGAGGGTGTTCGACCAAGCTCTAGCTAACGCCGGTGAACACCAACCTTTCCCAACCATCGGAACATGATCCACCACTCCTAAACATCCCATTTTCATACTTGGTTGCCCTGGGTTGGCTGGTCAGAGCCGTCGTGTCGCTGCCGTGCTTTGTCTCTGCGCTACAGAATCACCGCTGCTCGAGTTGTCGCCGTTCCGGCGAGCTCCGGCGATCCCAGCCCGAAGCACCTCGCCGCCAGCGTCGCCTCAACCCCAGAGCCCGAAGGAATTGGACTGCGAAGCCCCAAGTCCCGAGATCGGCCGTCATCTTTCTCGTCTCCGGCCGAGCTCCACCACCGCCGTTTCGTCCTCTCTAGTGAGCCTCCATCAGATTCCTTGCACTGAGCCCATCTCCACGAGGTCTCTAACCTTTTCGGCAACTCGGTTTCGTCGCACTACCCCGGGAGAAGGCCGACGACGCGAGCCCGAAGGATTTCGTCGCCGCCGGACTACTTCTGCCGTCGCTGTTGCTGTCCCAGCCTCGCTGAGACCAGCACAACCCTCGGTAAGCACCCTGGTACTCCTTAGACACTAAAACATGCTTTGGTTTGGCCAGAAACTGACCGTAGCCTACTAGGCCTCGCCAACCCGAACATAATCGCCGCTTATCCTCGTCGCCGGCAAGCTACAGTTCACCGCCGACCACTGCGCTTGCACCGATGTGTTCGCCGTGAACTCCTCTTCATTTTCTCTTTTGGCCCCGACTGCAGCCGACGCCGCCATCGCTGTCGCCGCCGCTGAGAAGCTCGCCGCCTCCGCTCTGACTACGCCTGCCCTGTTCTGTGCCGCTGGCATGTGGGCCCGAGTTGAGGAGAAATAAGAAAAGAAGAAGAATTAGAAAAGTAATTAAGGGAATTATTTTTCAACAGAAAAATAGTTAAACTTTGTAAATCCATAACTTTGCCATTTTAACTCCTCTTTGAGTGAAACCAATTTTGTTAGTTCTTTAAATTTGTAAAATTTAATATTGTGAAATAAAATATGACCACTTCTGTACAGAAAATATCTATAAAATAATATGAAGCTATAATAACTTATTTTGTGCCTAGAAACTTGGAATATTTCTATAAAATCCATTATAACTCCTTTTGAGGTGAACCAAATTTCCTTGGATTCATAGAAATGATTTCTTAAATTTTGTAAAATAAAAAGTGAGAACTTCTGTGTAGGATTTTTCTCTAAAAATGGAAATATCTTTTATATACCTCTTAATAACCTAGAAGTTTATAAATTTCTAGAAAATTCATCCTAACTGCTAAAAATGTGAAACCACTTTTTTTTAACTCAGAAAATTATAACCTTTGCTGTAGATAAATTGTTTTTGACAAAACTACCTCCCAAAGTAAGCTTAAGTGATTTCTAACTTTCCTTTTTGATACACTTGTAAAATTCACAACTAAATCATTTTAAAATCAAAATCCAGTGAACCAAATTTTGTTAGAACCAGTAGGTTATGCTCTTTTATATAATAATACTTGCCTTCTTGAAATCTTAATAGAAAATATCAGTCAAATATAATAACTTAAGGTTACAATATAAATAATTACAAAACTGCCATTTTCAGCCTTTTCATCTTGTTATTTTTGTAACTCATAAACCGTAAAATATTTTGAAATGATTCTTTCACTAAAATTCACTTTAGAATGTGGCCTACCTACTGTATTTATATCAGCATTTATTGATCATTTTTGCATAGGCATATTTAATTGATTCTTAATTGCATATTCATCTTTTATCGGTAGATTCAGACAATTCGGAGTACGTGGAGCAAAAACCAGAATTTGAGTGTGAACCATCGCAGCAACAAGGCAAGCATCTAGAGCAAGCATCTAAGCATATTGAACCCATATTTTCAATAAATTGATTTGTTTGTGAAAGCAATATCTATATGCATGTTACGGTCTATTTAAAATAGGAAAAACGGGTAGAGTCAAGATTACCCAATTGTATGTATTTTCATTCCTTGGTTGTTGATTCCATGTTTATACTTTGTCACCCCTGGTTAAGGACTTTGGGATGCTTTTATTTTATCGAATGCTTAGCCATGCTTATTTCTAGACCTAGAAAAATCCGATAGATGGAGCTATCGGTTCAAAACTAGTTTAATCTGAATGGATGGGTTAAAATCTGAAAAGAATAACTTTTGATTTATAATTAAGAATATGTTTGACTTAGACGGATGATAGGGCGATGACGGGATGGTGTTTCCCCGATGCACGTAGCTCCGTCTGGATCGTTAAGGACCGAACATGTTGACGTCTATTCAAGCACCCTACGTACTTCCACACGCCGGGAATGGGACGGCTTAACTAAGTAGCACGGGAGGCTGTGGCCATCTACGCCCGTCCGTCAGTCGTGAGGATGGTTTTTCCTTTGGAGGGCCTCGAGCGCGCCTGGTTTTGGCCAGAGGTGCCTCCCGCGACGGTGAGCCCGCCTTAGTCACCACACACGCACGACTAAGTCGTCGGGGGCCCAGACGTGGTTTAGGTGGTTGGGGCTAAGCGTGCAAAAGGTTGTGTTGTGACCTCTAGTCCACACTCAATGTGTAGAGTGTGGGTACCGGCAGGTACGGATCAAACTAGAGTGTAGCCGTTTGGCTTCTATCACATCGTGTGGGTAAAGATGTACACCTCTGATCAGAGTAAGAACTATTCGAATAGCCGTGTCCACGGTTACAGGACGATCGCTTGATGTGTTAGTTACTCATGTTAGCATCCAACTTGGGATATGTGGTTATGGGATTATGTTGTTATACCATGACTTAGGATAGTCATGAATGGATGGATTTATATAAAAGGCTTTGATGTTAAATATGGCTTGGTTTTAGCCATGAAAGATGGTATGCTTGTGTAGCATAATTATTTGGGCAATGGTGGCCCATTGTTGATGTTAGAGCATGGGATTGTGCTCATTTTTACTTCCATTTCAGAACTATAAGCTTGCTGTCCTAAATTTTTAGATTGAGCTATTTCACAAATGCTTATGTTTTAAATGTATTATTTGCTCAATAAAATCAGCTTTATGCAAAATCAGATCGACATAGCCATACTCCTTGATGTAGAGACTAGCATTACTCCTTTGTTCTATTATTATTGTATAAGTCTAGCTGAGTACTTGTTGTACTCACGCTGCATACCTTTCAGGTGAGGATATCGACGACACTGATGTGGTCTACTATTATCCCGCCGAGGGTGGCAAGGATAATGTGTAGTCGAAGTTATGCTCTATCCCCAGTCGGTTGCCCTGTGGTTTGGTAATGGCACCACTGGTTCTATCTTTTATGTTTATATTTTCCGCTGCTATCTGTGGGGTTACTTTGTGATGAATTAGGGTGTGAGCTCTCTATGCAATATATATAACCCTGTTGCTCATTTATCCATATTTAGAGTACTTGTGATGTTTATCAATTGCTTGCGATGAAAGTGTGTGGCTAGTCGCTTTCCTGGGGACTAGCTGAACATGAGTATGAATTTATTAATGATGAGATGCATGAATGTTGGTTCAACTGTAGACCATGTCCCCAGAAGTGTGTATCGTGTTTGGTCGCCACCTTCGTGTGGTTTGACGGGCACACTTCGCCGTTTGGGACTGGTGAATCAACTCTCCAAATATCTCTTTATTTCTGAATTCGGCGCGTTGGATTTGAATTGTGAGTGGGTAAAGATTATGGCAAGGCTACGATGAGGATGGATGGTTACTGTACTTAATCGGTTTTTATTCGAGACCCCATCCATCTAGATATTTCACGTTGTCGTAATAATTACTCTCCACAATGCACTTCCGGGGTGCCCACAGAATGGCTGCCGAATGAATCGATTGGAGAAGTAATCATCTAAGCCTCCCTCCATGGACGAAGCGTCCTAAGTACGCGTGCGGCAACCGTTGCCAAGTTGCAACTTCTTTGAGACAAGAAACTTTAGGGATGAGGTACTTTATTTGTCCGAACGTCGACGACGACTTCGTTGTAAGTTGTGATGTAAATTTAGTTTCTTGGATCACTGTAGTCGTCAGTTAATCTGCCATATGAATGAACAAAGTTTTGCATATTACACAAGCAGAGCCAAGGATGTGTGCATTCACAAGGTGGATCGACACGGAGAGACCGCCGTCCGATGGATGAATGATAACACAAGTTGAAACGATGTCACAGTATATAGGGCGAAGGAGGAGCACGAGTGACGAGTTGAGGCGGCTAGCTTAGACTGGAGAAACAATCCATTTGGGGTGCCCAAATGGTCTGAGCGTCCAAAGTGCGCATGCAGAGATCGATGCCAGGTGACGACATCATTCGCAGAAGGGACGTACGAGAGGAGATATTTTATTTGCCCGAACATAGACGACAACTTTGTTGTACGTCTTGCTCATACTTTCATACGATCTTATCTGCTTTAAACACTGCTAAAAGAGTGTTATTTACACAGGAAAATCCAAGAGTGTATGGGTTCACTTCGTGAATTGATTCTGTGAAGCCGAACTACGAATGTGGAAGGGCTACGGAGGCTAAAACAATAGCGGAGTACACTAGGAGGAAGAACGAGAATGGTCAAAACCGAGTTCAACCACAGAGAAGGCATCGGTAGCAACCCAACCTTGTCGTGTATTGGCAAGGTCACCAAACGTTGGCCTTTTAGTAATAGTTTATAAACAACAAAGGCGTACTCGTACAAAATTCCACGACCCTTGTATTGCACAATAAAATAGTTGTATGTCGATCATGTTATTAAATGTGGTACGCATCGGAAATAATTTGAAACAAATTATTCATATGTTATAAAAAAACTTGCATGTCGAAATGATACTCACAATTTGTTTTAGTACCAAATAAGGTGTAAGAAATATTACAAGATACAACATGACTACTCGTAGTCATCCTGATCAAACTTGTGGATGAACCACCAGTCTTTTTCTTGCCCTTTCTTCTCGTGCCTACTGGGGGTATTCGCCCTGAGAGCGACAATCCCTTGGGAGAACATCGTTCACGGGTGGACCTTCATGCCTGTACATCTCCGGTGACATCAATGGCTCCATAATCCTGGGTCGGTTGCGTCATTGGAGGTGGTTCATCAATCTGCGATGGTCCTATCTTGTCACACCCTACGTTTCCACTTAAATAGAGCCACCCAAAATATGTTAAAGAAAAAGCCTCAAAGAAATCATTTTAAAAGGCCAAAGGAATTAATTAAATAAGTAAAATGTGAAATAATAAATGAGATTTTTATGGGAATTTTTAGAGCACTGGAAGCAATGTTAATAAATCAAAACCGATTATCGGAATTAAAATCCTTGTGGAAATTCTCTTTTTCCTTTTTCTTTTCTTCTTTTTCTCTCTTCCTTCTTTCTTCCCGCTGGGCCGTGGCCCAGTGCTGTTTCTCGGCCTGCCAACCTACATGGCCCCGCGCTTCTCCCCACTCCTCCTCACTGATTGGCCTGGCCCGGTTACCAGCCGTGTCGCCTCCCCTGTTGACATGTGGGGCCAGGACCCACATGTCAGACCCAATCTTCAACCTCCGGTCGAATCAGTCGGAGGGGATCAACCTCCCTGAGCGTCGGATTTTGCCCGTTCCACTCCCCGTGCCTCAGCCCTTGATTCAAACGCCACGAACTGAGTCCCGCCCGTTTCCCCCCACCTTCTCCACCCTCTCGCCCACGACGGTGGATGAATCACGCCCACTAGTCACCGCGGCCGCCGCCCTCAACCCCGTGAAATTCGGCCAACTGGTCACGAACTCCCGCAGCCTGGTACATATAAACCTTCCCCGTACCCCATCTTCACTTTCCCCTCAGTTGCCCATGGCTGCCAAGTACCCAAACCTCCTCTGCGCCGAGCTCCCGAATCGCCGCCGCGCTTCGCCGACTCCAATCGCACGTCGCCGCTGCTACAGCCATTGCCGACTACCGCGCTCGTGCTCGCTAGCTTCACCGTACCTCGCTGCGTCTTGTTCCACCGTCGGTCGCCTCGGATTCCCACCAGAACTCTATTCTCTCCGTCGCCCCGTTCGGTCCTCCCGCACACCGTTCGCTCCTCCGTCGTCGCTTTGAGCCGTCGGAACACCGTCGCCATCGACATCCCGAACCTCGTTGCCACCAACCCTCTGCTCGCTCCTGTTCACCGCTCTCCGTCGGTCGTCGCACCTCAGTGAGCACTCGGCCGCATTCCTCACCTTCTCTGCCGCTCGCCGCTACCCTCCGCCGCGCCGCACGCACTGGCAGGGCTCGTTCCCAACTAGGTCTAAGCCGCCTGATCTGCCTCGGCAGATCGGGGCCGCTCGTGTACCTATGTCCACGATCGCCACACGTGCGTGGACTACGTCCACCGTGCGTCGCACTCCCATATGCCACTGACCCGTGGGTCCCGCCTGTCGACGCCGGTTCCCCGTGGTCCACTGACGCATTAAATCCTTGTTAATGCGCAATAAATCATTTAGAAATTGTTTTTGCATAGGAAAATCACAGTAAACTTCTAAAATTAATAACTAATTCATTTGAGCTCTGATTAATTCCATTCAAATTTCATTAAATCCAAAAAATGCCAAGAATCCATTAAAAATACTTTTAGCTCCTGTTTCTGTGTCCACATGTACTGTTTTTAATTATTTGTGTGTTATTTGCTATAGAAACCGACCCCGTCGATCCTCCAGTTTACTACGAAGTCATTGCCGAATTCGCCGAGCCGGAGCAAGGCAAGTCACATTGTTTCCTCGATCATTTTGTACCCTTTTTTTACAAATGATTTGTTTTAAATTAATAAACATGCATTATTTTATCATTTCATGTGGGAAGGGTGACCTATATAAATGCAATTTTAATTGCTATGACCTGTTTTCCTCCTGTATACCTTTGTAACTAGGTAATAATATGACTAAAGGATATGATTAGGATGATTAGCGATGCTTAGAGACCATTAGCTCACATGGGGATTTAAATACTTTAATTTACATTTATGGTTCGACTCGATATCAAAAAATAAAACTTTGGATATGTTGATGTTATTACTAAAATTTGACTTGAATGGTAGGCTATGGGTGCATGGTTCTATTGGTCGCACCCATGGCAGTTAAGAACCGGTTCGCGGGAACCCCTTGAGCAAATACTCATACTTTCCACAAGCCAGCGTGGGCAACAGCTGGGCTTATAGCATCTCTTCTCCCTCTCTTAGGCACCGATGGTGAGGATGGGCGTGATGGAGTTGGGTCGGCCTGGGGTAGGGTTGATCAGCTTCCAGTTCCATTGTGGTGCAAGGGGGGTAGCCTGGCCAATGTGAAGTGTCCTGGCGGCAGGTGCAACCTCAACGTGGTGTTGATGGTTTGGGAGAGGTTGTGTGAATGGTCCTTTCACAGCCTCTCACAGGGTATCGTGGTGATACGCCGGCACACAAGGACGTGTGTGGGGCTGTGTCTTGTGGGTACAGTTGTACACCTCTGATCAGAGTAAATCTATTCGAATAGCCGCGCCCGCGGATATGGGCGATTGATCAAGACTCACCGTGATTAGTCTTATCTTTACTTAATTAACTTAATTTAATGGAACTGGTATAGTTCAGATGGATGGTTGGGCCTGGTTAACGTGGTGTAATGTTAATCGGTGGAGAATTAATATTGTTCAATTAATCAACCTTTTACTGTTTGCGAACTACTATTTGCAACTGCTTTTATGCAAATAAACCTCTAGCCTATCTTTGTCTCCCGTGCATGGTGCATACTTGCGGGTGTGATTTGTTGAGTACTGTGAGTGATACTCAGTCTTACTCCTTTTTCCCCTCTTAGTGGTGGAGTACCTGTCCGACGAGGATCAGCAAGAGGACTAGGCTAGCTCCGCCGTCAAGATGCTTGTGGAATGGTAGTCTCCGCTTGGCTAGCTGTATATAGGCTTTATTTGTTTTTACCGCTGCATTTATGTAAGACTATTTTATTCTATTTGTAAGACGCACACTGTATGGCAACTTAGTATTGTGTACCCTAGCTTTCCTGGACAGGGATTTAATACACAGAAATGTTCAGAATTCTGGTTATGAATTTCTGAGCGTTACATACTCCTGTTGTGCTGTTGACGACCCCCACCATAGCTACACAAGTCACCATACGACTATGTGCTTCCTCCATACGCCGCCATTTGTTCGTAGCCATACATCCCTATTTGTCATACAACCCAGATTAGTAGACCGTTGCACGTGCATTATATAATTTATTAAGATGACTAGGAGTTTTTACCTGTTGCTGGAGGTTGCATGGGAGGATGTGCACCGAACAACCAGTCTACATGTTCTAACAAGTCGATAAAACCCGGGCCCTGTGATTGGACTCCTTCACCCATGGAGAGCTGGTACATCCCGCCCGCACCTGCAGCGTTGATTTATTGTGACGAACAACTTGTAGCGTCATGAAAAATGAGGTTGTGATGTGCAATCGAAATAAATGTAACGAAATAGATACGCACCAATGCCCTGATCTGTACCGGTGAACCCTCCATGCCATTGGGAGCTTACGGCCTCTGTCTGCATAGGAGGGACCATTTGGCTAGAGCCTGCAAAACGCGCGAAGCCTCCCTGCCACTGAGTGTTGTTGCCTATGTGAGGATTGGATGGATATGTTGTCACAGTTCCTGTCAGACCAGTTGGTTTGATTTGAATAGTACAGCAACGGAAATCAATTCACAAACAATTGATACAATATGAACTCCGTACATGATAACGACGCGATTCCTTCGTGCCACTGCGAGCCACCAGGCATTGTAGATACTTGACGAATCACCTGTGTACTATCTGCAAGACAAAATCACTATTACAGTGGTTGATAACTGATATATTTTGCATCTGTAGGTAGCATAGTATTATGTACATGTAGTATACTCAACGCCTTGGCACCGTTGGGAGCTAGGGGGTACTGTAGGAGGAGGAGTAGCCACATCCGTGGACGATGCACAGGGATACTCCAACGGCCTCGCCAATGCCAACGGCCGCATGGAAGCTGAGGGCCTAGCGGATGTGGAAGGGCAAGACGAGGTTGAAGGCCGCTCCGGCAGGGGGTCGGCGAACCGTCTGTGCGTCGAACAGTGCACATCCGATGCGTATCTACATGATGCAAGCTGAATGATCCGCTTGCATTTCTGCCGCATTCTGTCAACAACGCCCATTACCTCCTCAGTTGACCCTGCAATTCCGTCCCGTTGCTTCTCCCACAATGTATTTGACTCTTTGTACAACTCCTCCGCAATATCGGCCTGCACTCAAAATATTTCTTTGTTCAAACCATGAGTTAAAACGCACTGCCTAGAGATGGGAAGTTAATTAATATCATCATACGGTCATGTCGGCAAGATGGCGCCGACTGCATGGGATACAGCTGATCCACGTCGGCCGTAACAGAAGACACTGGATCACCAATTGTTACAAGCTGCACACGTGTCTGTCTGCTGTACCAACGAAAGTAGTTACCGTACGTACTGTAGTCGTATGGTCTTCTTTCCTCAACGACATCCATTGCTGCCTGCGACCACTGCGCTACCCAAGGTGCCATCTTCGCACCCAGTTTATGGCGGACGCTACTATCTCCTTTCCTCTTTTGCCTGCAATGAACATGACATTTAGTGGTATGCACATTGAATAAATTGCTATGTCTAGGTGCAATAACTTACACGTGAACACTGGGGGAAACTAGAATAGCTGGCGGGACAAAGACTTCCTGGTACAGGTTGAATTGTCTCATTACCCTCTGTGGACTGTACGTCTCCATGGTTACATCATAGACAAGCATCTTCTTTGTCAGCTAGTACGCAGCATCGCGGAAGCAAAGTTGACTTAGTCCTTGGGGTGCGCGAAGTTGTGCCTCAACCTGTGTATACGGACACCATATAAATGAGTCACCTTTGAGCAGATCGAATGCCTCGGTGAAGTAGTCATAGACATTGCGAACTTGAAGATGTGCCCACTGTGGCTGCATGAAGCGCAAAATATATAAGTTACTTATTGCCTAATCATCTAGAACAAGTTGAGTAAAAGTTGTTAACTCACTGGTCCGTAGCACCAATGGATATCGAAAGTAGGCCGATCATCATTGGTGTTACGAAATAGGTTCGGATCGGCTGCAGCTTTGCTCATGTAGGGACGTCCGAAAAGGAACCGCTCGTACGACCACAACATTACCAACAACGGATAACGTGTAAAAACTGGCTGCCTGTACGTAGTCTTGGTGCATGCCTCACATAAACCTTGGTAAGTGGCCGCAAGCACCGCTGATCCCCAACTCCATTGGGGAAAACTATCGACGTCGCCATGGGCAATTTGCTGTGCAAGGGCAATCAATCTTGCATCAACTGAGTTGTCATATCCCTTTGTGAACATAACCCATCCAAACAGCCAAGGAAGGAAAGCCTCCAAGTACAGTGCCACGTGGTAATCCTGTACTTCGCCTATCATGAACCCCGCCTACAGAAGACACCGATCTGTCAGTGAAGAAATCTGTTGTATGCTAGGCTAGAACTATTAAGTACAACATGTTCTTACCTCAAACTGGTTCAACCAATGTAACATGAGCCTATGGGATTATTCTTCAGAGAAGAAATCTGCAGCGTCATCATCATTCTCAAGCATGATATAAGCGTACCTTCCAATTATATCATCCCTCCATTATGCGTATGCATCTAGAAGGACAATCGTCTCTCCTGCGATGGGCAATCCTGTAAGCATAGATACGTCCTCTAATGTAACTGCCATCTCTCTGCACGGAAGATGGAACGTGTGAGTCTTTGGCCTCCAGCAGTCGATAAGCGCTGTAAGAAGTCCCCTATCTATGTTCATACGCCGTGTGTTCCGATCTTGTCCATCATGGTGGTGAGCTTCTTGCTCATCGTAATGTCTTCTTGCCTGCAACATCCTAACGAAAGGTAGAAGGCCTGCAGCGGACAACCTGTTGAACAATAGAGTCTGTCAGATGAAACATATAGTTTTCCTGTTGCATATAAAGTTTCATACATGACTCTTTACCTTGGTACCCAACGTTGATCAATCTGCCAGATTCCAGAAGTGCGAGTCATGAACACCGTGAGATCGTTAGGATATCCAGACAACATCTGCCGTGCACGGTGTCGTGCATCGATATCTCTACACAGTAATGGGTATGGCCAATCGTTCTCCATACCTGTAAATATAAAGAATTGTAATTAAACACCAACAATAAAATGTACTCATCAATAAAGCATGTAATCATACTTGTAAATTATCAATTGACAATGTATAGATATAACCATTACGTAACATTAATATTAATAGCATTGGTGAAACCAAATAATACAATATCCCAAACAGTGGTTCAATATGATGTGAAATAACATTGAGAACGTTTACAACGTACGCAGCACAAACAATATTATACAAGCATGCACACATAATAAACTGTATTACAACATTAGTATTACACGACACGACGTAGTATTAAGACTGGATCATTGGGCGGATCATTGGGCGGTGCCATCCGCCGCATTAATACTGGAGCACGCACCCCTTCTGGCCCGCCTAGCTCAGGTACCACGTGACGAGTCACAAGTTTGTTGCCCTGGTACCGTCGTTGACGTTGCGCCATCCTTGTTCTCTGTACAGTCCCTAGTCCGGTGACCGTACTCCAGGCAGTCCTCGCATCTCCTAACAAGGCCTCCGGCTTCAGACTCGTCCATATCGTTCCTTATATGTCTTGTTTATCTTCGGCCCTTACCTCCCTTCAACAAATCTAAGTCAGGAACCCGAACAGTATCTTCAATATTACTTCATATAAGATGCTGATTAGCCCGCAATCCGAGTATGTCCCCACTCCATACCTACATGACTCTCTCCTTTAGGTAGAAAGGAGAGACGTATGCTGTAGAATCTAGATTAATTTGCGGGCACACAGCCAGAACATGAGAGCATGGCAGGTGCAAAAGCTTTGGCTTGTTGCACGTACACGAACAAGTGTTACTATACTCATCCCCAAGGGTGATTTCTTGAGTTATAACCCCGATTGAGGACCCAAAACCACCCTAAGTGTGGCATAAAACTTTCCACCGTTGTTGCACGTTGCCTGTCTGTATAACTGTGTGGTACGTGGCCTTCACTGCCTTCTTGGATAGGTACTCGGCCATTTTTGTACAGAAAGGCATTTGTGCGCTAGATATTTGTACCATCGTAGCTGCATGCCTCTCCCTCATCCATTTTGTTGTCCTGTGCCTAATGCCCTCTACAATAGCTGTTATTAGTAGATGTCTTAATTTACGCAAAACTGCATTATACGCCTCCGCAAGATTAGTAGTCATGATACCATACCTTGCCCCATCAGTGTCGTGTAGCAATGCCCACTTCTCCTCTTGCTCTGCTTTGATCCAATCTATGAAACATTTGATATTCCTTGAAGACCTACGTCTACTTCCATTCAGAATAATAAGACCATCCATTGGTTCGAGGGCCTCCGGAATGTGCTATTCATCTCTTCCGGACTGGTTTCTCGATCGTACATGCGCTGATGTCCCCTCGTCGAGTTGCTTCCAAAGCTACTCAAACTTCTCCCGTTGGTTCTACATATACAACCGCTTGAACATATTCATCAGTCTCTTGCTTTTGAATTGCTTGAAGAAGTTAGCGCCTATGTGATGCATGCACTACCGGCTTTGTAGCTCCGACCAGTAGTACAGTGTATTCACATCCTCCAGTAGCTCTTTTATTGCCTTCAGCAACTCGGCATTCCTGTCATGAATTATGCAGACATTGTTCATTGTTGGACCACGCCCCACTTTAGGTGCTGCAGGAACCACAGCCAACTATCGTAGTTCTCGCTCTCCACAAATGCAAACGCAACTGGAATTATCTGGTTGTTTGCATCTGCGGCAACAGTTGTGAGTATTTGCCTACGTTATTTTCCTATAAGAAAAGTACCGTCCACACACAGAACTGGTCTAGAGCACTGGAATGCATGAATGCAAGCTCCGAATGAAAAGAATGCCCTTTGCATAATAAGGTAATTCGGAGGTCGCACCGACTCTCTATCTTGCACAGCAATGTAACTACCGGGATTTCTTTGCTTCAGGATATCAAGGATCTGTGGCAATGTATCATATGCGGCCTCGAATGTGCCATACCTTTTCTCCATCGCTTTCTGTTTTGCCCTCTAAGCCTTGTGGTAACTAATTGTGTACCGTTCACCGTTCTCCACCAAGTTGACTATATGCCGAACCGAGAGGTCGTCCCCTTCAATAATTTCTTTGTAGTACTTGTTTACAACATACGCTGCAGACAAGTTACGGTGGAACAACCTCATGTTCCATAGCATATAGTTGTGCTCCTCGAGCATTGACACGACCTAGTATGACTCGTACTTTGGGACATGGGCATGAACCCTAAAATTGCACCCTTCCGTCTCGCACACAATGGTGTACACTTCCTTGCTTGATCTTAAAACCCTGAATTACCTCTGCAGCTTCAAAGACCATGACTTCACTGCATCCTGCAATGCAGACTTCGTCGCAAATATTACACCCAGATTGATTGGACCCTCGCCGTTAAACCATACTGAGTTGTGCAACTCGTTCTCTACAATATACCCGGACAACTCACAGTTCCACGACGCAGGCTCAGGCGTGTCGTTATCGCTTTCCTCATCTGCATCCTCATCGTCCTCCGCATTCAATCGTCTTCCCGAGCATGTCTGTCCTCCCGGTCAACTTCTTCGACTAAAGCAGCAACCTCCTCCCCTTTATCGGCTTCACCTGTTGGCTACCGCTCCATCCTGGTCTCCCCTCCTATTTGTTCATCTTCCAGGATGCACAGGTTCTGCATATCAGTGGCCACGTCCCCATAATGATGTTCGGGAACTTCGGCGTCACATCCACTCGTTTGACCACATGCCTCTACGTGCCTACTAGCCTGCCCTAACGAACTGTCTATCCGAACCCTTTTTGGACAGGCTTGCACCAACATCACCAGTTCATAACCTCGGCGCCTGCAACCATCCAGCCAATCCTTCCATGATTTACTTCTAGTTACTTCTTTCAGTTCCCATTGTACGTTCGTCGCAGAACGGCTCCACACCACCCTAACGTCAACACTCCATCTAGTGGGGTCTAACGAGAATGTGCATGTCAACCAGTACCACACTTCGGGTATTCTAAGATTGTCCGGATTTGGGTGGTAAAGCATGCACTGCCTAAAGTTGCTCAAGTTGACACCCATTTCGTTTGACATAATTTTCCCATCGCCGAAATATACTTTAAAGTTTGCCATTCATTCCTGCCAAAACACCATTCGATCTAATACTTCAGAATATATACTCAATAAGTCATAGCTAAAATAGTTTCAATACGTATCTATTACAACTCTAATCGGATCAATAATACTTTCCCATACCGCAACCTCGCTATTTTTCCAATAACACAAATTTTAGTACATTTGTTTACATGAGACGCACATCTATGTCTCATATTACGCTAATTAATTATGTGTCCTCCCGTTCATTACGCTAATTACTTCCTAACCCCATGCATGTCAACTTTATCATCAAAATATTTGTACATACATACTATCTACGTATGTAGCATTATAATATAGGCAATTCACACAATCCTGCCTCCCATCAATTAATTAAGGTTATAACCCTTCATTATCATGGCTCTACAGATGATACAGAGACAAAAATACCAACAACTCCTTGCATTTGGTTTTGCATACACCTCACTGGTGTGTGAAGTGATTTTATGGATAATCTCTGTTGATAGAGACGCCTAAAAAAGGGTGATACTATTATGCTAAATAGACTATTAAAATCGTTAAAAACATATCTCATACCTGCAGTTCATTAACCCCATGCATTATGCGTGATTATTTAGGGCAGCCCACTAAACATCTTTTCTATAAACTAACCCAAACATGCATGCATGCATGCTAACTTGCCACTCGCGCGACCCCTATCCGCACCATGTCCAGCCACTATTCGAAGCCACATAACGGGATGCATGTTTAATTTCGTTTCTATTCAAACTAAATGAGCCATAAATTTTATTTTTAACTTTGAGTTTTCGATGTTCATAAACATCGACTCCTATATCAATAATAGTCATTTTTAATTACAAATCAGTAATTTTAATGAGTGACACGCTCAAACCCCAAAATAATTTCTACTACAACTACACTAATATTTCCGTAAGTATTACAACATACACAACATGTCATAATAGTATTGTCTCTAGTGTACATTCATACTACTTTCACAATTTTACAATTTACTAACTTATGACAAATCAACAAATATTTACTACATCTACACTAAATACAACTGTACAATCAATATTTATACATCAAACTAATATTAACATCAAAACTAGTATTTTACTCTAATGCATACTGTTAACGCCAAAATTTGGTAAGGCCTTGTATCAGATTCGGTCAAGGGAACGATTGCAGTCGGTTAACAGAAATTGGTTCAAGGAGCAGGCCGAGTCCGAGAAAGAGCCGTGAAGACCGCGCGTGGCAGTTAATTACTATATTTATTAGGAAAAGATTTATCTTTTTTAGGGAACCTGACCTCGTGTCCAGTCAGGATTAGTTAGCGTTTTCTATTATAGATAGGAAATTGTATACCGTGTCCTATAAGGACTCATGTAACTCAGGGTATATATACGTACGCCCGGGGACCTTGTAAATTATCAACCACAGATCAATACAAAATTCGGCGCATCGCCACCCTTTCGACGGGATCCTGCTTCTCGAGCCGGGCTGCATCGGTTAGGTCCGAACTCCTGCGAGAGGGTAAGTCTCGTCACCCCGGCTACCAATCGGCTAGGACTTCCTTGGTTAGGTCCGATATTCTAGTCGGTTTATGGTAGTCGGCTTACCACGATATATTTAGTTTATCTATGGCTGCATCAGTTCAGTTTGACCTCATAGATTGATTAGGTATATCACATCACGCGTGCGTAGATTGTATCGGCTTACTGGGAGCGGTTTATCATCAGTTTGTGCTGCATCGGTTAGGTCCGACCTACTAAACTGCTAGCGATAAACCGATCCTGTTAAGCCGATGCTTTATGCGCAGACGTCTTATCGGGGTGTATAGCCGGTAAGTTATCTTCATCACGATCGCATTCTATTTATCGGCCCATTGAGATATTGTTATCATTGTCGGTCTGTGCTGCAACGGTTGGGTCCGATCTACTAGACTGACGATAATAGCTTTACTCTTGACGAGCCGATGGTGTTGTGCGATGGTGTTATCGGAGTGCTTAGCCGATAAGTTATCTGTTAAAACCGACTACATTTATTCATTGTCTTATTCTATATTCGCTCTGTTCAGTAGTCGGCTGGCTCATTAATTGTCTATTATTTATGTTATTACACGTCTTATCACATATTCTTGCATGTATTATTGTTACGGTCGGATGAGGATTGGCCGATCGGTTTATATTGCCGATCCAAGAACAAGTGCAAGCAGGTTCCCGGGCACGACCCTAGGTGAAGACCCGGGCACGAGCTTAGGTAAGGACCCAGGTACGGGCCCGGATAGCGGACAGAGACTCCGGGAGCCGACAGGAGCAAAGGGCCCGGGCACGGGCACATTTTTACGACAATATCAGTAACACTAAACTACGATCGGCTAGAATTTATCTGATTTATTTATCTATACATCCTGCATGTTTACTTTACCAAGTTTATAGCCGGTTTTCGAGTACCCCTTCTATGATCGGCTAGCATGATACTTGATTATTATTACGCTATTATTCCCGCCGTCATCGGCTTTAAACCGATGTGTAAGTGCTACAGTGCTTATCGGCCATCGGCCGATGAGTTGAGTCCAAGCCGGCTTCCAGCCGATTGGCTCACAAATTTAACATTCCTTTCTCCTTGTCAATTACAGGGTCAAATTGACTGGCACGCCTACGAACCTCAAACTTTAGGACCTGCACTGGAGTGAAGCAAATCTCCCAGGCCTTCGCGTGTCATCAAGACGCCGGACGGGCCCCAGCAGTTTTCGGCGTCAACACATACGACAAAAAACTTCATAAAATTTTATAAACTTAATTACCTATGGAAGGATCTCTTACTGAGTGCTTCTTCTAACCTCTGAAATATACAGTTCTCAATTTCACCTCCTCTACCGCTTGCGCCTCGCTCATCGTTCTCCTTCTTTTTTCCGATGCGAATAACAACTGAAGTGAGCAAGCGGAGAGAATATTTATATAACAAACTAATATTTACGTCAAAACTAGTATTTCACTCTAATGCATACGAAAAAATACTTCATAAAAATATTTAAACTAAATTACCTGTGTATTACCCTACTACTAGATTCCTTCTCTACCGCTTGCACCTCTCTCGTAGTTCTCCTTCTTTCTTCTTATGCGAAAGAGAGCACAACGGAGTAAACAGAGATACGAAATAGAGCTGAGAAGAGCAAACGGAATAGACTTGAAGAGAGCGACCGGAGATAGCAAATCCTTGCTGCTCTCCTCCTTCGCCATCCTTTTATTCCTGTGAAGGCAATGTAACGAAAGTAGAGGAGAGAGTAAAGAGATAGACATAAGTGACGTGAAGTGATAAAACACTGTGATTAACGGTGTATGCTCCAATTCTTTTGCTCGCATGCTAGGTTGTCAGAAGGCAGGGCGACCGTGAAGTGAACGTTGAGTGGCCAGCTGCGTCGGTGGAGTGGAAGTTCACTAGGCAGCTGCGTAAAACACGGTGCCGCGGGATGGGCATGCAGCACCGTTGTCACCACTCGCTGTGCCGCGGATTGGCCACGCGGCACCGCCTGTCCCAACTGGTGCCACGGGATGGGAGCGTGGCACCGCTGTCCCCTCTCGCCAAGCGGTGCCGCAGGATGGGCGCGCGGTGCCGCACGTTGGAAACGCGTGACCACCCTGTCCCGCGCGTTGGAAACACGCGACTGCCCCGTCTCGCACGGCGTCGTGCATTGGGACCATGGGACCGCCACCGTCCCACGTGGTTCCGCGCGTTGGAACTGCAGGACCTCCCGTTCCACGCAATGGAGGCACGTGTCCGTGCGGCTTTGCGCGTTGGAGCCGCGGGAATGCACGCTGCCGCTTGCTGAGGCCACAGGACCGCGTCCCAACACCGTGCAGCGCCGCGTCCCAACACTGCGGAGAAGCAATATTTTTACTACTACTCTGTTCGACCGTATATATTTACAAAACACGAAAAAAATAATATTTTCAAATTTTTTTCGATTTTTTCCTGATACTATCATAGTTTTTGCTGGTTTTTGGGCCTTTGGCTGAGCACAAGGCCCACATAGAACCCACAGCCTATTTCGTGTGCTTTCATTCTTCGCTGCAATTTGTTCGCCTCGCACGCAACAAGCCACAAAAGCGGGTACGGACAACAACCCGCCTCCTCGTCTTCTCCGAGGCTTCTCTTCTTCTTCTTCTTTTTGCCGTTGCTGCCTCCCGTCTCCCACCAAGAACCCCAAGGATTTCGAGGTCTTTCTCCCCAGTGAAACGGCAGCAGGATAGTGATACTCGACCCCAACCTCCCACCCATTCCTCTCGCTGCCGGACTCCAAGAAAGGAGGGTTGGCTTCTTGCAGGCGAGAGGGACACGTACGGTAGCGTCGTCCGGCAAGGCGCCGGGGAGGGCCCCGGCCGCGGCCGCTCAAGTCCGGCGATATCCGCGCCGACGCGGCCCTCGACCTTCCTGTGGAGAGCCAGGTTTGGCTCATCTCTCCTCCTCCCAACCACCCCCCGCGTTAGCATTTCTCCGTTTCTTGGTTCTTGCGATTGGGCCGCCTTTCGGTTCTTTGAGTACTTGGGTTTCACCAATTGGCCGGCGGCGCGTCTGGGTTATGTTCTTGCCATTGTTTGTATGGCTCAGAATGAACTGGAATCGAGTAATGCCCTGGGTTGCAGCATTGTGCGTTTTGGCCGTTTGGGGTTATTTCTTTGGTCGATCCGCCCTGACGCTTGGGCTGCAGCAAATAGCTCGTTTAGTTCTTGATTAGTTTCAGTAAATACAAAGATGGATGCTTTTGTTGCTCTGTAATGTTGGATTGCTCCGTATGAACAGAAGAACATGCTTGCTTTTGTGCTTCTTTGATAGGACTGTGGCATTTCACATTTATTTTGTTCTTTGTTTGGGGGCAATTCATCAATTACCAGTATGTTTCAGATACTCCTATTTAATATAGTCATATGAATTCTTGATTTAGTCTGGACTAAGAAAAAGAAATTTCCGTATTTAACGTTGGTTTATTCTGCTTGGGGCGAATAAATTTTCCTACTTGGTTGGACGTATGGTGGTTGGTGGATTGTTCCTTGCTTCCTAAACCCTAAACACATGTTGGTTTGTTTGCCCTGCTTATTGTGAGTTACCATTGATTGATCGGGCCATGGCATTGTTCCTGTATTTAGCTCTTTCTTGTTTCACTGAATAGTTCAGCCCATTTTGATTCTCGCTAACTCTGAAATATGAAAAGGAAGTAATACTTGTCCACTTTATGATTTCTCGGTCTGTAGACATAAGGTCCTTAATTCTTGGATAATTCATCATGTTGTTTGGATTAACTGTGAAGCATCACCTATTGCACTCGTTCTTAAGACAGTGATAAAACACAGAAAGTAAATAGATACTCAAGATGTACGGATAAAACACAAACATACAATGGCGATGGTGATGGCAAAGAAGGCAAATTTCAGAACGAGGCTATGTTCCCACAAAACATCATGCACTCAAATCAACAAAATTCAGATAACAGACCAACGGTCAGAACTTAGAAATAGTGCAAAAAAAAAAAGTAGTTGTATGTGGTGAACTGTTGACTTGCTCGGTATAGAACAAAATAGCAACGCCATTATCCATACAAAAGAAAAAGTTATTCAATCAGACAAACAATATCCAGTTAACAATTGCCTTCTCATTGGCTAGGATCGATCTGTTGCCGAAGTGTGTGCAAAATTCCATTCACATCAGTATCTTACTTCATTGTGTCTTGTCAATTCTTGGCCAAATCACGTCAACCAATTTCATCACAAAATGATGGAATCATAAGTTTTGGTGAAAATTTTGCGAAGAAAAATTTTGCCGGTTTGGACGAAGACAATGTTGCCCAAATTTGCTGGTGTTGGCCATTAGGAAGCATCTACCCTTTTCTTTTTCAAGGAACGCAAGTATTTTTTTTGTTGCTAAATTTTTTGGCTAGATAATCGTTCACATTTGCATTATAGCTCCCAGTTATTTGTTAGTAGATTATATAAGTCTCCTCCCTTTGCTAGCCTCCGAGAAAGCATTGGATTTGTTCGTGTCGTGTGGGCACCAATGGCAGGGCCCAATCCTGGGGATCTCACAGCAAATGACCTCAATGCTGCTGTGTATCGCTACCTCGTTGAGTCAGGTTTGACCTCCTGAGTCTAGTTATCTCATCTCTTGATTGTGTGAGATTGCTCATTTCCTGGTCAGCCATTGTCTTGTAACTCTTGTTGGCGACTGACCAAATGATCAGCTGCACAAGTTATTGGTTTTGAAATGGCAGGGTTTATAACATATAAAGAATAGTCAGCATACAGACTCTTATGTTATCTAGAGGATTGCTTCTTATTTGTTTCTTGCGTTGATCCATTTCAATATTAGGGCTTGCCAAATAGATGTGAGCATGCGGATTGGTGGTTGATATAGCAAGAAAAAAATGGTGTATAGTTGATTGGTTTGATATAAAGTATGCAGATTATTAATTGACATACCAAGAAAATTGGTCTGGCTTGTGCATACTTGATTGGATTGTGAAATTAATTACACTTGCTCTTTTCCCATATTCATCTTATTCACAGGGAGTTCTCTAAATATCTGCCCTTTAATTCTTTATAAGTCTAAATTACCGAGCAAAGCATTTGTTCCATGTCTACCATTTGTTTATTAGTTTGAATAAAGCAATTAAAAAGCTTAGTTGAATTTGCATATCATATTATCTCCGTTATTAATAATACCATGCTATTAGATCTGGTTTTCTTGTTTGTTCTCTGGTCAAATCATGGTGTCCTTTAGGGTTCATCAATTAGTTCACCATAATCACCAAGCATTTCTTTGTGCATCATGTGTTATTCAGGGTTATTGGGTTACTCATGACTTCATTAGACTTTCAGGGTTATCTCCAAATAGTTAGTTCAGCATATATGAGTCATGAAGTACTGTAACATTGTGGCGACTGTTGACAGTTGTTTTTGCCTTTGGTAAGTTACATTTTTAAAGATATACATGTTCAGTTGGGTCTTCAAAACTTATGTGGTTGATGAAAGCCCACAAATAGAATTGTAAACTGTGTAGAAATGGTCTTTTCAGTATGATCAAAACATTTGCAGAATTTGACAATTGGCATAAATTTCGATGAAGTCTTCTCTTTAGTTCATTGAATTATGGTACTACTTTTTGCTGTTTGCTCAGCATGTTATTTGTGTTTTCAACATACAATGGTTGGCCAAATCATATCCTCGAATAAAACAGCATTCCTTTTTTAATGTTCGGTCTGAAATTGTAGGATTTGTTCATACAGCATTCAACTTCTACCATGAGTCGCTCCTTGATGGACATGACATAGAGGGAAAGAAGATCCCGCAGGGTACCCTGATCAAAGTAGTGCAGAAAGGCCTCAGGCACATCGAGTTTGAAGCCAATGTAAGCTTGTGCAAGTAATTTGCATGTGAACTCCAATGTTGGGAATGCTGTTACATATTTGCTCCTGCTTGCTTTTGTAGACTGTGATTGCGGATGATGAAAACTTCCACCATTTCAGTGCTCTCGATCTACTCACCAAAGATGAAGGTGAGCTGAAAAGGGAAATTACCGGCCATGCAAAGCCTGATGCTGTTGGGACTGCCAAAGAGAAAAAGAATGACACTGTCAAGACCGTCAAAGCGCACTGGAGTGATTATGCTGAGGATAACATACTGCATAGGAGGCAGCCAGCGCGAAAAGCAAAGGACTACTCTATCCAGCGCACCGAAGTACCAAGTTCCGATTCTGATGAGATCAGCAGAGCGTGTAAGAGGCAGCGACTGCAGAAGGCAAAGACCAACAAAGTGCCAAATACCACTGCAGGGCACAGAGGGAGAGGGAGGGGGCGAGGGCGAGGGAGAGGGAAAGGGAGAAACAAAGAATGTAAGTATGTCTATGGGTAAAAAAATGCAAATATAATGAGGAGTGCAACTCAATTTAGAGATTCAGCAAATACCGTTAGGACTGTAACTACATTTTGAGGTTCAGTATGTGAAAGTAGATTTTACAGGACTTGCCAGAGTAATCTCAATTGATGGCTATGAGATTACCATTTTTTGCACTGCCTGAATTTTGATCGAATGTATCGGATGTGGATTATAACTGTATCTGATGTGCTTGAGAAGGATAGTTAATGCTTTTTCATACGGTATACTTGACAACTTATGTGAAAGAGGGATTTTGACATGAAGCACTGTAATATTATCGAGCATTCTGCACCTGTTAAGTTTGAAGATATGCTTATGGTAGTTTTGCAATTTCCCAGCTCCAAATAAGCTTTATGCTCACATGTTCACCTTTTCTTATGAGTTCATGCATGCGGCACTTATGCTTGTGTGATAATCATGAAGTGGAGAAGTTAGCTGTCATTGATAATTCATTCCTTGCCTTTTTCGCTAGAAAGAAACAAATTTATTTTGATACGGGAGTATCAGAATGCTTCGTTTTCGAAGCTTCTAAAAAAAGGGTAAATTTGGCACATCTGTGAGTATTGCCTTTTCCAAAAACAATATATTGTATTTCCAACAGATACGTTTTGGCAAGAATTTCACTGGAGTTCATTTCGGCATTCACGATTAACCTCGTAATTATCCTTGGGTCAACATAGATTCTCATCTCCCAATCTACCATTCCCAATATTTTTCCTTTGAAACTTGAACGAACAAAACTTGATCGATTATATGAGACGTAATCTCGAGGAATACAGCCTACTACAGTAGGTAATTTAATAAGAAGAGAAAAAAGGTGACTGATTTGTCAAAAGAAAACCTGAAAGGAAAAGAAGCTACAAAGGTGCCGCCTAACACTACCAGCAAATTCATTTCCATGATTCGTTTTCAAAAGCCAATATCTCTTTCCATGATCACTTCGATCCTGAATAAACCAAACTACCGCCATGCATCTCTCGTCTTATGCATTGAATCAGGCTCAAGAGCCTTGTCACTCGTCAGATTTTGTCCAAGTAATATCACTTTGTCAGATACTTTACACAAAGTAACTAACCAGTGCTTAAAATTCCTGCCCAAATGTTGAGAGATTTCTCCCCATCTCGACAGGTGCAGCCTCAAGGACCCGTCCATGTCGGACCGCTGTGATTGGCAAAAGCGCGAGAGGACGACAAAGAAGAGAGACGTGCCCAAATGTTCAGAGGTTTCACTGTTTCAGTGAATTGCCAAGCAAGAGTTGGCCTCATCAAGTTCCCAATATTCTTGCACTGTCTCCTTGTCAAACAAAGCTACCTCTGTCTGTCTCTGTTTTTTGGCCCACTAACCCTGCACATTTTGAAAGCTTTGCTGTCACTTTCTCCTCCTCCTCTTTTGGCTTCTGGACATGAGCAGCTTCCCATGGAATCCTGTGGTCACCACTGTGGCCAAACAAGGTCCAATGAATAACACATGCCAACATGCATTTGACAAACAAGATGTTAGTAGTAGTACTAGTTTGGATGCTCTGCAATCCTGAGTGAGTGGACACAATAGTTTCTGAAGATTGCAGCTGCAGGATACCTTCTTGCACAGTCTTGCCTTCTCATCCTATGACGGGTCATTTGATCCAGCAGTAGCAATCAAAGTGGCAGACAAGGGTTGCCATCACTGGGAACTCCCAAGAGAAAAAAAGTAGCTGCTTTTTGGACTTGGAGGTAAAACTAACCAACCTTGTTCACCTGTGACGTGAGTCCAATTAGGAAGATTGCTGTTTATGTATGATGACATGGCCAACCTCTGATCATTCTAATCAAGTTCAGAAAAAAAAAGTATGGGTAGTTTCACCAGCACTCTGAAGTCTGAAGAGAGGAATTGCTATACAGATAAAAAAATTCTTCTTTTTTTTACTGTCGCATTCAGCTTGAAGTCGAAGGTACATGGTCAAAACAAGAACTGAACGACAAGTTGGGTTGCTGCAAGTACAAGATTGAAGGCTACTTCATAGTGAAGGTGACATCAATACAGCACCCGAAACAGCGTGAATTGCGTGTCCAGAATTTCTCATTTTGTCACATTGGCTGGCTTCCAGTAGTAGTTGTCCAATCATGCTGAAGATTTCTGATAAATTTGCCGTCTCCAATAAGAAAGGAATAGCTCCACATACAGGATACCCCATGATCATGTTCAGATCATTGGGCCTCATAGTTCAACGCAGAGGTCAACACAAATCGATGAGCTGGAGCACAGATTGAGAGGGCTTCATGATTTGAGAACTACTCCACACCTAAATGGCCATAATTACAGCACTTATTCAGACTATGTGCTCATTCTGAAGCCTGAAAAGAAACAAGTTCCTAAAAGGAACACATGCAGGCAACTAGGAATAAAGGATGATTGAGGGATGGTAGAACTTGGTGCCAATGGGGCCCTGATCAAATTGTGCTTGAGGAAATGCAAGTAGATCTTCATATCTCGCCGAAAGCGACGCATGTTGGAGCTGCCCCCTGCAGATATGGCTAACTATGTGGAAGGAAGCCAGGTGCCTCTCCTTTTCTATCTTCGAAATCGATCAAGTTGACTCAGGATCAAATGTAAGAGGCTCTATCTGACCCCAGTGCTAACATCAACTCACACTTTCACAAAAGGATATGGAATTGCATCCAAAGAGTGCAAAGAACTCAGCTCCACACCTGCCTACACAACACTCCTCAAAAGTACAGCTGGTCCTCTATCAGTGCACTTGTGACAACAACAGTCCTCCACTACTGAAAAAAATTGTATATGATACCTGACAATTAACCCTGTGGCCACATCATTATTCAGTACTACCTAATTGCATTGTTTGACACATGAGGGATTGGGGAAAAAAATGCATGATGCATGAGTACAAGGCTGTTGACTTAGTCATAGTGATTTAGTCTAAACTCTGAACTGTTAGTGTTCATATATATCAGCCAGCTATAGTGCTAGCAGAAAATGACAGGACTTGATGTGCACTTGTGCAGTGTTCTTAGGCTCTCTAACACTGTGCAACACCAAGAACAGTTTCACCGATGGATGTAATAGCTCATGGCTAAATTCTTCTTAATTAGTAGAAACAATAGATAAGTTCAATAATGCTAGTAGCTAGATTTTTACTGGAGAACAAACACAAAACTACAAACATGAAGCATCACATCATCATGGTGTTTTAGCGTAAGCATTAACCCTTCAGACAAGGTTAGAAGATATGCCCTGTAACTTCAGCAGGGGAGCTATCAACTGAGTGATACTTGTGCTAATTCACTACCATAAGACTATGCATGCATGGCATGTCGAGTCGAGACCAAATTACACCCAATCATCTAACTGGAGTTTGGACTAAGAAGTTATCCTGATTGGACAGCATCACATGAAAGCTACAGTCCAGAACATATCTACTGCTGCATGTACATACCTCTGATGTTTACCGTCAAAGAAGATCACTCTCATCAAAACCCTGCACCAGCCAATGGCCACGCGGCACCTGTCCACCGATCGCCATTGGAAGCAACCCTGTCGTTGAAACTCCATACCAAGTGTCCAAGTGTGAGTTAACAATCTTTCAGAGAAAAGAAAAGCTACAGTGACACGGCCAATCCGAAACTAGAACAGAGTACGTACACGACAACAGCTGAGACTTGACACTTGATCAGCTACACTACAGTATGAAATGGTTGAGCTCATCAGATATAATAGTACATCCGGTTTTTTAATAAATGACGTCGTTAAATTCTATCGTAATATTTGACTATTCGTTTTATTCAAAAAATTAGTGTAAATATATAAAAATATAAGTCAAAACAGGTCATAACAAAATAAATCATACTTACTTAAATTCCTTAAATAAAATAAATGGTCAAACGTCATGTTAAAAATTAACGGCATCATTTAGTAAAAATCGGAGGGGTACTACGTAGCTAGCTCTAGCAAGAGAGCAAGAGCATGAACCTAGACTTGATCAGCATGGCAAAGCACAGGAGACTGGCTAGGTGACGTCAACAAGCATTGTTCCAGGGACATGGGGCCAGATGATATGTTGATGGGAAAGGAAACAAAGTAGAAGAGAGGAGAAGAAGAGATAAGCAGCAGTGCAGCAGCCAGAAATTCTGAAAATTATTAAAGTTGTCTCTTTTCTTATCTAGTTACCTCCTGATTCCTTACAGAGACCCTCCACAAGCCTCCATTAGAATTATTCCCTCTTCCCTACGTTACCCTCAGACTGCCGGATCATGCGCTAGCTAGCTACCTCCATCTCCCTCCACCTATAAAGCTATCAAACTCATGCTTCCGATGCGAGCCGCGGTATCTGTGTGGATGCTAAGCTGAGCTAGATAGCTAGTTCGAGAAGCTGAGAGAGCTCAGCTATCCAAGAAACGTTAGCTAAGCTGTGTGCTACATGATGCAAGTCGATAGGGAGATGGAGCAAGCGGACGAGGCGTCGGTGAACAGGGGGAGCTCGGAGCGGCGGGGCGGCGCCGGCGCCGTGAGCGAGTGGCTTGAGCTCAGGCTAGGAGTGAACGACGGCGGCGGCGTTGAGCCGCTGTCGGTCACGGTGGACTCCGCGTCGTCGGACAGCGGCGAGGCGGATATGGAGCTGCAGCCGCCGCCGCAGCAGACGTCTCCTTCTCCGGCGGCGGCGGCGGTGGCGCCGAACAAGGTGTTCTCGTGCAACTTCTGCATGAGGAAGTTCTTCAGCTCGCAGGCGCTGGGCGGGCACCAGAACGCGCACAAGCGGGAGCGCAGCGCCGCCAAGCGGACGTCGTCGTCGTCGCCGTACCTCCACCACCACCACCATAGGATGATGATGGCCGGCGCCGGCCTGCCGCTCGAGGCGCACGCCGCGTTCATGCGCGCCGCCCTGCGCGTCAACACGGCGGGCTCGGCGATCCACAGGCAGCAGCAGCAGCAGCCGCCGCCGCCGATCACCCAGGACGCCACGGCGCCGAGGTTCCACGACGGCGCAGCGGTCACCCCGTGGACGCCCGTCCCGCTCGCCGCCTACGAGGAGGTGCTCAACTCGGCTTCGTCGTGGCCGGGGAGCTTCAGGTTCAGGACGCAGCCTGAGCCTCCCAGCTCGGAGCAGCAGCCGCCGCCATCAGAGCAGAGTAAGAAGATAGACTTGAGCCTCAAGCTGTGAGCTAGCGAGATAGGTGATCAATTGATCATCATATTGTCGTCCTAGGTGTAGAGCTAGTACCTGTCATACTAATTAATTTGACCAGTATATAATTGTCAGGTGTTTAATTCTTCAGTTTGATATATAATGATGATTCCAGGAAGAGATTATCTTTCAGTTAGTCTGCTGCTTCAGATATCACACCTCTCAAGGTTTTGCTGTTCAGTTCTTTCATTCCTTCTTCAGATGTGAAATTCAGCAAGTGCATCTCTGCAGATGTTCTCAGTTAGAAAGTCAGGATAATCATGTTGAGGTTATGTCATAACAGAGGATAAGATAAAGGATGTAATCTACAATCTGCACTGCCTAATGGTAGTATGTGTAGTAGCATTTCCTTCTCAAAAGAAACATGAGTACAACACAAATATGCAGTAGTACTAGGAAAGCAAGATTTTTTTTAAGCCTAGAATCATGCACTTCCTATGAAGAAAAGGATATCAAAAGAGAGATAAAAAAGGGCAAACCTAATAGCAGAAAATTGCATGTCGGAGTCAAAGAACTGGTCGATAACAGTAGCAGAGTTTCGTGCTATTCTAGTTGTACTTCACTAGAATGGCCTTCAAAATCTGACTTTGGTTTGGGCAAGCCTGCCTGACATGGACAGTACAGAACTCAGATGTTCCCACTCATCAAGTTGCAGTTGCAATTCCACTCGGCTCAGCATAGGATAAGATAGAGAAAGATCAGCAGCAGAAAAGGCATTCCTAGTTCACTTATTTTAGGTGAGTATTCCAGAAGTATAGGCATCTTCCAAGATAGCATTTCTGCTACAGTAACCTAATACTTGGGTGAATCTGAGCCCTTAGATTCAGATCTGATAGCCCTAGTGCGACGGCTTTAAGTTGCAGTCAGACCGTGAACTGTAGCAAACTCCTGCAAAGAGTACCTTTAGACCTCTACTTAGCAGTATTTTACTATTATCAGTAGAAGTAATCTCAATTATTGATTTATAAGTTCTATAAGTAGAAAAATTATTCTACTACCGGTAGATTTGGTGGTGGTATAAATAGATATGATTTATTAGATTAAAAAATATAAACAATATAAATTAATTCTGCTACCAATAGAGACCTTCCTAAAACACCTACCCCGTGCATAGTTAGTGCAAGCTGCAAGCAATGCACCCCTCCCTTGCTCTTAACTTAACTGACCTCAAAACACACTGTAAATGGTTGTGGAAAACTGTAAATTGGAGATTTCAGAAGATTAAATTAAAGACCCACCTTATGATACAAGTGAAATTGTGGAGTGATCTCTCCATTTCCATTTTTCAGAAACAGTTGCTGTTCTTAGTTATTCAGAGACGCAAAGCTACAATCAGTTTGTAACACAAATAAATGCAACCTTGGAGGAACATTATACCAGATTGTAATACTCTTCAGCTGATCTTTGAAAAGATCTCTACCATTTCACTTGCATGGGGATCAAGACAATTATACGAATAAAAGTGAGTGTGTACTCATAAATATTGTGGATATAGGGAGGATAAATGATGGGAAAAGACATTAACATACATTATATCTTCATGCACACTTTGTTTTTGAATCAGGATTGTAAAAAAATAAGTAGGCATTATTTTTTGGTATGGAAATATAATCTTGCGGAGAAGTTCTGTTTCTCCTCAACAAAAACTATTATCTGTTTCGAGGCCTAATTTAGCCCTTGAACTTTAAATGACACAATTTATAATCAGTACCAGCAAAGAGACATAATCATACTGTTAATTTGGGCTTTTGATCTATGTTCAAAGATTTTACAGTGGTCAATGCAGGGTTAAGAAATGTTATTTATTCTAACTATGGGAAACAAAAAGAGAAGATGAAAAGCATTACCAGAAAATAGAAGAATTGAAAAGCTACCTGCATGCCAGTTTTTATTGGCAGGTTACTTTTTTGTATTAAGAAAACCCATTAAATTCATTTCTCATTAGCGCAAAACAAAGTTAGCCACCGTTGACGGAGGAGGAAACTCCAACCGTGGGGAGTCTGGGGACCCCCTTTGAGGTTCGGCCAGGGGAGTGGTTCACAGGACGACTATGGCGTCGGGACGATGACACGCGAGGGAGACAGAAGAGGTACACAGGTTCGGGCCGCGCGGATGCGTAATACCCTACTCCTATGTGTATCTGCTATGTGGGAGATGAATGCGGTTTGTTCTTACAAGATCTTGTTGAGGGGTGCTCAGAAGCTAGTCCTAACTTGGGAACTCAGTCTCTCTAGAAGCTGAACCCAAACCTCTCAGAAGCTGAACCCCCTTTGCCTGCTGGCGTGGATCCTCCTTTTATAGTCCAAGAGGAGTCCACCGTACCTAGTACACATGCCAAAAGAAAGCTTTTTTAGGTACGATATGTCTTGTCGCACGCGTCCGCCTGCTGAGCCACGCTGAAGTTGGTTCGGCACGTCTGGTCGTCACGTTGCTCGGCTGCTGCGGGCGGCTAGGCTATGAAGATGTGACAGCGCACGCCATCACTGCCAGGGCGTGGAAAACTGAAGCCCTCTTAGTCAAAAATTCTCTAACTGCACAGGGAGCGGGCCCACGGGGGGCCATCATGAGAGTCCACGTGTGTCCGAGCGGGCGACAGGCGCGACACGCCCCGTCGCCTCGTCATTAATGCAGATAGTTGGAGAGTTTATCCGCTCGAGTCAGGCTCGTGCCCGGGGCAGAGAGCTCATCGAGCCCTCCACGCGCACAAGGCGCCGAGTTCCTCGGGGACCGAGGCTGTGAGTCCCGGGCTCGGGATACGCGTCCCGGGCCCGGGAATGCCCCAGTAATGTGCCCCAGGAACACTACCCGAGACCGAGCCAGTGGGTCCCGGGACCAGGGGGCGAGACCCGGGCCCAGGGATGTCCTAGTATGTGCCCCGGGACCGAGCCTACATGTCCCGGGACCGGGCGGTAAGACCCGGCCCCGGGAATGTCCTCGGGCCACGGGGCCCGAGGTGGACGCGACGCGCCCAGGGAAGGTGCACCCTGGCCCGAACAATGCTTGGGCCCCAAGCACTTAGCGGGGAAACGGCCGTAGCCGGCCGTCACCTGTGCAGAATGTGGGCCCCGGAGGAGCTAACGTGGCCGAAGATCCACGCGTCCCCGGGGTATGTGGGGCCCCTAGTCCCGTTTCGCCGACAGTGGCCCCTAGCCCTGTTGCTCGGCCGAGACCCACTCCGGGCAGGAACAGGGCCACGTCTTGGGGAAACGAGGAGACGCGGGGCCCACCTGGTTTGACAGAAGACGAGATGGGGCGACCGACGGCCATGATTGCGTCGCCGCACCAACTGACATCCCTGCAGCCGCAGAAGAGGGGGATGCCAGGGCCCGGCCGTCTCCCGCGAGGGGGGAGCGGGCCCTGGTACTTTTTTGCTGCCCGGCGAACAGGAGCGGCAGGAGTCCGCCCGGGTCCGGGCGGATCTCGAGAGCGAGCGGGCAGCGATCGCAATGGTGATGCAGCAGCTCACCGCCCGTACGGTCGTCACCGAGATCTTCGTGGCGACCCGTCGGCTGGAGATCGAGGTGACAGAGAGGCGCGTCGTCCAATTGGAGGGCGCCGCCAAATCTGCCGCCGACGAGGTCTCCCGCGCCCGGTCCGAGATGGGGGCGCGGGAGAAGGAAATATCCTCCCGGGAGGAATGCGTCCGGGCCCAAGAGGCCGGGCTCGCGGCCCAAGAGCATGAGATCACCGCGCGCGAGGAAGCCGTGGTGGTTCGCGAGGAGGCACGGAAAGCCGTGGCCGAGACCACTGCAACGGTGGCAGGGCTCTTCGACCGCGGCGATCACCTCGTGGAGCCGATGACCGACGAGGAGTCCGAGGAAGACGGCAGTCCCCTTCTGACATCGCCTGGGGTCCGGTCCGAGGAAGACGAGTGACCTCCCCCTGGACGATGACATCTCCCGGCCTCCGCTCGTGCTTGCGCTCTGATTTTACCTATCTTGTACAAAGAGAGACATTTGTATATGTATATAATCATGTTTATATTTTCGTACCTTTGCTTATTGTGTTGTTCCGGAAGTTGCTTATGTTTGCGCCCCGGGAGCTCGGTACCAAGGGACCGCGAGCAACAGGGCGCGAGTGTTGCGGAAACGGTTAAGTCCGACCTCCGGGCCCGGGAGCCCTCCATGGCCCCAAGCGTCACCGGCCCAGGGAGCGCAGCGAGGCCGCGGGAAAAGACTGCGGGAGCCCCTCGGGAACCGACCTAGATCGTGCACGGGGTCGCCAGACAGCAAAGCACCCGGCGCCCCGACGGTGGTCGGGGTGGAGCTGACCAGGCCGGGCACCGCTGCCCGCCCTGGGAATCTAGGCTGACCCGACGGGGGGTTCTGCCCGAGACCCCGTGGCATCGATGGTGCCCGGGCCGCGGTCCACGACATGGCCATCTGGCCCCAGCAACCGGGGCAGCGCTAACCCAGGGGTCCTCGCGCGCGACTCTGGCAAATTCCGCTTTTCCCCCGGGAGCGCGGCGAGGCCGCGGGAAAAGACTGCTAGGAGAGAGAGAAAATACGAAATATGCCCCGTGTGGGTTAGGTATGGCCGAAGTGCTAAGCTCGTGCCCTATGACTCACCGGGAGCCCCTCGGGAACCAACCTTGACCATGCACGGGGTCGCCAGACAGCGAAGCACTCGGCGCCTCGGCGGTGGTCGGGGTGGAGCTGACCAGGCCAGGCACCGCTGCCCGCCACGGGAATCTAGGCTAGCCCGACAGGGGGCTTGGCCCGAGACCCCGGGGCATCGACAGTGCCCGGGGCACGGTCCACGACTCGGCCATCTGGCCTCGGCAACCGGGGCAGTGCTAACCCGGCGGCCCTCACGCCAGGCTCCGGCAAATTCCGCTTTGCCCCCGGGGCAGAGGAGAACGAAACACGTGGCCATACAAATGGGAAAGAATAGAAATTGAGCAAAGTTTAAAGTCGGATGAGATTACGTATCTGGATGTTGAAAAGGGTGGTGTGGCTCAGCGAGCACAATCCTGGGGGCATGAGCGCTGCCAGCCCCCGGCCCAGGAATTTGCGCCGAAAATAAATCTGAGATAGGGCCCCCGGCCAGCGTCGAGGTTTGGAAAACCTGCTAAAACCTACCGGGGATGGGTCTAATCTGCACACGATGAACTATGAGGGCACTTGGCTTGTTCCTTTGTCCATTCCATGCTACGAATCGTGACGTCTACCACCTCCCAAGGGTCTCCTCGTGGTTGCGACCGTGCGGAGGAAAAGATTACGCATAAGCATTTCGCCCCCTACCTCCGGAAAAAACCGAGCCCGAAGCCAACCAGGCGGGACACCGCAGCCACCGGGGCCCGGGGCGCTGCGCAGAGGGGCGCACCCATGGCCCCGTGGCATGGACAATACCCCGGGTTTAGCAGGAGGGGATACGGTAGCTCGTTGGTAGGGAACTGATGATTATGTGCAAAACCCAGCCGCCGCACGGGCGCGGCCCGATTATGCCCCCAGGGGGAGACCGCCACGAACGCAACACACAGAAAAGGACGAAGGGCACGAGACCGAAAAGGATATTGAAAATGCTGCTTAGTAAAGCGAATGCACATGGGGGCCCCGGCCAGCGCTGAGATTTGGAGAAATCCAGCGCTGGCCCGAGCACCCCGCAACTTACAGGATGTATTCACGGATAATATTTCCAAAGATGCTCGATGTTCCAGGGATTGGGAAGCGGGGTCCCATCCTCTTGGCCCAGTCTTACCGAACCTGGTCGGGAGACACCAATCACCAGGAAGGGGCCTTCCCACATGGGGGAAAGTTTATTCTTTCCGCCGCGTGTGAGGACACGGCGGAGGACTAGGTCCCCAACCTGGAGTGATCGGGCCTGGACCTTACGCTGATGATAGCGCTTGAGGCTCTGCTGGTAACGAGCGACGCGGAGCGAGGCGCGCCGCCTGCGCTCT
Source organism: Oryza meyeriana var. granulata (assembly GCA_003991445.1). Lineage (NCBI taxonomy): Eukaryota > Viridiplantae > Streptophyta > Magnoliopsida > Poales > Poaceae > Oryza > Oryza meyeriana. The sequence goes on from RYFJ01000140.1 coordinate 69,078, forward strand.
TCAAGGAAGTCGAGGTTGTAGTGCTGCATGTTGTCGTGGTCGAGGTCGTCACTGTAGACTTGTACCCGGGGAGAGCCGAATGTGAGCTCTAATGGCAGAACAGCTTCGGCCCCGTACACCAGGAAGAACGGGGTCTCCCCGGTCGCCCGGCGGGGTGAAGCCGCCGGACCCCTCGTCGGAGTCCCGCGGACGATGACCTCCTGCCATGGACCATGCCGGCGTTGGGGACGCCGGCGTGCCGTCTGGAAGTGAAACTCCCCCTACCTGGCGTGCCAGCTGACGAAGGAGGGAACTCCAACCGCGGGGAGTCTGGGGACCCTCCTTTGAGGTTCGGCCAGGGGAGTGGTTCACAGGACGACTGCGGCGTCGGGATGATGACACGCGAGGGAGACAGAAGAGGTAGACAGGTTCGGGCCGCGCGGAGGCGTAATACCCTACTCCTATGTGTATCTGCTATGTGGGAGATGAATGCGGTTTGTTCTTACAAGATCTTGTTGAGGGGTGCTCAGGAACTAATCCTAACTTGGAAACTCAGTCTCTCTAGAAGCTGAACCCAAACCTCTCAGAAGCTGAACCCCCTTTACCTGCTGGCGTGAATCCTCCTTTTATAGTCCAAGGGGAGTCCACCGTGCCTAGTACACATGCCAAGAGAAAGTTTTTCTAGGTACGATATGTCTTGTCGCACGCGTCCGCCTGCTGAGCCACGCCGAAGTTAGTTCGGCATGTCTGGTCATCACGTTGCTCGGCTGCTGCGGGTGGCTAGGCTATGAAGATGTGACAGCGCACACCATCGCTGCCAGGACGTGGAAAACTGAAGCCCTCTTAGTCAAAAATTCTCTGACTGCACAGGGAGCGGGCCCACGGGGGGCCATCATGAGAGTCCACGCGTGTCCGAGCGGGCTACAGGCGCGACACGCCCCGTCGCCTCATCATTAATGCAGGTAGTTGGAGAGTTGATCCGCTCGAGTCAAGTTCGTGCCCGGGGCAGAGAGCTCATCGAGCCCTCCGCGCGCACAAGGTGCCGAGTTCCTCGGGGACCGAGGCTGTGAGTCCCGGGCTCGGGATACGCGTCCCGGGCCTGGAAATGCCCCAGTAATGTGCCCCGGGAACGCTACCCGGGACCGAGACAGTGGGTCCCGGGACCAGGAGGCGAGACCCGGGCCCAGGGATGTCCCAGTATGTGTCCCGGGAACACGCCCCGGGACCGAGCCTACGGGTCCCGGGACCGGGGGGCAGACCTGGCCCTGGGAATGTCCCCGGGCCACGGGGCCCGAGGTGGACGCGAGCGGTCGTCACGACACGCCCGGGGAAGGTGCACCCGGGTCCGGACAGTGCTTGGGCCCTAAGCACTTAGCGGGGAAACGGCCGTAGCCAGCCGTCACCTGTGCAGAATGTGGGCCCCGGAGGAGCTGACGTGGCCGAAGATCCACGCGTCCCCAGGGTATGTGGGGCCCCAGTCCCGTTTCGCCGACAACCGTGGAAACTAAAATCGCCCTTACTGTTTTATACCAAATCAAGGGAAACCTGTGACTTTGAAAGACTTGTGTCACCTACCTGAACTCATTTGAGATGTTGAACTGAGTTCAGTGAGTAAAATGAAAAATTATTAATACTCCCTCTATTTTTTTATTTGATGTTGGTTCTAACCAATGTCAAATAAATAGAAATAGAGGGAGTACTATCTTACAGGCGCAATTGCCTATTCAGAATGCTGTTAAGTAGCTGCAACCATCTTGAAAATTAACATGTTTTCAGTGTAGACCAGAGTGTCTAAAAACTCTGAGCGAACATGCTGTAGTTCTCTGTTTAAAACTGGCAACATATAAACGACTGATAAATGGAGAATTGGATATTCACAACATGGAGTCGCTGCAATATGACTAATTTCCCAAGTATGAACATGAGCAAACTCAGGAAAAAATCATGAGCAAAGACTACTATCCGTGCATATCTTTTGCCCGGAGTAACAAAATTTCCCAAAAAAAAAAAGAAAAGCATCATGATGTTGCTTGAGACCAAGTCAGGCTATGTTAGACTTGAGGCTTCGATCGGAATTGAGAAACGGCTATTCCTCATTCTTTATGAGTATACTTTTCGAACTGTTAAATAGTATTTTTTTTTAAAAAATCTATCTAAACGTTTCTTAAAAAATTATATTAATCTATTTTTAAATTTAAAATAATTAATATGTAATTAATTATACGGCTTACATCGTTTTGCATGCCACAAAAAAATCTTAGCCGATCCTCTGTATGGTTCGCAGCCTCGGGGCACACAGACAAAAGTTGGTCCGGCAGATTACAAATCTACTTACCAAGCCTCCAAACCAGTATAGCACACAGAAAATACTAAGATCAATGCATTAGAGTAAACCATCCCAAGTGACTACAAAAGCCCAAAGCTGATCTGTCTCTATAGGTGGCCAAATGGGCTGAGCTAAAGTGTGCCGCACCGGGCATGATATGGGAATTTTTACTGTTACTAATTTAATTTTTTCTAATTTACAAAACTAATTTTTGATTTCGTTTATTTGTAAAAGTAACCTCTTGCCGTCGTGGGCCAGGGCGGTGTTTAAAAACCGCCGTGCCCTAGGGCGGCGAATGACCTAGGCCCACCTCGGCGTCACCAGGCCGTCACGGCGCGCACGGCGTCAGTCGGCCGGGGTGACCATGCCTCTTCCTCCCCGCGCCGTGCCGTGCCCGTGCCCGCTCCCGTCCCCGCGTCCGCGCCCGCGCCCGCGCTCGTCTCCCGATCTCTCTCTCCCTGCGCTTGGGGCCCGCGCGTCAGAGCGCCTCCCGCTGATAGGCCGGGCGTGGGTGCGGGCACGGACGCGGGGACGGGCGCGGGCACGGGGACGAGCGCGGGCGCGGGCGCGGGCACGGGCGCGCGGGGAGGAAGAGGCACGGGCGGCCCGGGGCCATTCGCCGCCGTGGCCGACGCCGTGGGCCGCCGTCACGGCGCTGTGGGCTCAGGCCATTCGCCGCCCTGGGCTACGGCGGTTTTTAAATACCACCCTGATCCACGGCGGCAAGAGGTTACTTTTGCAAATAAACGAAATCAAAAATTAGTTTTGTAAATTAAAAAAAAAATTAAATTAGTAACAGTAAAAACTCCATGAGATGGCATGGTCACACTAAGTAGCCGGCCCAAGCACAACACGGCACAGCACGGTGGGCTATGCCGTGCTTAGGTCGATACCTTATCCTATGGGCCGGCACAGCACAGCTGCTGCCGGATGACAAGGCCGGCCAAGCACGAGCACAACCTGGCCGGCCCACCTATTTTCCCAATCTTCCCTATGTTTTTCCTATTTTTACCCATATTTTTTCTATCTTTTCCCATTTTTCCCTTTTTCACATCTATATCTTATATAAAGTTAGAACCCATTAGTTTTAAAACTCAACATGTAAATATATCATATCATACTCACTAGCAATTATTATATCATAAAATCTCATCCAAGTATGCCACATCATCTACAATTTATTAGATTTTTGAGTTTAATATGTAAGCATATCAAATGATCTTTTCCTATATTATTTCTATAATATTTTAATATGCATTCATCTATTATTTTAGCAATATTTAAATATACATTCATCTATGTTTTTCGCAATAAAGTACGGGACATCATGTAGTTTTTACTAATTTTTGCCTGTTTTCCCTGCCTCACATTTCAAAATGTCGTGGGCCACACGTGCTGGTGGGCCCCCGCCGGCTGACGGGCCCCCAGCGTGCCCGTGCCAGCCCGGCACGGCCTGCTCTTATTGGGCCGTGCCTGGGCTCCGGCGTCGGCACGCCAGGCCAAGCCGTACCTAATCGGGGCCGGAGCTATGTCCATCTCCCTTTCTTCTACCCACAAAGAAGGCACAACAGGAGAGAGAGAGAGCTTGGCGACGATGGCGAGCGGCAGCAGCGTGAAAAAGGAGATCGGCGAGAACCACGACGTGCTCCGCTTCGGCGTCAACGACAGCGTTAAGGGCGACCTCGCGCCACTGCACCCAGTCCAGGCCAGCGTCCAGAAGGTACATACCCGTCGCTTCTTCTCTCTCCTCGCACCCTCGAAAACCCTAACGCTGAATCTGGGTGATTGGTGGGGTGTGCCCGCGCGCAGGAGGCCAAGTTCTGGGCGGATAAGAAGAGGTTGGGGGCGGAAGCCATCTACGGATCCGCCTTCAGTATCCGCAAGGATTTCGATGCCCAAATCCTCTCCAAGTAATTCACTATCCTATCCCCCATAAGATTTCCCCACGAAAGTTATGTCTCGTACGGCGATTTGTTCGAGTAAATAATCACTTGTAAATAACTGTGTTGCTGTTACATGGCATATTGGAATTGTTAGGGTCGATGGGAATTTTGGGTGAAATTCCTGAAACTTAAATGGCCTTATTGTGGGACGAGATATGCTTCTTTGAATTTGATGATGGCATGTATTCCCTTCCCCCTGTGTTTGTCTGTATATTAGATAGCCCTTGCAGTTACATCATTTTCCGTAGGCTTCAATTGAGCTAGTCAGCTAATGTTGTACTCAGCTTACCCGCACAGGCTTTGTTTTGTGTCAGGGTCGGAGCTAGGATTTTAGGTCGATGGTGTCATAGTCAGACTCTTAACAGTGATCATGACTTCTAGTAAACTAGTGATACATACAGAAAGCACAAAATATAATGATAAGTAACAAAATCAAAGAGACCAACCAATTTCGATGAAATCACGTAATCCAATCTCAGTAATATTGATGTTTGATGCACCTCGATCTGTACTAGTCCCTTCGTTAGTAGCATGTGGTAATTTTTCTTTTTAAAAATTGTTCCATCATATTCATTCTACCTGTTCACTTGGTGAAACTAAATTATAAAGCACTAATCTAAAATTACTAGATACATGTGTGCAAAAGTAAATAGCAGCACTACCATTTTTCTTACATGAAACTGACATCATGGAATTTTGAGGATAAAATACTTTGAGCCCTTAGAAGCCCTAGGCCCTTGGCAGCGGTGACACCAGCACCTAGCGTCCAGCCTTGTCTACATCAGCAAAGAACAGCCCTCAAGGTCTCAAAGGATTAAAATTAAATCTGTACAGATAAAAAAAAACCCAAACAGTCAAACCTAAAGTAATCATGGGTGATTAAGGAAATTAATCGAGTGGTCCTCTTGACAGGTAGTTGAGAATTAAATTAGCATGCAAATCAAACGGGAAATTAGGGGATTTGGTGAGTCAGGGAAAATAATCTCACCTCATCGCTCATTGGCTCATCGTTGCTTCTTGTCGAGACGCCAGCCATCGCACGTGCTGCGTTTGTGCGTGATCTACTCAAGGACAGTACAAGGCAAAGAGGCAAACCAACAAACAACGTTAGTTTTGGGCTGCAAATAAGAGGGATGTTAGCCGCTGTCATGTTGGGTACTCGGGTATTGTTTATGGGCTGAGCAACAGAGCAAATAATTGGCCAATTATGGCTGAGTATTGGTGTCAAAAGACAAGGTTCACTGGTGTCACCCATGGGAGAATATAGAAGAGAGCACTGCACTTGGAACAGGCCAAAGACCATTGGTGTCATGTGACACTACTGCTATAATGTTGGATCCACCCCTGTTTTGTGTGTCTAGTTGTAAATCCGTTAGCTATTTGCATTTACTGCAACTATTTTGCTCTTATTGTGTTGCATGCATCAAGTGTCAGTGATGTTATGTTGGCGGTCATCAGCAGTATTCTGCTAACTGTTAGTTTGCAAATTATTTCTGAAATTTCTTCTTGTTAAATCTTTCCTGGTTGGAATGGTTGATTCTATCCAACAATTTGTGCCTATTTGCAGTATTTTGAGCACTGTATTTAAGGTGTGAACTTAGTTCCTGTTTCTTCAAGAGCATTTCTACAGATCAAATATGAGGATTGCTAAGATTGTATTGATGCTTGGTGTATGCTAACATGGATCATTTGGTGTCTGGATTCCTTGGTCTTGTTGAATACACAATCATATTTTGAGGTTGTTCTTGTTTGTCTCTCCCATCTAGTAACAACGAGCACATCAGTGCAACTGTGCAAATAAGGGAAAAATAACATGCACAACTCATGTCACATTGCTTTTTATTGGGCAGGCTAACATTAAAGAAGTTCTGATTAATGACTTATCTTTTCCCAGGTTCCAAAGGCCCCCTGGTGCATTGCCATCATCTATGCTAGGATACGAGGCACTGACTGGTTCCTTGGATGATTTCGGGTTTGAAGATTATCTTAACTGTATGGCTTGCTGTCCTTTGATATCCTGTGAATCTTCTTGTTTGCCTTTCACATTCAACTATTTGCTCACCGACTTTCGCTGATTGATTAACTGCATGTTTGATGTTTATGTTTTTCATTGAGGAATCAAGGAATGCAGTGCTATCATGTTCTCTTTACCTTTATATCAATTCTAGTTTATTTTCTTTTAATAGAGCAAAACTATGTAGTATTGTAGTCTTATGATTCCTTGGGAGTTTAGAAGTTCTTGGAAAACCAAGGGTCATAAAATGATACTGTTTTTCATTTTTCATACTTCTGGTTGGTACATCTTGATAAAATTTTGGTATTAGGATATTCTTGGAGGAATATATAATAATTATCACAAAGTAGTTATTTTATTCTGTCCTCATGATATGATGATTTATTAACAGAAAAGTACATATTTTTCTTTGTGGTCCGAGGCTGTGAGCTTTGATTGGCCTTACTTTCCATGGCAAAACATACATCTCATCACCATTCACAATGGTGATTTATACTAATCACCAGAAATACAGACTAATATTTCAGTTCCACTTCTGCCCTTGTGACAACTTTTTTCTTATTTACATTCACTGAGTGTTCTTCCTCCTGTTAGAAATGTTACTTATCCTTGTGTTAATTTTCCTTTTTCCTTGATCATGTTGCAGTGCCCCAAGATTCTGACAGCTTCCGTGCTCCGGACATGCACCACGGAATGGAGGTTCGACTTGGTTTGTCAAAGGGACCTATCTGCCCTAGTTTCAATTGATTTCTCAAAATGTATTTCTCGTCTTACACTGTGCTCCTCGTTCAATATCTATATCGCTCTCTAGACCGTGACATGTAAGAACTATAGTGTTATCAGGATTTTTAAATTGCATAATTTAGCTGATACTGATTGCAACTTGTGATAATCATTTCAAAGCCATGCGCCTATTCCCCAATGTTGATGCCTATTGATAATTCCTTTTCAACTCATGAATTGCTAACTGTACTAATTCACCGGGTTTGATAGCGTTCAGTTCAGTCCAAGTACGTATGAGGCTGCGCAGGCGCACATCGGCACATGGCCTTAGTAAAGTTAACTCTTTTCCTGGGTCTTTTTTGTTGGGTGGGCAAGGCTGGATTTTCGTTATGCTATACACTGTCAAATCAAAATTGGCACTCGAGGCAGTGGCTTCCATCCAATGTTGGCCATACCTTTTTGGGAGGTTACCGCTCTCCCGCTGTATGTTTGTTACCGCGGTAATCGTCTAAAACCATATGAATTTTATCTTCAAAATTTTGAATTTAAAATTTTTAAATCTTATGATAAGGTCGTGGTTACCGTGTGGTACTCGTTAATCATACGGTAAGCCGTGGTATGTTGAAACTAAAAAAAAAAAATTACGGAAAAAATTATAAAACGTAGTAAAATTTTTTAAAAATTATAGAAAATTTAGTAAAAATTATGGATATCTCTAAAAAATAATGTAATATTGTATAATTTTTTTTGCTTAACCTTGCTATCTTTTTACACTTGAATAAAGTAGAACTTATATTCTAACATATCTCTTATTTTTTTTAATTTCGATGAAGCTCTAAAAATATGAAGTAAACTTTGTTATTTTCACACACTTTTTTCACCATAGTAATTCATAATTCAAGTATTATCTATTAGAATTTTTTGGATTTTTTTAAAAAAATTAAATTCAGATGAAATTTGTTTAAAGCAAACCGCCGATAACTGAAACCGTACCCCGATGGTTTGTGTGGTAACTGTATGGTTACCGACGGTTTGGCTCACCCAGCTTCCATCCACTGTCAATGCTTCAAGGGTATTGTAGTATAATAATGTGGTTGATCTAATCTAATATAAAGGCATTCCGCTGAGCTGTATTTAAACAACCCAACTAAAATAGTATTGGTGTGCCAGCAAATTTACAGAGCAGAGGGTATGTATATATGTATACAGAGCTGCAACTAAGCAATGCCCATGTTCATTGCCTTCATTGCATAAACTACGTTTCAAAAATCAGGTGCAGGTGCGGGTGCAGCCTAACCTCATTCTGACAAATCATTTGCGCTGTGAAATACTCCACTCCAGACACCGATAGCAAAAAGATTTTACAGTGGTCAATGCAGGGTTACGAGATGTTCTTTATTCTAATCATGGAAAACAAAAGGAGAGGTAGAAAGCACTAGCACAAAACAAAGAATGAAAAGCTACCGTATGCCAGTTTTTATTAGCAAGTTACGTCTTTGTTTTAAGAAAACCCATTAAACGCATCCCTCACCAGCGCAAAACAAAGTTAGCCACTGTGGAAACTAAAATACTCCTTACTATTTTCTACCAAATCAAGGGAAACCTGTGACTTTGAAAGACTTAGGCTGAGTTCGGAGTTGAAGGAAGGGGTAAAAGTTTTAGCACATGTAAAACGAGATAAGCCACCAGTGTATGGTTAATTAAGTTTTAATTATTAAAAACTTAAAAAATAGATTTGCTTGATTTTTAGAGCAACTTTTACATAAAATTTTTTTGCAAAATACATACCGTTTAACAATTCGGAAAACGTGCTTATGAAAAACGAGGAGATTTTTACCTCCTCCTTGCACCTTCGAACGGTGCCTTATGATACCTGCCTGAACTCGTTCGAGATGTTGAACCGAGTTTGGTGAGTAAAATAGAAAATATTTAGTATATCTTATTTATTATAGGGTAGTCTTCTAGTAGAGCAACATGAATGCATAATTACCTATTCAAAACTTTGTTAACGCTATGTATGTCAAGGAGGGTTCACCGTACTGCTGGTAGGGTGTTTAATGATCTCTAGGAGTAGCGTGGTTACCGTACGATAATCGCAGTAACTACGATAAATTTATATTTTAAATTTTGAATTCAAATTTTTGAACTCTATGTAATAATACACCGTTACCACACGGTAAGCAGCCCAGGAATTACACAGTAAGCTATGGTAGCCGTGGTGTGTTAAAGTTGAAAAGAAAAAAATGCCAAAAAATTGTAAAATGTAGTAAAATTCTAGAAAATAATGGAAAGTTCAAGAGAATTGTAGATATCTCTAGAAAAATAATATAATGTTGCATAAAATTTTTGGCATAAACTTTGCTATATTTTTCACACTTAAACAAAGTAGAAATCATATTCTAACCTATCTCTTATTTTTTTTCTAATTTTGATGGAGCTCTAAAATATGAAGTAAACTTCATCATTTTCACAAAAATTTGTTCACCCCATAGCAATAGAAATTAGGCTACTACTTGCAAGAATTTTTTTAGCATTTTTTCATCTTTTGTTTATATTTAAATTCGAACAAAATTCATCAAACCCTGCCACATGGTTATACTTACCAACTCCCGTGGTAAACACGGTAACAGTGACAGTTATCACAGTAAAGTGAACCCTGATATCAAGTGGTAGCTGCAACCATCTTGAAAATTAACATGTTTCCGGTGTAGAACTGTAGATCAGTGTCTAAAAAGTTGAGCGAACATGCTGTAGTTCTCCTTGTCTAAAGCTGACAACATATAAACGACTGAGAGATGTAGGCTCTCAACATGGAGTAGCTGCAATATGATTCTATGATCCTATCCGTGCATATGTTCCACAGTGAGTTACAAAATTTCACCAAAAAAGAAAGCACCATGATGTCAGTTCAGACCAAGCCAGGCTTAGCACACACAGAAAATACTAAGAAAATACTAAGATCAATGCATTACAGTAAACCATATCAAGTGATCGCACAAGCTAATACATGATCTACTAATCTGCTACGAAAATAGTTGGGAACCTCTTGAATTCAGATGTTCTTACAGAAATGATCGGCAGTCATCTGAAGAGCACATCACCTGGTGGTGCATACCAAGCTGTTTAGAGTTGTAGCTACATACTAACTCTGACCTCTGATGTATAAACAACCTACTAAAAAGCACTTGACTCGTAAGTCGTAATACCCAAGCTATAAGAACAAAGAATCAATAACCAATAGCAAAGAAAAACAAGGTACGAGGACTAGCAAATAAAGTATAGCAAATTCAGGCCCAAAAATTAAGGCATCAGGTTGTAATGTATGAATATGATACAGAGGTACAACTCTCCACATGCCTAGCATCCTATTGAAGTACTAAGCTTTCAGCTTAATAAATCAAGCCTAAGAGCTCCTAGCTAAGCTTTGACACTCCAGCATCCAAGGTAGGACATCTCTTGCACTGTAAAGTGTACTGACAAGCCTCCTTTCAACTTCAGTCACCATGGACATACTATCTTGAGGAAAGCTCAAAATGTTAATCTCACTACATCATCATCCAGTAGCACCTACTCGTTTAGGTCTTCGAAGTATGATGCAGGGATCTCAACAGGGGGTAGCAATGTCGATACTCCCTTGAACTGTTAGAGATGAATGCACAATTAGATTAGAACTAAATGAATGAGCTGTCAGGAAGATTCTCCCATTGTAAAAGATTCAAGCTTACCCTATGCTGCTTGTACTTGTCCCGGATGGCCATTAAAGTTGACCCTTTCCTGTTTAGCTGCAAGTCATGTATGCAGGTAATGCAATCCTTCAACTCGGATGCCCTGTAGCCGGTCACTGCTTGCAACTTCTTGCTCTGCAATCAAAGTTACAAATGAGTTGGCATTTCACAAGAGATGGTTCAAAGAAAGCGTTGGATGGAATGGAATTGTTCCATACCCAAGGATTGGTGTCTGGATCGAGGGTCAGCCTTGCGACGAACACCACCGAGGCTGCAACAACTGATGGCAAGAGCCGAACACAGCCGTACTCCAACAGGCTCAGCTCGGCAAGATAGCTCCCCATGAACTCCAAGGACAGGCTAGGATACTGCATTATAGAATTCGATATCAGAAAACGGTCTACAAAAGAATCAAACCATTTCCCAGCAATATAGCAAATGAGATCCGTGTATTATTACCTTAGCATCTTCTTGGCTAGATCTGATGAACATCCTGAACACAGAGCACGAAACACACAGAAAGCACAAGATTCAGCAACAGATCCATGGTGATAAACAGAAAACATAGGGATCAGACTGATTTGGTTTGTGGTTTACCTCAGGAACGTCTTGGTGGTAGGATTACCCATCTCAAACTTGAGAACATTCAATATATCTCTCTCCATCTTGACAACCTACACATCCACAATCAACAAGAGCACGGCTCAATCAGAAATTTGGCATCGAACAATTTCAAGATCTGAAATCAAATCTTACTCAGAGGCAAACAGAGAGAGATCAGCACTCACCTCCTGCTTCATGTAGGTGTTGTCAGTGATATAGCAGAAATCCTCCACATTTGGGGGACTGATCTCCTCATACTTGCTGGATCCACAATACCAATCCAAAGTAAAAAATCGACTCTTGAACTAATCGAGTAATCTCAGAGGGCGTGGGGGTGAAATGGGCGGCGCTTACGAGGCGATGAGCATGGCCGAGACGCCGAGCAGCTGCAGCTTCTGGCGGTTGATGGCATTGGCAGAGAGGAAGCGGTCGATGTAGGAGACGGTGAGGTAGAGCGTGTCGGAGACGAGCTTGTACTCCTCGGCGACCTCGACCAGCCAGTCGACCAGGATGGCCCGCATGTTGGCCGTCACGTCCACCTGCACCGTCTCGATGTAGTCCGCCGCCGGCCGCCGCTTCGCTTGAACCTACGCACGACGGCGCCTCGTCAGATCTCGGAAATGAGGACGGCGAAGGAAGCGGAGAGAGATTTGGCGGGCAAGGACGAGATGTGCGCGTACCTCCATGGAGCGGAGGTAGGAGTTGATGTCAGAGGCGTAGGGAGCGCAGAGCTGTGGGTCCCCCTCCTCCTCATCGACCGCGACCACCGCCGGAGCCGGCGCCGGAGCGGGCTTCTTGGGCTCGGCGGCGTGGGAGGCCTTCTTGCTCCTGGGCGCCGGCTGCGGCTTGAGCACGGCGTTGGAGAGCGTGGGGAGCTCACTGAGCGCGACGCGCTTGCGCTTCGCGGCGACGGCCACGGCGGTGACGGCGGCCGCGCGCTTGGCAGCGGCGCGGGTAAGGCGGGGCTGCGCCGCCACGGCGTTCTCCTTGTCGGCCATCGGCGCAGGTCGCGGCTGCTCCTCCGAGCCCAAACGCGGCGGGGCGAGGCAGGCGGCGGCGGGTGAAGGACCGAGGCCGGAGGAGGGATTGGGCAGAGGCGCGGTGGTGGCGATTAAGTAGCCAATGTGCGAACAGAAATGGGAGGGAGATCAGGTGGCCGCCATTATTTTTGGATTCGAAGGAATTCGAGTTGGAGGGAAGCCATTCTCCGGTGGGATTTGGAAATTCGGTGGAGGGTTTTAGTTTCGGGTTCGGGGAGGGAAAGATTTGGGGGAAATTTTTTGGTTTTTGGTGCGGATTTGGAAAATTCGAAGCGTTTCGGCCTTTCGGGGCGGAAGAGAGGCGAGGCCGCGGCGGGCGCGGGAATCTTTTTTGAGCGGCGAATCTGAATTTTTTGAATTGAAATTGGGGGGGTACGTGGCGCTCGGAAGCGGTACGTGCGTTTGGGGATTTGGACGCCGGCGCGGCCCCGCGTAGCAGCGGGTGGGGTTTTCGGATTGCGAATTTCCCGTTTCTTTCTTGCCCCTGGTGTTTGTGTCCCTCGAATTTTGAAGTTTGTGATTCTGAACGTGGGTATGAAATTCGACCGGAAAACACAAAAAGGGCATGTTATTAGCAACAAATGTTTGGATGGATGATTGAAAAAATATAAACAAAAGAGGGAAATGATTCCAGCAGCTGCTATACGTATTGATGCCTTCGAATTCATGTATATTTTTGCATCGGTGACTGATAGATCAGACTGAGTGATACAATAAATGGTAAAAGCAGTACATAATTTGACAAAATTATCCTTTAGTACTATTAAGTGTGGTATACATATTTTACTATAGCAACCTTTTCTTTCTTAGGGCGGACGTCCCTATTGGATAGGGTGGGACGTCTGGCCCAACTACAGCTCGTGCCGCCTAGCTACAGTTAATTTATTTTGATTATATTGTGTAAAGATTATTGTTTTATTTTCAATGAAAGGTATGATCTTGGATGTTGTTTTGTAATTTAATTTATTGATTATACTCTATTTTTTTATAATTGCAATATAAAAATGATATGGGTTGTGTTTAGTTTTCTTTATGGATCATCTCCGCTCCGTCTATATTTTCAAGCTGCATCCGCCACTGGTTTCTCTCTATAATACTGCAGAGGATTTGCTTCCTCAAAAACAAAAATAAAGTATTTAGATTGTGTTTCGGCGATACATGTTTTACTGTAGCAACCATTTCTCTCTACGGTACTGCAGAGGATTTGCTTCATCAAAAACAAAAATGAAGTATTTAGATCATGTTTCGGCGAATTGTTGTTCTATGGATATTTTTTTATGAGAAGTTTCTCAATAGCATATTCATAACTGTTTGAGTTGAAAAACGCCATCTTAAAAGATTGAGCTTCCATTATAGGTAGCCAAATAGACCGTATGGCCTGGCCCAGCCCAAGCACGATTAGGCACAGCTGGCGAAACAGGCTATGCCGTGTCGGCCTACATCCTGTGGCCTAAGCCTAAGCATGCCAGGACGGAGCCGTGCCGTGCCGAGCTAGCTCGGGCACAAAAATGGCCCATGGGCTGGCAATGGCCAATTAGAACGGTTGGCCTAATAGAAAAAGAAAAAAAAAGGAAAAGTAAAGAAATGGGAGCAGAAAATTAGAAAAATATGGAAAATTAAAGAAAATAGAAAAAAAATATATGGAAAATGGAAAAAGGGGGGAGATATAGGAAAACAGAGAAAAATGGGTAAAAATATAGGAAAACTAGATAATACTCGCGAGTTGCTCGGGAATTACTAAGCAACCCCATGATATGAGAATTTTGTGCGAATAATCGAGTAATAACAAAATAAAAGAAGTAGGTAGATCTAGTTTTAGTGGAAAGAAAATGTCAGAATCCATAGAGGACTGAAATTAAAATATTTGGTTGCTGGGCAAGATTTCCAGCGTGTGAAATATAATTGGTCAAATTAAATCAGGGAAAAATGTGAGAGAAAGTGTAGGGCGTGCAGTTCAAATGTTTGGTTGTTGGCAGAGATTTCCAGCATAACAAATGTAATGCTGCGAGAAAAACTGATGAAATGAATTAACTATGAGAACATACCTACCTCATGCATAGTAGCTCCCTGCACGATGTAGGAGGGGGGAGTAGGGGAAAAATTTTGTGGTACATCTTAGCACTTAGGACTGATAACCAAAAAAATGAATAAAATTCAGTAACATTATCCAACACGCTACTTAATACATAGCGCGTCTCAGAGCACTCCCACCTCCTTCTTTTCCGTTTTTCCGTTCCTCTCCTCGTTCCACTCCCTTTTTTCCCTTTTTTTTTTTTACCCCACAGCGAGTTCCCCTCCCACACCCCGTCTTGTTTACAAGTAAAAAAATTACTCACCTCCCATCCCTCGTGGGGTTCATGATTAACACACCGTCACATTCACGTGTAATAAACACAATTACTCCCCTGTTGTTTCCCATAATAAGTTTCCCTCCAGCATACTGCCTCGTTCACGACTCACGAATAAAAAGATTATTATTCGTCTTCGGTGACACTCTCGGGCCTCATGACTAACACCCGTCACATTCATCTGGAAAAAATTCACTCCCCTCCTGTTCCCTTCATCATGTTCAGAGTACAAAAGTTACTCTCTTGTAAAAGAATTACTCTACTGGTAAATCACCACAACCGGTTACCCAGTTATAAAATTAGAATTAGTAATCTATTTACTCCACTTCACTAGTTCACTTTATGCCTGGTATATTGCCACCGTCGGTTAAAAAGCAAAAAAAATTGTATCTTTTGCCAGGACAAAAAATGATATTAATAATACGTAGATTAGTAACTTTTTTATTACATGTAGTATTATGCATTGAACCAATACAGTAAGTAAAGCAATTATACATCGGAAAAACACAACACCGAGATGAGCTCTCTAGATCGGCCCTCAAACTCTGGCCCTGAGGTCACCGGACCAACAAGCAGGGCCAGCAAAAGGCGGCGGCCTTGGAGTCGCGGGCACCGACCAGTGGCGGCTTGAGGAAGCATGTGGGCCAGCAATATATAGCACGAGCAAAGGAGCGAAAGAGGCAGGGTTAGAGGAGCAGAGCACGCCCGCCGCCAGCATGAGAAGGATCCAGGTCAATTGCTTTCGCTAGATGCCCCATCACCGTTGTGATGTCCAGCGTGTTGCCATTGTTGTTCTTCTACCCGTGACCTCATGGCGGTGCTGGATCTAGGGGACAGGGTCGGCGGGGCGCCCTAGATGTGTCCACTCCGACAACCGCCCAGATCCTGGCTAGCAAGGGCAGCGGTGACGGAGGGAGGCAAGGAGGGCAGATGTCAACCCAGTAGTCTGTCACTTACATGACATCATTGGTACCATTGCAACTTGTGAAATAGTCTTACAATACTTGTTTATTACAAAAAGGGGTTGCCCACGAAAGGACCGAAATAGCCAAATGTCTTGCGGTAAGCTAGTAAAAGGTGCAGAGTGCGATAGCGGAAACATAATTGGCAGTGGCCCTGCGTTAGTCCACAGGCGCTCGACAAGCAACTTGGGCCTATGGTGCCTCCTTTGGTGCCTCCTCCTCCTCCGGGTTGTGCTCGTACAGTTCGCCCTCAGTGTCTAATTCTAAAAAGGGGAATTAAGCAACGGTGAGTATGTAGAGTACTCGCAAGCCACTACTTCAACATGAATATATGCTCACGAGGTTCAACGGAGGCAAGGGTTTAATTGCGCAAAGCCAATTTTCGCAGAAATGTTTCACAAAAACTATACCTAGCCATTTTACTGAAATATACTTGCCATTAGTTGCATAATTTAACCCATCATGAAGGTTGTGTCCATCTTGCCAAGTTACACCTAGTTCGGCTTACACTCATGTCCAATGTTTGTCTCCATTTCCACGTTCCACCCACATTCCTAACCAAAGTTTTAGAAAATTCTGAGTCTAGTCAAGACTAGTACAAATCCCGTTGCTCCTTCAATCACGAGCATAGCTATTTGAATAGTTTAATTTCACTCACACTGCGGTGGATGTACGCTTTACCCGCAATCCATGGTGCACCCAACACATGAGACTTGCTACGGCCTAGTTTTTCGGATCTCCTAGCATTGCGGTACCCACTCTAGAGACTATGTACCCTCATGCACCCCTTGGCACTGCAATCCCGCCTTGCCAATGGTATGGGGAGTCTTGGACCCAGGGATATCAAGGAAAGAGAATAAACACTTGTTTTATTCGACATGTCATTTAATCCACATTCTATCCTCCTTCGTCTTCATCGCAACACAACACCGTGATCAGAACCAGCCATGACTGGGGTGCCACCCCACTAGAATACCCTAATCCGCTAGGTCTATGCCCATACGAGAATTACGGTCGTACTCAAGTCATTTCCTGCCTGTTTTCTTGACTCGGTCCTTAACTAACCAGGGTTGGCGCTAGCCTTTACCAAGAACCACCCATAACAATCCATGCCACCCCGGGTGAAAACGGTTTTGATTCTTAGTTTTGGTTTTCACAATCAGTTTCCATGTCTCTCGTGAGCGGCAATTCATATCTCCGCTCACATAAAATGACGTTCATCCCCTACTCGGAACAATCGTCCCCGTTACAACCATTATCACATGTGAAAGAAAATTCTAGTTTGCATTACTAAGCAGTGTCAATAAATGACTTCAACATATAATAAGAGTATATGGCATCAAGGCATAGGGCATCAACTCAATAACGGCTTTGAACGGAATTTAGGAACGGAATTTAACATAGCATGCACTTTATTTGTAAATAAAAACAATTTCGCACTAGGAACAATATGCTCAAGGAAGAGGGCATGGTTTGCCTTGCTCGGCTATGACAACTTCCTCCTCTGCGTCAAGGGGCTCGACGTCGCAAACGTAGCCTAGTCGAACGAGCAGAAAGTCAAAACTCGCGTCCAAACACAAATAAATAAGGAATAAATATAAAGAAAAAGGAAAAAAATACCAAACCAGTGCCATTGGATAGATCTTGATTTTAGATAAATTTTGGTGAAAGTTTCACTCGATTTAGACTTAGAATGAAGAAGATATGGGCTTTCAAAGATTCAAATTTGAAATAAATCAAACTAAAAAGTTGTCCTATTTGATTTACTGAATTTATTATTTTTCCCAAAGAAAAACTTTTCTCTCTCTGGTACTTGGGGCCCACTAGTCAGGGACTTAGGGAAACCCACAACTACCCTCTATCACTGACATGTGGGGCCCGGAGCTGGTTAAAGAGAGAATTAAACCTCTCTAGCCATTGGGGCCCACATGTCAGTGGTCCAGTGGGTGAGTTGGGCCCAAAACCTACTTATTTGCACAAGGACGAGCCTACCTGTCATAGAGCGAAAAAGGGGTTAAAATATTTCTTAATAGAGATTAGCACGGGCGGGCCCACATGTCACAGAGACAAAGGAGGGGTATTAGTTCTCGTAAAAGAAAATATTAGGGGGCGGGCCCTAGCTGTCGGTGCTGGGGAGGGGATTAATTCCTCTCCCTTCTTCTTCCTCGCCTCGCTCTGCCTCCCAGGCAGTGACGCGGGGCGCTGGCGGTGGCCAAGAGCGGGAGAGGGAGGGAGGAGGAAGGGGCGCCGAGCGGCGACGGTGGAGGGGAGCAGGGCTCACCGACACGCACAGGGGAGGGCGACGCACCGAGAGCGGGAGGTTGGGGACGATTCGGCGGCGGCGAGCGTGTTGACGGCATTCACCTTGCGCCAGGGCTGGGGATGGCATGGAGTGAGGGAGAGGGGTTTCTGTGGTGTGTGGGGCAAGAATAAATGGGGGGGCTTCTCCTCTTTTTGTAGGTGCGGTGGTGGCAAGCGGTGGTACGCGCGTGTCAGGGGGGTGGCAGAGCGCGTGCGCACGGGGGGAGGGGGAGAGTGGCGAGGACGCGCGTGGGCTGTGGAGGCTAGGATTTGCAGCGAATGGAGCAAAGAGGGTACGGGGGAGGGCTACGGACCGGTGGTTCGAAGCGTGTAACGCCTAAAAATTCACCACCAAAATTCTGAACATTCATGTGTATTAAACCCCTGTCCAGAAAAGCCAGGATACACAAATCCAAGTTGTCATACAGAGTGCATCTTACAAACAGAGCAAAATTATATTACATAAATGCAGCGGAAGAAGGGAAAGAAAGTCTATAAACATCTGGTCAGGCAGCAGCTTCCATCCCACAGGCACCTTGACGGCGGAGCCAGCCTAGTCCTCCAGGTGATCCTCGTAGGACGCGTACTCCACCACTATGAGGGGGAAAAGGGACTAAGGCTGAGTACCACCCACAGTACTCAACAAATCACACCCACAAATATGCATAATGCACATAAGGCAAGAATAGGCTAGGGTTTTGTTTGCATAAAAGCAGTTGTAAATAGTAGTAGTTCGTAAACGGTGAAAAGGTTGAATAATTGAACAGTATTAATCCATCACTGATCAACGTTACACCACATTGACCAGGCCCCATCAACCACCTGAACTTTACCAGTTCCATTAAGTCAAAAAAATTAACTAAATAAGAGTGAGATTAATCATGGTGAATCTTGGCCAACCGCCCATGTCCGCAGGCGTGGCTATTCGAATAGCTTTACTCTGATCAGAGGTGTACAGCTGTACCCACAAGACACAGCCTCAGACACGTTCCCGTGTGCCGGTGCATCACCACGATACCCCATAAGAGGCTATGACAGGACCATTCACGCAACCTCTCCCAAACCATTTACACCACGCTGAGGTTACACCTACCAACAGGACACCCCATATTAGCCAGGCTACCCCCCTTGCGCCACGATGGATCCGAAAGCCGATCAACCCTACCCCGGGCCGACCCAACTCCATCACGCCTACCCTCATCTTCGGTGCCTAGGAGAGGGAGAAGAGACACTACAAGCCAAGCCGTTACCCACGCTGGCTTGTGGTAAGTACGAGTATTTGCCCAAAGGGCTCCCGCGAACCGGTCCTTAACTGCCATGGGTGCGACCAGCAAAACCGTGCACCCACAGCCCACCATATGAGTCAAATTTTAGTGATTTAACATTAACCTATCCAAGGTTCCATTTTCCGACATTGGGTCAAACCAAAAATGTAAACGTTAGTATTTTATTCCCAGATGAACTAAGTTGCTAGGCATGGCTAAGCATCCTAAGAATAGTATTCCAGTCATGTTGTTACCCAGGTGACAAGGAACAAGTGTTGAATACTAAGGCATGTCCTATCGATATAAAGGTTATAATCCCTCCACATGAAATAATGAAACTCCACATGAAATAATGAAACTATGCAGTTTATTTAAATAACCAAAGCATTTTAGCGAAAAATGGGTACAAAATGTTCAAGATTACAGTACGACTTGCCTTGCTCCGGCTCGACGTACTTGGCTACAACCTCGTAGTACACTGGAGAATTAACGGCGTCGGATTCTATAACAGACAATGCACAAACAATCAAAAATAATACATGTGGGTAGTCAAACATGAGCTGAAAATATTTTTAATGAATTCTTGGCATTTTTCTGGACTTAATGAAATTTGAAAGGACTTAATCGGAGTTCGTATGAATTAATTATGAATTGTTGAAGTTTTACTGTGATTTCCTATACAAATTTAATTACTAAATGATTTATTGCGCAATAATTAACCATTTATGGCGTCACCCGAGGGAGAGACGGTGCCGACCAACGGGCTCCACCCGGTAGTGACTCAAAGGCGCCGGCGCACGGTGGACTTGGTCCACCGAGCCGGAAACGGGCGCACCACGTGGCACACATGTGGCGTGGACGCGGCAGCCACGCGGGCGGCCAATGGATGGCCCCGATCTGCCACGCGGCAGATCGGATGGCCCAGGGACACGCCGGCCATCCCGAGCGGGAGGCAGCGGCACGCACGACCCAATGGTCGCCGGCAGCGGGCACGTGGAGAGGCGGAGGGGAAAGGGGAGATGGCAGGGAACCTCACCGGCGGCTCGCGGCAGCAAGCGACGACGCGAGGATGACGGCGGCGAGGCGGGAGCAGCGGCAGCTTCTGGACGGCGTCGGCAACGGCGCTCTCGCGGCCACGGGAGAGTGAGGAGCGATGGCTGAGGTGCTCTAGGATATGGGGAAGACGAGAAGAGAGTTAGGGCAGAGAAAGGAGGCGCGGCGCAGTGCGGCTGAAATGGCCGGCCGGAGAGGAGACAGAGGGCCGGAGCTCACCGTGCACGAGGGCGAGGTGTTCCGGCGAGTTTTGACTTCCACGGAGCGACGGCCGAGGTGCTCCTCGGCACGGCGGAGACAGCGGTGGTGGCGGTGAGGGCAGGCAGCAATCGGTGCAATGGTGAGTAGCAACCGGAGTTGGCAAAAGACGGCGAGAGCTCGGGTGCGCGGTGGCGGCAGTGTTTGAGGGCACGGGAAGGCGCAGTAGGTTGGGGAAAAGACGAAGGAGAGGACGGGGAAGCTTTTTCTGGGCTCGGGAGGTGAGATGGTGGCCGGGTTGTGGGCAACAATAGCTAGCGGAGTGGGAGAGGACGCATGGCGGCCGGCAAGGTCAGTTCGGCGCGGATTTTTGGGGGAAAATGGGCGACTGCATCGTGGGTGGGGAAAAGGATGGCAGCTCGGCCCTCGGAGCGTGCGGCGTAGGTGTGGGAGGCACGGGGGAGGCGACGGCGTGGCTGACGTCAGCCCCCTCCTCTGGCCGGAGGTTAGGGGTGAAGCTGACAGGCGGGCCCCGCCTATCAGCGCCCCAGCCGGCAACGGGCAGCACCGCGGGATGGGCCGGCCCAGCACGAGGAGAGCGAGGCCAAGGGGAAAGTAGGCCTGCCGGCGCGTGGAGAGGCCGGCACAGGAGCGGGCCGATGGCCCAGGAGGGAGGAAAAGAGAAAAGAAAAAAGAAAAAAGGTTTTCTAGAGCGATTTTAATTCCAGTAATCGTTTTTGATTTATTAAAAATACTTTCTGTGCTCTGAAAATTTCAATAAAAATCCTGTTAATATATTTTGGGGAAAGGAATAAAAGAAAAATATTCCCAGCCACAGTAATTTATTATTTTGCATTTTACATGTTTAATTAATTCCTTTGGCCCTTTTAATTTAATTTCTTGGGACATTTTCTCAGGTATTATTTTTGTGTGGCTAATTTAAGGGGTAAATCTTAGGGTGTGACAAAGCGGGAGGCGGCAGGGCAAGCGATTGCACCCACCGGTCCGAGAGCCGTTATGGGGCGTAGCAGTGGCAGGTGGCCGGCGTAGGCGCCGTAGCGTTTAGCTGAGCGCGGGGTAGGGTAGGACGACAAGAGGTGAGGACGCCTAGTACTACGGCGGGGATCCGCTGGCGGGACGGTTGGGGAGAGGGTACACGCGTGGGCGGTGGGGCAGATGGCGGCAAGCGGCAGCGGGCGATGGACTGGTGGGCGTCGCCCGGAGTCGGTACGGCCCAGGTCCGACGGGGCCACGCCGCGGCGGCGCACTCAGGGCAGGTGAGAGAGAGAAAGAGCGAGAGAGAGAGAAAGAGAGAGAGAGAGAGAGAGAGAGAGAGGGAGAGGGCGAGTTGGGAGACGGCCGCACGGTCAGGTGCACGGGGGCGGCCGTCGAGCTGCGGCCGACTAACGGGGTGGAGCCAGGTGCAGTGGCTATCGGGCAGGCGCAAGCGCGGGTGGGCAGGGAGCGGGCAGGCTAGCCTGACTGGGGAGGCCTGCTGGGCCGCTCGGTCTAGCTACGGGGGGGCGCAAGGGAGAGGGGCCTGGGCCAGGGAAAAGAAAAGGGGAGCCCGAGACAGGGGGAAAAACTTGGGCCGGCCCACTGCTGATAAGATAAGAACTTATGACAGAAATTTTAAAGATAGCTAGCCAACCTTTATGCACAAATATTTTTATACATAAATACTTTTAGGATTTTCAGGTTTAATAATTCACCCTAGTGTGAATCTTTCGACAAAATAAACTTGTATTTAACTTTTGGCACTGGTATAAAACAAAATTAAACTCCAGAAGATCCAGCATGATGCAACTTTTGAAAAAGTTTTTGTCGGTTCTGGATTTTGGTTTCTGATTTTTTTTCCAAATTTTTGAGGATGTTACAGCAGATCGAGGTTGATGGGTAAGGTGTCGCCCTGTTGCCTGTTGGGATCGAGGTTGAGGATGGTGCCAAGGACCAGCGGTGGCCGACCCGAAACTAGCAGCATGGCGGGTCCAAATCGACTGCAGCGATGACCTTAGCACATTACCTAGCCTCCTCCCCCACCTCCATCATCGCTGTTGCAGCCTGCTCGTTGTCGTGCCGCCTAATCCAGATCCGCTGCCGCCTGCCCATTGTCACACCGGATCCAGGTACATCGGCTCCACCATGGCCCCATCAGCGTGCCACCGGAGAGGGCCAGATCTGGCCAGTTGTCACCGAGGTAGCGCTGGATCTGGCTGCTCCCTTTTTGAATCACACAAGATCGAGGCTGATGTTCCAAGGAAGGCGATAGCGAGTTCAGGGAAGGCAACACACCCAGCTTCCTAGATCGCTCTGTCGTCACTATCGTCCTCGGAGGCCCGGATCGCTCTGCCGCCGTCGCCCGTGGAGCCATGCACACATCGCGTTGGATCCAGAAAAATAGGGGTGTGAAATAGAGGTTGGTTACAGTGTTGGTGTGGTACGTTTCTATATAAAAAGGTTGATGGGATGGGTAGTAAAAGTATTACTGCAGTCAGGACGAGGGGCTAGGGTATGCGGGATCGCTCAGAGGTGTGCTATATAAGCTAAACAACACACCGCGCTCCGTTTAGTAGTTCTCTAAAACTGCATGTTTCAAACAATGTGGTTTTGTACATGCATTGATATATGCATTCCCTTAACTAAAAGTTGTCAGTTAATCTTAACCTAAGAGCACCACCTATCTGAT
Source organism: Oryza meyeriana var. granulata (assembly GCA_003991445.1). Taxonomy (NCBI): domain Eukaryota; kingdom Viridiplantae; phylum Streptophyta; class Magnoliopsida; order Poales; family Poaceae; genus Oryza; species Oryza meyeriana. Next base: position 92,244 of record RYFJ01000140.1, read on the forward strand.
GAATGCTGCCATAACAAGTTATGAACGCATTAGTCACTAAATAATGTTGTGGACCATACCGCCTGCAATAAAAAAAGAAGCATATATTGTTTTTCAGGTCAACTATCGATCGAAAGGAAACTTTCGTTTATTATGTGAACTTGTAAAAAAAATTATCTGAACTTCTGAAGACCAATTGATACATAGGGCTTGTTTGGCAGGACTCAACTCCTGGAGCGAAGTCTGGAGTGGAGCTGTGGAGCAGCTCGAACCCCGCTCCACCCCTATAGTTTAATTTTTCAGATCACTCCAGCCCACTCTACTCTCTTTTTGGGTGGAGCTGAAACCGTTTGGTTGCGCTTCAACTCCAGGAAAGACAGAGCTAGAGCTAAAGCCCTGCCAAACAGGTCCATGATCCATGAATACTTTTGCCAAGTATTGCTCTCACTACTACAAAAGCTATTTTTGTAGGCACCCCCCTGGGACTACGTAGGCGACCCATAGTCGGACCCAAATACGGACCCCCTATGATAAGTTTGGCCCATTGGGAGGGACACGGACCACCTGTGAAAACACAATCTTCATAGGCAAGTCCTTATATTGGCCGCCTGCGCTAATATCACAAGCATAGTGGCCTGCTATGTGGCCCGTCTGCGAAAATGCAACCGTTTTCGCATGCGGTCTACATAAGGGCCCGCCCATGAAGAATATTTTTCACAGGCGCCCTCTTAATCTGACCACCTGCGAAAATGTTGCCCATTATATATGTCTTCTACCTCGAGCTATATAGTTCTAGCACGAGGTGTTTCTCTCCAAAAAAAATAAAAATAGAGGGGGGAAGAATTTGACCTCGAATTCTTTGGTAGGGTTGACTTTCTAAGGTTATAGGTTTGTTTTCCTACTACCTTTTTGAAGTTTACTTCTAAATTTATGCATTTAATGTGATGGATTTATCTATGTCATGGTGTTGAAAATTCTAGATCTAGAATTATTAATTTGCTATTTAGAACTTAAATTAAACCAATGTTTATAGGTGTTTTCTCATCTGTCAATGATGAAAATTTATGTATTTAACACTAAAAATTGGTAGTTGTACATGTAGGTCAATTTCTAGATCTAGTTTGGAGAGAGAGTTATTGGTCAAATGTTTTTCCCTTTTTTATAGATCTAGGTAATTTTTAGCTTGTTATTTAGGCCAATGCCCATAATGTTTTTAATCTATGTAGTTTGCTTATATTTTTGACGTAGAGTATTTTTTGTGTACGCATTAATTTTTTGAATTAATTATGTTTTTATTAATTTTTGCATATTTTTAATCTATATGTAATCAATCGTTTTGAATTAATTATTTATGTTTGGCATTGAATTCATAGATGGACATGGCATGGATGTATGATAAGCCAAGATTTCATTCGTCATACATTACAGAAGTTTCTAAATTTATTGAAGACGCCAAAACATATACTTCTATTAAAAAGACAAAGGAAATTCATTGTCCATGCGTTGACTGCAAAAATTAGAAAGTATGGGTTAATCCAAAAGTACTCGGATATCACTTGGTGACACGTGGATTTGTTAAGAACTACAAACTTGGTCCCATCACGACAAGAATGATGTATTTGAAGGAAACAGAGATGAAAGCTTTGCCTACCAAGGGGATGGTAATCATGATTCTATAGATAGTGGTGATTTTGTTATAGTAGATGAATCTGATAATGTTGTGATGGATGATGATGATCATGTTATGACGGATGATGCTGATGAATCTAGTGATAATGATGTTGATTGAGGGGAGATGCTGCGCTACGCTGAATCAGGAGTCCTAATGGGTTTAGCAAGAAGTTTAGATAATTTTGAGGCGTTACAGAAGGCAACGAAAGATCTTTTGTACGATGAGTCAAAGGGATGTGACAAGGAGTTCACAATATTGCGTTCGGTGCTTGAACTTCTGAGATTGAAAGCCAGGAACTGTTGGTCCGATAATAGCTTTAACAATTTGTTGGGTTTGTTGAAAGACTTGCTTCCGAAACCTAACTCTTTGCCAACCAACACATATTAGGCGAAGAAGCTTATCTGCCTGTTGTGGCTAGGTGTACAAAAGATACATGCCAAGAGATCTCAAAGGGGCATATTCTTCCTTAGTCAACATGGGTGCGGGCCATTGTTGTCGGCATCATATATAATTGTTGTGTGCTTCGGCGATCTCTTTGACCTATTTAGGCTAAAACAGCTGGACACGGGATTGCTAAAATGTTACTCTTTATAAATGACCTTAACTATACTATAATAAGATTTGTCCTAAATATGTTCTAAGCTAAATTGTAATATTTGTAGGGCTTGTTGGCTAGAATCCCACAGGATGGGTAGCCGGGTTGGTTTTCTAGATCCAACTATGATCAACGAGTTCCAACTAAACACCAAACTAGATGAGGTCATCCAATACATTGAAAGGTGCTTGTGGGCCCACCAAAACAAGGATTATCTAATGTTAAGCCCACAATCAAACGTAAGGGTCTCAAGCTACTAACTGTATTCTTAGAATCCATATAATTATAGCCGCATACGACTAATTGTTTCATTATACAGGCGCCATTGGATTCTCATGGTCATAATACCCAAATGGAACATTGTTTACTACATCAACTCCAACCGGGCCCACGAATATGATTTCACACATCTTGTAGCCGTAATAGACAAAGCATGGAAACCATATGTCAGAAATCATGGGCGTCATTAAGAAAATAAGGAGTCCCTCTTTCATAAGTACGACTTCAAGTGTGCTCAACAAATCGGCAAAACATGTGGTTTTCATGTGTGCTATCACATGCAAACCTTAATGAAACAGGTGACCTCATTTAATCCTGAGGTTTGTGCCCCTCTAAAACACCGCTTTTAGGAACTGCCTACATCATTTCACATAATATGCTAACTATACTCTTATCCAACAGAAAAAGGATTGGACAAGTATCGAGATTAACCTTCCTAAAATTCGAGGAGAAATAGCCGCCTTTTTGTTAGCCGAAGTTATAAATCCAAAAGGATGTTTCCATCTTAAAAAGACGGCTTAAATTATCACTTTGTTTGAACTTGTCATCTTTGTAACTTAATTAATTCACTTGTGCTGAAAATTTACTCTGTTCCATGTGCTTTCAGTTTATGGATATATGTGACTTATATATGTGATTCTATGAAGTATATGACTTGTATGAGATGTATGTGCAATTATGGATGTATGTATATAACTTCCTTGTTAAGAGATGCACTAACCATTACTTCTTTCAAATTTTAAGGAACTTCACAGGATGTGTTGGCTTTGTCTATTCAAGGAGTCACTTTCAAAGGTTTGATAATTTCGTCTATTCATTCCACTAGTGGTATATTGCGTAACGAGAACTCTTTGTGGATGTATGTGATGATGTGATTATATGAAGGGGTGTATATAAATGTACTTCTGTGTGAATGACTGGTTGTATGTGCATATTTCTGTTATGTATGAAATCTGCCTTTTTTCAGAGGGCGTGGCTAGCAATTACGTGAGGCTAGCCAATAAAATAGATTTTTTTTTTTGCAAAACATCATCGTTGGTGGGTTGATAATTAAAATCCATCAAAGATGACTATCATCTGTGACAGGTACACAACACAACCCGTCACCGACTGTCTTTTTGACGGGTGGTAACTACACCCGTCATCGATGACTAAATCATCTTTGACGGGTTGTGTTGTGTACCCATCACATATGAGTCATCTGTGATAGGTGGTAAATTTACCAGCTGTGGGAGGTGACCACATCTGTGACGGATTGTAGACCACGTCTGTCATAAATGTGCTTACCAGTGTCAGATGTTCACCCGTCAAAGATGAGGTTTTCTCATCAGTAACCACTTATCAGTGACCAGGCCCTCACCCGTCATAGATATGGGTTATGATGGGGAAGAGCAAAACACAGAAAAAACAACTGGAAATGAAGCAAAGGCAGGGGAAGAGCAAAACACAGAAAAAAGAGCACCCAAAGTTTATTCTAACAGTTCCTACTAAGTACCGTAAAGGTGAGAGATAATTATGGTACTTGCAGCCATCAGTATCACTAATAGATGTTCAAGCTGCAGCAATCTCTTGAAAAATATGGAGCCACTCACCGTGTGGTTCCAAATGTATTGATTTATTATGCTTGTGTAAAATTCAATCGATCAATAATGGCTATAGATTTGCAGGTGACTCCATATTAGGCAAGTCTAATCTAAAAGTGCAATTACATTTCCAGGGACATTGCCGATCAATACATTTCATTAACAATACAATGTGCACTTCGGTGTGCAATACAATTTGAGTAGGCTATGTTCTGTCCTAGGAACATATTACAACTAAAAAAAGATTCTAATCAAATTTGTTCTTCAGAAAACACCTTCATCCAGCATGATGTGTATTGAAAAGAAGATTATACATATCGTTCAATAGCGTCATCTCCGTAATATTTTGGATATAAGTTACGCAAGTCTTGAACCCTGAAGCTGTCCAAATCCAAATGATAGGCTAGTCCTCTCTCCAAGTTATATTCTAGGAAAGCAATCTCTTTGAAAGGATGGAATCCAAGAAAACCAATGGAACCTTTGTGGCACCCTTGAACACTACTATCTTGAATTTTGATCACATTAATATACATGTCAAAGTCCCAATCATATTTTGCTGCTTGTACTGTTTGCCTTTGCGTGTCTTCTTCATTAGGATGCTCACAACAGTCAATATGTTGTATGGTCCATGGTCCATCATCACTTTGTTTGTAATGGTTCAAATGTGGCAAAATGGGCTTAAGGCTGTTGTCAAGCTTTAATACCCACCCTATCTGGCCACACGATTCTTCAAGAAACCAAATCCGGAGTTGATTTGAATTCAACAGTGCAAAATACACACCCTTCTCCGATTGTCCTAAATGAAATTCTCTGTATATGCACACGTTAAAACTTAACGGCGGTCTGATGACTTGGTACTTGTCACTTGACAATGATAATCTGAAAGAAGAAGAAAATAGCATGTACCAAGAACAAGCGTTAGTAATTAGATCAGAAGAATGAATAACCAACATTAATTGGCATAAATAATGAATAGAAAAAAGGTGAGAAGAATTATGATGCTTATGAAGTGAAGTAGGGTAAGTTACCTCATGACAAAATTAGTTTGGCAGTGAATATAAAGTGCTCCTCGCTAGTAGACACCCCTTTGCCTATATCTTGTGCAGAATGTAATCGCATAGCAGCGATGGTCCCAGCGGGCGGACCGTCCAGAACAAAGGGCCTCTCCTCCTTGAGGAGTAGACAGACAGCAAAAATGGTGATGGTGGCCATTCCGATTCCTCACTCGTGGGGTACAATTCAACCCTACTCTACTCCTGCGCTTGCGCTCGTGACGGGGCATGCGGTGGGGCCATTGTTGTGAGGCACGAGAACAGCATGCGAGGGATAGAGGTCGTGGAAATTGATGAAAATGCCGCCTAGCGAGAGCGGGAGGAGGTGAAGGTCCCTGCTGGCCTGCAGGTGGCGCGTGTCGACCACCATGCGCCATGCCTTACAGAAGCAGCGGCACACGGCGAGCCAGCGCGGCGCGAGACTGTCGGAGGACCTCTGTGATCCCGTCGCTAGGTATCGGAATCGGATTCCCTGTCCGCCGGCGGCTTATTTTAATTCCTTCACAACCACCTAAGTAACGTCTGCTTTGGCTTTGTATTCTGTGCTTATGCTTGTAGGTTTGCGGGGGCATGCTTATATTAAGTGTTATTAGACCCGGACCGGATATGGCTATGGGCCACCGGGTTGACGGTCCAACCACGGAATCAACGGTCGTACAGCACATAACGCATAATACATAACGTATTTAGAAATATATTCACCATGACCATACACCAAGAATTCGTAGCTCAGTTGGCCTTCACGTGCGGGAATAATTAAGCAGGCTCGCTGTCCACTTCGGATTCGAATTGCTCGCTCCACTCGGAAATCGATCGGAATTGCTTCGCTACTCCGAATCCGAAATTGCTACCGACCGCTCGTTTTTCCAGCCGTGCCATCTTGGGCTTTGAGGGCAGCGGACCATATGGGCCTTGAGCTGCCGCCTGCAACCCAAATTTCGAATTTTTACTGTTACTAATTTAAATTTTTTTTTTAATTTACAAAACTAATTTTCGGTTTGAATCATTTGCAAAACTAGTCTCTTACCGCCCTGGGCCACGGCGGGATTTAAAAACCGCCGTGGCCCAGGGCGGCGAATGGCATCCCCGTCACCCGGGGCTAACGGCGCCGGCCGCCGTTAGCCCCGGGAACGCCACGTAGAATGGCATTCGCCGCCGTCCCCCAGGGCGGCAAATCCACTGGACCGTCCGCCCAGCAATCGGACAGTCCGTTCGCACAGGGATCAGACCGTCGATTAGATATCGGACCGTCCGATCGAACCGTTCCCTCCCGATCGGACCATTGCCCAGCCCAGGCCTCGGCCCCCTGGAGCCATTTGCAAATTACCAAATTTGAAAATTTTGTTGCTAATTTTTCACCCCAAAATTTTTGAAAATTTATTTGTCAAAATTAAATTCTTAAATTCTATTTATTGTGCTATTGCATTTATTGAGTCGATGTTTAAAAAAAACCAAATATCATATATTATTCACGTCGTGAAAAGAACTTGTCAAACTGAGGGTATTCCCGGATCGCCACTCGCATTCCACTCCTCGTATGTCTGGATTGGCACTCACAATCCACTCCTCCCTGTCTTTCGTCTACACGCTTAACAAAATTTAGTTTTAATCGTGGTTTAAGGTATGTTTTTGACAGTTTTTTTTTATAATCCGACGACGGTGGGCGTTGGTTTGTAAAATCGTGCTGATCATTTTTTCAAGTTTATTTTTGGTAAAACTTAATTAATGACATGGTAATAGGCCGATCCGTTTTAATGACATGATAATAGGTAGATGCGAGCCATTCGCATTGCGGCATGATGAATACGACACCCATAGTACGAAATACAACAAGCGAGACTACATTGTTAGCAGTACAATGTATCTGAAGGATGGAATCGAGTCTACAGGAAGTGAATATGGACATGACAAATTTAAACAAGTAATGCGAGACCTATAAATAAATAAATACAACAATAGCCCCTAGGTCATACGCCTCCTCGTCCTCCTAGGCTGCGCTCGCACGTGCCCGCGCGAGTACGTCAGGCGGTCCGCCGGTACCCCACGGGTAGCTCGGACCGTCTGAGCAGCAGGGGAAGCACCGGCGTCGTGCGGCTGTGTGTGCGGTGCACCTCCGAGCTGTTGACGACCCGATCACGTCCTGCTCCGAAAGGAGGTCGTCCTCAGTAGAGATCCAAGCAGAGGTTGCTCGGGGCAGATCCCCGCCCAGTGTCCCCAGGTGGAGGTGAGATCCGCTGCGTGGGTCTGGTAAAAAAATCTCGCGTTAGCCGCATAAAAAGTGCAGTTAGTTATGTAGAATAGGTTCAAATCCTGACGTACCTGACAATCCTCGCCCGATCGTGGAGGCTGCCGACTCGATCCTCCGCGGGTACCAGAAGGAACTGCTCCCCATGACGTACTGGCCCCTGCAGAACCGCCGCTCCTGCCGATGTCCCTTCACCATGGGGACCTCGCATACGTATCTGCATCGGTGGGACTGCATCGGGACGGCGACAACTCAGAGCACGGACGACCGAGCGCATCGTGTTGCACATCCGGTTCGAACGTGATCGTCTGCTCCTGCTGCGTGAGAGGGATGCCAGCCTGTAGGCGCTGCGCGCAGTAGGTCCAGCTCCCGTGTGTGGACCTGCTAGCATCGTCCGCCTGTTCAGCAGGACATGCGTGGTTAGTTGCGCGGCACCCCTACCATGAAAATAGTAATGAAAACCATTGACTCACCGCGCGGAAGTAGTCCTGGTCACGGTGCGTCGGGTATGCGTCTCGCACCCCCGCGCACGTGCGCCTGTGGAGCCTCGGAGTGTACGTCACCCGTAGTCTGCGTACGGGCCTGGTACCAGGAAAGGTACTGCCCTCATACCTGCGGCTGTGTAGGGGTTGCAGCTCCGTGATTGACGTCCTCCGTGGCTATGAGCCAGTCGTTGATGTAGTCGACGACGGTGGGTCTCCACAGCCTACCGGCGGCCTGGCCACGCGACTTAACCTGCAGAGCACAACCCGGTGACACAATGCATAACAGATACCGGAAATATTCATTGTCCACATATACCTATGAACGTGTTGCCGGTACGGCCCCTGCGTTGTTGATGGCCCGAAGGTCTGTCGCATACCGAACTGCCCCATCACACTCTGCGGGCAGTGCGGCTCGACAGAAATGTCGAACAGCATCGGCGTCATCGTCAGCCAGTACGCGTGCGGTCCCTGGTGCAGAGGGACGACAGCCCGTGCGGCGCATGCGCGTCCTTCGCCTCGACACTGTACGGCTCCCAGACAACGCGTCGTCCGTGATTCCTGTTCGAACTCCATGACGAAGTCTGGTACGACTTCTGCGTCTGCAACGTGAGCGTACCGACGCTACAAACAGGAAAAGAGTTCTCGTTAGTCCAAGTAACATAAAAAACCAAGACGTTCTAACACCGAACATACCTCACGACACACCACACCGTCCCATCGTCGGATAGTCCTCCGATAGGACACCACGTATAGGCTCGCCTCGTACGGACTGTGGTCCACAACGGGCGGCCGATCGCAACCGCGCTCTACCGCCCAGAGCTGTAGGAGGAGTGGACAACCCGTGAAGACCGCTTCTGGTCGTCTTCCTGCAGCCGTCGCACAGACCCCTGTACGTAGCGCAAGGACTGCGATCCCCAACTGTAGTTGGGAACAGCACGTCCTCGGCGTCGGCTATCTCCCTCGGTAAGGGATCAAGCCTTGTCGACTGTGGTGGCCGTGCGAGTTGGTGAACATCACCCACCCGAAACACCCACAACAGGTACGCCTCCAGGCTCCTGTTGACGCCGAAAACCGCCGGGTGTGCCAAAAAGCTTGCTGACGATCTGTTCGCGCCTAGAGACACGCGAAGGCCTGGGGAGATCTGCTTAGCTCCAGTGCAGGTCCTAAAATATTTGTGGTTCGTAGGCGTGCCAGTTAATTTGACCCCGCAATTGACAAGGAGATGAAGAAATTTGATTACTGATCCAATCGGTCAGTAAGCCGATACGGATTCCTTCCAGCCGATCGCCACTATGCTTGTGCTCGGGCCCTCGCCTGTACTCGCTCCCGGATCCTCGCTTGTACTCGTGCCCGGGTCAGCAGCAACTGCACATCGGCTATCGGCCGATACGGTCTGATGTAGGCTCCTTGTAGCCGATGGCCGATGGCACCTGTGTATCGGCTAGGAAACCGATAACGCTATAGATAAATGGATCAGCTGTCAGTATAACATGTGCATCGGCTAGAAGCCGATGATAAAATAGATAAGCAAAACAGTAAGCCAGCCGACTGCCGAGGAAACATATGTGCATCGGCTAGGAAACCGATGATAATATAGATGACAAACAGTAAAGATAATACAGTCGGCTTTATAAAAAGATAACCTATCGGCTAAGCACTCCGATAGAACGTCGCATATACACCGATCGGCTCGGCAAGGATAAATCTATTATTATCGATCTAGTAGTTCAAACCTAACTGATGCCAGCACAGATCGATAATAGTAAAGGAACCTCAACGAACCGATAGAAACCTAATGCAACTGTGATGAAAATAACTTACCGGCTATACATTCCGATAAGACGCTTGCACAAAGGCTATCAGCCTAACAGGAATAATTTATCGCTAGCAGCTTTAGTTAGGTCGGACCCAACCGATGCAGCACAAACTGATGATAAACTACCCCCGATAAACTGATAAAAACTATGCACGCGTGATGTGATATACCTGACCAGCCTATGAGGTCGGACCGAACCGATGCAGCCGTAGACAGATCCGATACAACCGTGGTAAGCCGACTACCATAAACCGACTAGAATATCGGACCTAACCGAGAAAGTCCTAGCCGATTGGTAGTCGGGGTAACGAGACTTACCCTCTCGCAGGAGTTCGGACCTAACCGATGCAGCCCCGCTCGAGAAGCAAGAACCCGTTGGTAAAGGGTGGCGATGCGCCGAAGTTGTATTGATCGATTGGATAGATTACAAGGTCCCCGGGCATACGTATATATACCCCGAGTTACAAGAGTCCTTATAGGACACGGAACAGGACTTTCCTAACTAGAAAAGAAAAACTAACAGACCTAATCGGACAAGAGATCAGGTTTCCTAAAAGATAAAACTATCTAATAGATAAGATAAATAACTGCCATAACGTGGTCTTCACGATTCCTTCCCAAGCTCGGACTCTTCTGGATTAGTTTCCAATTGCTGATATCGCTTCTTTCCTTAACCGAACATGGTAACGACCCGTACCAAATTTTGGCGTTAACAGCTCCTCTGCAATGAGTACGCGTCGGCCTCCGGTGCTAGCTGATCAGACTGCGTTAACATATAACGAAGTTGACACTGTAATTCTAGTACGAACTGAGGACGAACATAAAACAACAAGAAAGCATTCTTACCGTGTAGCTCAATACCCAAGCCTGAGGGGGGCCCGCATGCGTGTACGGGGAGATGTCGCCGACGAGGGAAAGCCCCGGAGCACGGTGAACCGGGGCAAACCGCTGTAGGATCTCCTCTCGCCACGCCTGGAGCCCGTCAACTGGCCCCACCGCATCGCCTGCTAGAGGCAGCCCAAGGAGGAAGCTGACGTCCTGCAGCGTGGGGGCCATCTCACCGCACGGGAGGTGAAAGGTGTGCGTCTCCGGTATACCAACGATGGCCATGGCGGAGCATATTTATTTTTAAAATATCTACAATTTACTACTTCTCCGCTATGTTCTTCTAGTACGGCCAAATAAATTTAACACTAACGATGGTTATGCCAAACCGCTAATATTTTCATACTATATCGGATATTACACTACAAGTCTACTACTAATTAACATTTATCTAAAAAAATGACTACATAACAGAGGGAGATCAAAAAAATACCTAGATTCGGCTAAAAAATCTGGGAGGGCTTCGCCGCTGTACTTCTCCTCCTTTCCCTCAGCTCTATTGGACGAACGCTGGAGACGGAAGGGAGAAATGACGCGCGGCGACTGCAGGAAGGGATTTTATAGGGGCCGGCAAAAAACCGCCCTCCCCCAGGGCGGCGAATGGCTATAACCCGCCCTGGGGGACGGCGGCGAATGTGGCATTCGCCGCCGTCCCCCAGGGCGGCGAATCCACGTGGCGTCCCCGGGGCTAACGGCGGCCGGCGCCGTTAGCCCCGGGTGACGGGGATGCCATTCGCCGCCCTGGGCCACGGCGGTTTTTAAATCCCACCGTGGCCCAGGGCGGCAAGAGACTAGTTTTGCAAATGATTCAAACCGAAAATTAGTTTTGTAAATTAAAAAAAATTAAATTAGTAACAGTAAAAATTCCCCAAATTTCCATCCATCTTTTAAGAGTACTAGTTAAATGTCCATGCGTTGCAATGACAAATAATTACATTAACTCCAAATCTTAATGAGTGGGATGATGTCAACAAAGATTTAAGTATACTTTCATTGCAAAGGTAAACATCATTTTAGCACAAACAATAGCTATATCCCATTATTATGGTTTTCACATATTAGTAGCACGAATGGTGAAAAAAATGTAATATAGATGTAATAGAATGGCAGATAATTATCTTGAGGTGATCAACAGATATCAAAGTTTAAAAATCTACCCAAATATCAATGTTTGAAAGTCTACACGTCTAGTAATTCATTATAGTTTTTTGTAATTAAAAAAACTACAAAAAATTATCAAGCATTGAGCTATTGGCACTCCATATTCCAGAATCTTGGAAGTGTGCCAACTGTCCAGTATTTGGGGTAAAGCTACATTGTTGCAAAGCCACAAAACCCTCACCGCTCACCTTTGCCCCCTCACCTAATTCTTGCTGATAAGGACACTATGAGAATTCTATAAAAAGAAAAGAAACATATGAGAATTTCTAAAACAATTACAGGCTAAATAATTGTAGTATATATCAACCAAACCTCCAGAGCCTCTGAGCCACCGTAATGAGTGCCACATTGTTGGAAGGATGTTTTATGACCTACATCCTACAATACATCTAAATATACGTTGCACATAATGGGTCACTTTCAATGCAAATTGCCAAATCAAATGAACCTTGTATGTGCCCCCACCTTTAGAGCTTCCAAGCCCTCACCACAATGAGCAACGCGCTGCTTCTTGGCAAATGCATTGCTACAAGGGATCAAGAACGACTGGGTCGCACTCCTCTTTTGCTTCTTATGACTTTGGTTTTATAGCTTTAAGAGAACATTGCATAAGAAACCAATGTCAAAGTCTAATTTTGAAGACTTCTCCAAATCAAAATATTCCCTACAGAAGTGGATGGAGTATATATGTTTAGGGGAGAGTACGGTTATACCTGAAAAGGTAGCAAATGTTCAAGAAGACTAAATCTCCAAAGCAACCTTAAAGAAGCTTCAGCTGAACCATAAGCAAGCATATAGTTGACCTCCATGAGTATTATTCCCTGTAGCAGGTAGAATTTAGAGGCAAACATATAAGCTACTTCCGTGTTCTTAAAAGAACAAGATCCAAAATATTCACAAAAAAAAAAGATAGCGTGCATGTCAGGCTTTGACCTTATCAAGCCTTGCCACAGAGCAGGCAAGAGTTCTCACATAATAAGTTGTTTCTTTTGGAAAGTTGAACCCTAAACGAGCAGCACTTCTGATTGCACGTAGAATACGAGCTGTTAATTACATGATAGCATTAATACCAAAAGTTCACACAGAAAAAAGGCAGAAAAATCTAGAAAATGCATAGTTGAATTTCAGATACTGACCACAGTCGTCCTGGAACGAGGTGCCAGGTGGAATCACGGTACGAACCTAGTGAAAGGGCATAAAGAAGATTACAGAATGAAGTCATGATTCATGAACACATAAATAGGATGACCAGATGTTGAACTAATAAAAAGTAAATAGGTACAACAGACCTTAGCTTTCTTAATATCCACAATGCCTCCGAAGTAGTCATAGATCTTTTCTGCATATGGGTTGAACATTAACCTGCAAACATTTATCTTAAGAAAAATATAGACACTGAATCCTGGAATATGGCCAACAGCTATCTTCAAAAAGGATAGATGCACTAACCATTTATAGTGAAGTCCCTCCCTTGGCAATTTTTCCATCGGATATAATCATTTTTGCTATAATGAGGGCTGTTGGACGTGTAGATTTGATTGCCAGTCGACCCTCGTGCATAAGTGTTAAAACTTGATACCTGCCAACAATAAGAAATCAGAAATATCCAGCTGGCTGCAAATCTTAGGTTTGTGAAAGAAAGAAAATTTCTAATCAAAGTGTGCAGTTTCCAATATTTGTCAAAATCGATATGTGCAGTTTGCAATATAGCACCCAAAAAATAAGATATGTGCCAAGAATACCATAATTGATAGATAGGAAGAATGATTATGTCCTAACCTCAACGATTGAAGAATGATTATGTCCTAACCTCAATGATTGAATTGTTCTCATAAACATGACATATTGGAAACCGCCTTCCTACATAACAGCTGATCCTGAGAATGTGTCTTTCACCTGTAGGAGTTATTAGAAAGTAATATTCTTAATCTCTATAAAGTACTATAAATAACAGATGTAATGCTGGTAATAACAATCACACTTTGCTTTTCGCAAACAAAAGTGAAAATTAACAAGCAAGGTATTTTGGAGGCATTTTACATGAATGCTTGAAATATCCCTATATTTCAGAACATGGGATCTTACATTTTCTAGTGCACGGAATATATCTTTGTCAACACTCCATAATCTAATTCTGCCGTTACGAAAAAGGGAGGAGGAAAGCCAGTGCCAAATGCATGCCAAGCAAGGAAGTTACATATTTACTTATCTTTGTTGACAGTGGTATTTGCAAAACTATTGTGGCAAACTTACGACGGACCAATTTCAGTACAAAAACCAGCTCTAGGAAAATGCATAATACAAACCTTGGCCAGAAAAATTCATGTAAGAACAACACTTCATCCTTCTAACAAAAATAAGAACATCACTTCATAAGGATAACAAGCTTGGTAATTTGAATTATAACCTGCCTACGATCAGCTGTGGTTATTATGTCAAAATCTTTTGGGGTTTTCTTCATTATGAGATCTCAAACACAACCACCAACCAGGTAGACATCATATCCTACAAAAAGAAGAAAGAAACCATCAAATATTATATTAAGGCAAGTAATTTTATTTTTTTAAAAAAGGTAGCTCAGCTGTAACACACAAAATCTTACATTATCACTGTGGCCTTAGAATATTTATTTCTACAGAAAATAGTTCAATCAAATTGCATACTCCGTTAATATAAGTTTGCACCTAGTTCAGAAAAAGGAAAGAAAACATGGTGTATTGCAATTATCTATCACATACGGTAAAATGCAATAGTGAATCAGTGAATGATTACCACATGTTACAGGGTGTCCAAGCACCATAGCGACCACGAGGCTGTAGGGACACCAAGCTTGGTGGTTCCCTTTGAACTCGCGTGGATGTGGGTTCGATTCCACATTGTCGAGCTCCATGGCCACCTTCAAGTTCCGATCCATGGCTTCTGCTCACCGCCGCCTCCAAATTTCCTGTCTGTCGTCTGCTACTTGTCTTCCATTGCGAGCACACAGAAGAACAAAAACAAACAAAGGAAAAAATTACCATCTAGGACGATGAACCCCAGCATCCACATCGACGGATTCAGTGAGCCCGAGCATCGTCACCACAGGATCAGAAGCCCAGGAGAGGAGGAGGCAGCATGCCTCCACCTCTGTCTCCATCCCTCCACCTGATAGGGAAGGAGGAGGCTGCTCACAGTCCCTCCCCCTGCCTCCACCGTCGTTTCCTCCTCTGCATCGTGCCTCCGCATCCACTGCTGCCTCCGCCTCTACCTCCGTTGCCTCCTCTCTTTCTCCGCCTCCGTTGCCGCATCCGCATCGTGGGGAGGAGGGGGGGGGGTGGTGGGGGAGGCTGGGGTCGGTGATGGGGGAGGAGAAGAGATCTGGGACCTACCCGGCGCCGCCCGCGGTGCCTTCCATCTCGCCTCCACCGCTCGCCTCCCATCGTCTTCGCGATAGTCTCAGCTCTACCCCGTCACCTTCCACGTCCCCCTCCACCCTACCTCCACCCCTCGCCGCCTGATCTGCTGCCTCGCCAGTGCCCCACGACTCCGGCTGGCATGAACCGTGGTCGGGACTCAGGAGCACGATTCCGGCCACTGGATTCGGATGAGCCGCAATCGGGAACACGATGGAAGCTCCTGCTCCGTAGCGGTGGCGGCAGCAGAGGAGAGGTGATGGAGCAACCAGATCCAATCGCCCCCCATGGCGTCGTCCTCGGCGGTGGAAGTGCTCACGGGTGTGCAAGAACGTTGAGCGCTAGTGAGGTCACGGTCATGTGAACGCGGTGGCGGAAGCGGAGGAGGCGGCGGCTGGGACAGCAAAGGGCGGCGGGCGGCGGCGGTTGGGATAGGAGAGAGCGGCGGGAGACGGGCAGCGGCGGCTGCTGGGACAGGAGAGGGCGGCGGGCGATGGCTGGGACGGGAGTGGGCGGCGGGCGGCGGCGGCTGAGGGGGAGGAGCGACGAGCGAAGAGATAGATGAGAGGGAGGGCGGGCGTAGCGAGGAGACGAGGGGGGACGGGAGTCGGGAGAGGGTATAGATGTCCAAATGGGCCGTGCCCCGTCGGGTCGGCCCGGGCACGGTGCTACAGTAACCGTGCCCGGGCCGGCCCGGCACGGTTGGCCGTGGGCCGTGCCGGTACGGCCCGAGTAGCCGTGCCGTGCCTGGGCCGGCGGTGCGGCACGGCGGGCCGGCACGGCACGGCCCGTGGACTGTAGCGGGCCGGCACGGGCACGGCACGGGGCACGGGCACGGGCACGGGGCGCGGGAACGGGGCACGGGCCGGCACGGCCCGCCCGGAGGGCGGCGGCGGAGGCCGCGCCGCCGTGGCAGGCGTCTGCGGCCGCGGAGGCCGAGGCAGGCGTCGGCGGCCGAGGCCGGGCAGGCGCCCGGGCGAGGAGGCGGCAGTGGAGGGCGCCGGCGGAGGCCGAGGCAGCAGCCGGGAGGAGGCGGGTGCGGGAGGAGGCGGCCGGGAGGAGGCGGCGGAGCGCGAGAGGCCGGGAGGAGGCAGCGAAGAGGTGGAGGAGCCGAGGAGGCGGAGGAGGAGGAGGCGGGAGGAGGCGGAGGAGCGAGGAGGAGGCGGCGGGAGGCCGAGGCGGAGGGAGGAGGCGGAGGAGGAGGAGGCGGGAGGAGGCGGAGGAGCCGAGGAGGCGGCGGGAGGCCGAGGTGGAGGAGCCGAGGAGGCGGAGGAGGAGGAGGCGAGGCGGGAGAGGCGGAGGAGCCGAGGAGGAGGCGGAGGAGCCGAGGAGGTGGCGGGAGGCCGAGGCGGCGGGAGGAGGCGGAGGGCTGCCGAGGAGCCGAGGAGAGGAGGCCGGGAGGAGGTCGAGGCCGGCCTGGCCGGGTGCGTGCGGGAGGAGGAGGCAGACGTTGCACTGACATCTGCCCGTTGCGACGCTGATACCGTTGCTACAGTGTTCGGCCGCGTTGGCCCAGTCAAAAATTGACACGTGTCCAACGGTCCAAAAAAACGGCTAGATTTTGAATCTAGCCGTTGCATGACCAAAAAAATCCGAAAAAATATCAAAAAAATCCGAAAAATTGTGAAATTTTTTCCTATAAATAGGGAACCCCCAGCCACATTTTTGCTCATCCAAACTCCCAATCTCTCCTCTTGTGCTCTATTCTCCTCTCTTTTGCTCTCTTTGCTCAAAATTTTTGTTTTAGACAAAATTTTGTCTAAAATTCAAAAATTTCCCACATTCTCATAGGTAATAGCTGCAGCCTCCGGTGCTCCTGCAAGATAAAAAAATCTTAAATTTTCTTCTTTGTTCGTACTATTTTTTTAATACTAATTTTCTCTATTTATATTGCAGGATGGATCCGAACTACCCGACGTTCCAACTGAGCGACTTCGACCCGAGCTATTTGTCGATGTCGCAAGGAGACAACTCCGGGTCGGCTCCTACACCGCAAGAACATACGGAGGAAATACATGCGGCTTCACAAGGATCCGGAACTGCGAGCGGGAGCTTGTCAACGGCAACCGGCTCAAAGAGATCAAGAACTTCCTCCGCCTGGCAACATTTTGATGAGATCAAGGAGACCGCCGCGGATGGAAGGGAGGTAACTTACGCGAAATGTAAAATTTGTAAAACTAAACTCTCTGGAAAATCTTCTGGTGGAACAGGGCATTTGAGGCGGCATGCTGAGGCGTGTGCGAAGAAGCAAGGTTACCAGCTAAGACAGCAGCAACTGGTACTCAATCCGGACGGTACGGTACGTTCATGGGAGTATGATGCTCAGGTAGCACGAGATTCCCTTACCCGTTTAATTGCTAGACAGGATCTACCCCTAAATTTTGGTGAGTCTCCTGCATTTGAGACTTACATTAAAACTGCTCATAATCCTAGGTTTCAAGCTGTTAGTAGACAAACTACAACCCGGGACTTGGTGAATGTTTACAACCAAGGCCGGGATAATATTAAACAATTATTTGCTACTTGCACATTTTCTATTAGTATCACATCTGATATTTGGAGTGGTAGGGCTAAGGAAGACTATATTAGTGTAGTTGCTCATTATGTTGATGATGAATGGGAACTACAAAAAAGAGTAATAGCTTTAAAATTAATTGATGTTTCACATAATGCAGAAAATATTGCTGAACGAATTTCTAGAGTTTGTGAGGATTTTGGCATCACAAATAAAATATTTGCAGTAACTCTAGATAATGCAGCTGCAAATTCCAGAGCAATGGAAATTTTGCAGCCTTTATTCAATGTTTATGCTGAATCATTTCTTTTACATCAACGTTGTGCTTGCCATATTATAAATCTTATAGTTAAATCTGGTTTTAAAAGAGTAAACTGTATATCTCGATTCTATCCGTGAAGCCATAACATGGCTGAATGGTTCTAATCCTCGACTTGCGACCTTCAAGCGATTCTGCATCGCTTCGGACAAGCAACCACGCAAGTTCCAAACGGATGCGGACCATCGTGGAACTCGACTTATTTAATGTTGAAACATGTCTTGCCTTACAAAGATATGCTAACTGTTTTCTTGCAGTCCAAGAATGTTGTTACCAGTGACGGGCAACCGCTACTGACAGAACAGTCTTGGCATGTTGTAGAAAGGTTTTATTACTTTCTTGAAACATTTTATGATGCAATTGTTACTTTGTCTGGTGTTTACTATCCAACTGCTAATTTAATTTTGCATAAAATTTTTGAGATTGCCACTTTATTAAAAGAATATGAAGATGACAAACTATTAGGATTTGCAGTATATAACATGAAACAAAAATATCTTAAATACTGGAGGAACATTCCATACTTGTATGCTTTTGCATTTTATTCTTGATCCTAGGGGTAAAATACGGGGGTTTCTAAATATTTTAAATCTTATTAGGGATACAATGAATATTGATTACACTAACTACTATTCTGATTGTAAGACAAAATTGTATGAAGTATTTCGAAAGTATGAAACTAAGTTTCAGGGAGTTCGCGTGCAAAGAGCCCCACCCGTCCCTGTCCCAGTAAAGAAGAAATTGCAGTGGGCCGAATTTGGGGTGGTTCCTCTTCTTCTTCGAGCACCGGTGGTGGAAGTTCGGCCGCAGCAAGTCCTGCACACGCTTCACTTGAAGCTCTGAGCTGTCCACCTACTTGGACAGCGACTCGATCAACCAGGAAGATCTCAACGTTCTTCAATGGTGGAATGATCACAAGACCCAATATCCCTGCTCTCAAAGCTAGCACGGGATGTGTTCACGGTGCCTGTGTCTACGGTATCATCCGAAATCGGCCTTCAGTCTTGCGGAAGAATTATTGAGGAGAGAAGAAGAAATCTCCGCAGTGAGGTGGTGTAGAAATGCTACTTGCGGTTAAAGACTGGGAGTTAGCTAAGGAACGTGCCCAACACACCACGGAGAACCAAGATTTGGCTGAGCAGTTCGAAAATCTTTACCTACAAAATGAGGAACTAGAGTAATCTTTTTTATTTTTAAGTATTGACCTTTAGCTGTACTCTTTTTTCTTTGTCATGGTTTTCTCAAAATTGAGTTTTTACATGACAGAGTTTTTAATGAGCCAGCTGTGTAATATCAAAATCAATAAAGGTCATTGCGCAATTTTTCTCTATATCTATGTAGAAAATTAAAATTGCATAAACTATATATGTTCTTCTATTTTGCTTGTTTAAACATATAAAAATTTCCTCCTCTAATATCATCAAAAAATACCCTCATATTTTTTTACTCATCTTACATAATGTTTTTACATTTTTTTTATATTTTTTTACCACTCCTCTAATTTTTAAAAATTTTTTAAGTCTCTTGTTTTCTTTTTTTACTCATCTCTCTCAGACTCAGTCACTCTCACTTACTAAGTGAGAGTGACTCAGTCGGGACTCGGTGCAGGCGGGGAGGCGGCGGAGGGCGGCCTAGGGGGGCGGCGCGCAGGCGGGGAGGCGGCGGCGGGCGGCGGCGGAGGACGGCGGAGGCCGGGGAGGCGCGCGCGGGAGGCGGCGGCGGAGGGGGCGGAGGAGGCCGAGGCGGCAGGACGAGGCGGAGGAGCCGAGGAGGCCGAGGCGGCGGCAGGCGGCGGAGGGGGCGGCGCGCATGCGGGGAGGCGGCGGCGGCAGGCGACGGAGGCCGGGGAGGCGCGCGCGGGAGGCGGCGGCGGAGGGGGCGGAGGAGGCCGAGGCGGCGGGACGAGGCGGAGGGGCCGAGGCGGCGGGACGAGGCGGCGGGAGGCCGAGGCGGCGGCAGGCGGCGGAGGGGGCAGCGCGCATGCGGGGAGGCGGCGGCGGCAGGCGACGGAGGCCGGGGAGGCGCGCGCGGGAGGCGGCGGCGGAGGGGGCGGCGCGCAGGCGGGGAGGCGGCGGCGAAGGGTGGCGGCAGGCGGCGGAGGCCGGGGACGCCGGACGCGCGGCGGGAGGCGTCGGCGGACCGGGCCGGCCCGGGCACGGTGGGCTGCCGACGGGCCGTGCCGGCACGGCACGGCCCACGACCCCGGCGTGCCGTGCCTGGGCCGGGGGGGAGGCACGCGGGCCGGCACGGCACGGCCCGCTACAGGAACCGTGCCTACACGGGCCGTGCCGTAGCGGGCCGTGCCGGACCGTGCCTCGGTCCGTGCCGGCCCGGTCCGCCCGTTTGGCCACCTATAGGAGAGGGCGATGCGCAAGGCGATCCGGAGCGTTGGATATCAGGATTAAACGGTTAGGATTGAGCGTGTTTGATAGCGTAGGATTTATCGACACCACTGCTTATGTTTAAAGTAGTATAGAAATTTCATAAAATTACATATATATTAACCAAACTATAAATTTAAGGTGTTGTATCTCATTTAGGGCTAAATTTATTACAAAACTATATATTTAAGATAAAATATCACATAACTACGGGTTTAGTAATAAAAAATTATCACAAAACTACATATTTAACATCAATTTAATCACAAAAGCACAACATTTATAACTCTAACATAAGAGTAGTGCTGGGGATTTGAACCATAAAATCTGTAGTTTTATGACAATATTAAATCTGTAGTTTTGTGATACTTGGTCTTAAATTATAGTTATGTGCTAAATTTGGTGTTAAATCTGTAGTTTTGTAATACAACGTCTTAAATTTATAGTTTTGCGATAATTTAATCAAAGTATCTGTAGTTTTATGAAATTTACTCGATTTTCTAAATATACTCTTTAATTTAATTTTGCTGTACTAGTTTAATTACCTCCGCATTGCAACGGAAATCCATATTATACACAAAACTTATGCAAAATAATATAAAAAAACCATGTTTTTTAACGTATGCTCCCTCCGTTGAATCCAACGTTAAATATACTTTTGATAATATATATTTTTTGAAAATATTACTATATTTTCCTATAGATTCGGTAAAATTTAAAGAGATTTGACTTAAAAAAAATCAAAATATTTTACAATATAAATTAGTAAAGATAACCATCGTCATCTTTTTTTGAAGTCCTTTATTTTTACGTCTGTAAACTATGATGGTAGTCCAGAAGTCCCTAAACTTTAAAACCATACATTGTTTATCCTAACTCTCCGAACCGTTACTTGACATCCCTAAGCCCAGACGTTCATGTCCAGAAGTCCATAGCGAGGCAGTAATAGCATTATAATGGAAGTGACGGTAAGCATAGAATTGATAAATCTTTAGAATGAAATTGGAACAGGTACAATCTTTGAAGTGGCATTTTTTCCGAGCCGGTAATCTTTGAACAGACCAATATCAAATTTTGTCCACGTTGAATAGGTGTTTCACACGTTTATATGGCTATGCTCATCCAAACATTACAAGGGTATAGTATTCACGTCAAGAACTTTTGAGGCTCAAAAATGTAGCAGCACTAAGATGGAACACGTCACCAAATACATACAAACTAGAATACAACGATGCCTATCCACAGTTCTACCACATGATTAACAATAAGAACCACCAAGTTCCTTTCATATTTCACAGTATAAAATAAAAGAAGAAAAGAGTGATTATTCGCGTCAATATATAACACTAACTTTACACCCGAATAGCTGTTTTCCTGACTTTACAAGGCCTGCCGGGGTTCAGAGCTCTTCTCGTTTAGAGCACCTTTTTGAAGAGAAATGCAGTGCAGTCGCCACCTCCACCATTTCTCAGCCAAAGCATTTCGTTTGTGATTGGTTAACCACATCAATCAACCAGTCAAAGCTTTCTCAAACGACAAGATCATCACCACTGGGGAAAGACTCCACATTGGTAGATATCCTCAGAAGCTGCGCCAGTTCTAACCTGTACTCCAGACCTCGGATGTAGTGGCCCAACAGCATGCACCTGAACAACACAGAACAAAAGGTTGATGATTAACACCAAACAACTCCTAGTAAGAAAGGCCAAGTAAGTTTGCATTCTATACCAGAATAGCAAACGTGCAAGGTAATCACGGGGGACAGATATTAGGGGCTGAAAAGGTAGGGATGCATTCTCCACAAGCTCCGCACAGTCATCATCCTCGCCCCCAAGATTCAATGCACCCCCAGCAGCATTCCCTAGTGGAGGAGGAGCCTTCGAGTGTATCTTGGGGGAAAGAGTAGCAAGCAAACCATGCACCACAGAGTGAATAGCCTCTTGCACTCCAGGAGAAGTAGACTCTGAGAGTTCAGCAACCTGTGCAAAGCAACTGATTAGGACATTGATCACAGAGAAAATCCAAGATTAATATGTTGTTTTGTGGGTTTGGAAATTATGTTAACAAAAATTTATCATCATTAAGCAGTTGAAACGTAAGGTTTTAGGTGAACCCAGAGTGCCAACACATAGAACAGACCTTTTCAGGTGTTAGTGATCTTAGATAGTCCAGCAAATCATTTTTTTCTTCTCCGACGAACTGTTGCATTTGCAGAGCAGAATTTTTCCTTCTAAGATCATGTAACTCCTGCATTTTTTTTGAGAAAAATCCTTTTTCAGTTCATATATAGCAGATACAATATAATGCATACTATCACCAAAATATATCAACAAGATATTTTTTCTCCAGTAACATTTGCATGAATTAGCAAGCATCATGCATATTAGAATACGGATTAATTTCTTGTGCGCCTCTAAATATTTGCAAAATCCCTTGCTGGATAATTCACAAGGTGGGCTCAGCCTTAAAGGTCTATGAGACAAGAAGCGGAATGTAACTATAATGATGCTGACGTAGACATGGCATGCAAGTATTGCCTCCACAATGAAGAAAAGCAAAAGAGCTAAGGTTTGCAAAACTCTACAATTGCCACAACTATTGCAAAACCACACTTCTTATGAAATATTTATGTTCAGCAACCAACACCATGTAACAGATACAGAAACAGCCTACACGTAACATTATTGAGTGGCCCTGGGATGCCAGGCTTGCTGGCTTTTCCTCTGAAAATTTTGCAGTTTTGTGAAATATTTTGCAACAAAATATGTCGTTCTCTGAATTTGTTTTTGTAAGAAATGTAGTCTTGTGATAGCTTTGGCAACTGCTGTGCGGTTTTGTGAATCTACTTAAAACCAAAACAGAATCAATGCTAGATAAAATCTCAACTGGGCAAAGCAAAGAAAAAGGAGATTTCTTTATGATGTTTTGAATACCATAATATTTCAGACTGCTGGTGCAATTTGATTAGAGCATATGTAGAATAGTAAACCATGTATTTGCAATGACTTGCAATAAGTAATGGCTGTAGAAGAAAAATAGAAGGGTCTGACAAGTTACATATATTACAAGCAAATTTTGACATTTAACTTGGTTGTGAACAGGACTTAGGAACAAAATGAAGAGAAGGGAGAAACGAGGAATTATTAACACATATGTACATAAACAACTCACAAAGATAGCAAATAGATCCATTCAGGACTGATGCTGGGAAGAGTAGTCCAATGGTGGAGACAATAACCAACAAATAGTACGAATTTTGTCCACCGTTATTTGGACTACCTAATCAGGGAGATCAAGAATGAAACTGCAGTTACCTTTTTCATGGCATCCAATCGAGACTGCAATTGGATAATGTAATCTTCCGCTTGAGGTGTCAAGTTACCAAGATCTTCCCCCACAGTTTCACACGGTAATTCTTCATCATTTTTTTCAGAGTCCTGTAGCATGTCTTCTTCAGATAATCTGAAAATTGTGACAGGGCTACCCAAATTGATGTTATGATGATTATCTTCAGAGATATCTCTTTTTTGACCTTCAGAATCTTCTTCTGAAAGCTCTAGGTTTCTTTCAAAAGAGAGCCTGTATTCAGCATTACGCAGCGTATACCTGGAAGGACAGACGAATTAATTAGTAAGCTTTAAAGCCTCCTATGCTCCTAGCACATGCATACATGTTCACTCTGTTTGAAAGTACACAAATATTAATTAATAAATAATTCAGTATTATAACATGAAGTTAGTCACTTCATGTTATAATACTGACAATAGATGCTTATAAAATAAGACATAGACTCTTGCTATGTCAGCTATTATATGCATATATTATATAACTAAGCATTACAAAAATTATTACAACAATCATCAGTTATCACATGGCAGATAAGTCCATATCATACAAGCCGTTAGATCCGACCGAAAGACAATACAGTTTTTTGAGCACTGTTAAGCAGGTTGCTATCAGTTTACAGTAAAAAAAAAAAGAAGGCTCAGGTATTTAAGCAGGTTGCTATCAGTTTACAGTAAAAAAAAAATGAAGGCCAGGTATTAACTGCCAACTCAAATGCCATCAAGAAAATTAAACATGAGAGGTGCCTTCTATCCTGGAAAAGATAGCACAAACAACAAATCCCAGCCACATCTAACAATCAAGCAGCGGTGAATTACACACTAAAGAACACTAACTTCAAACAATTCATGGAAACAGAAGCTATACAAGCAGGATGGACTTCAACATTTAGAAAATGTGGTCAATTGTCTACTTCCAAGAAGAAAGAACAAGGAAATCAACATGGTATGGTACAGGCACGAGAATATCACTTTCCAGGTGGGAAATGAGACTCATTTAAAAAAAAAATTGCCATGGGTGTACCAGTACCACAAATTATTAAATAAATTTTCAGTATACACCGTCCATACACAACTGAGTATTTTAAGTTTCACATGAGGTCATTCAATGGTAATTTAGAACTTCAGAAAGCTGATCAATGTTGACTCTGACTTCTATTTGACCAGCTACAGAAAAAAGCATATCACATGTCTAATGACGGTAACAATGCCTCAAAATAACACAAAAGTTATGTTTCAACCAAAAAACATACCCGGTCATAATTGAAGATACCAACAACTTGAAGAAGGGATTCCAAAGGGCCTCTACAACAACACGGAACTGATCTGATGGAAGAAGACCCAACATGCCAGAGATGGTCCTCTTCATTGCATCAACTGTTTCAGGAGGAACATCTTTCTGAATGACACTTAGATCCAAAGGCTCTATGTCCTGGATCAAGTTCCACAGGATAGATTTCTACAAGCAGATCATACAAATAATCATTAAAATGCAGCATTATAGAACAACCGAAACATTTCCCAGTAGAACTAAGTTTTGTTGATTCGAGTTAATAAGATTCCGTAGATATTTCTTCATGTAAAAATCCATGAACAAAGTGTAAGTTCTGCAACGTATACTTCACCAACAGCAGCCAATTTGAACATGATCTGCATTTCAGATGCATAATACTCTGACCCTCATTAATGAGTGTTCCAACACCTGACATGATCATCTTTCATGTGTGGTTAACTCACATAGGACAAGTGGGAGGTGACCCTGCTACTCCATTCAGAAATGAAGAGCCCAAGTAAAAGCAAATTTCACAGGATCATGACTGAAGTTCTCTAGCTCATGTTCTGCATTTAATTAGTGATGGAGAATTGTTCATTCTAATGGACAGTTTGAGAAATGAATATTACTTCATATCAACACAATAGCGAACATGCTAGGCCATTACAGGCACAGACGTAGCATGTCAAATGTCCAGAACAATATAGCCTAGTGTTACTCAGTAATCACAGGTATTACCCTAAGCAGACTTAAAGAAATTTGATCCAAAACATAAAGATATGTAACAATCAATAATGGTTTTGGATAAAATATAAATATGGGCCATACAGCCATTTCTGGAGCTCCTTTGCTTATGGTTCCTCACCGACATAGGACATAGCACATCAACTGGGCTCACGACACTCAATTGCCATCCTTTGCGGTTGCATATTTGTACCTTTCATTTCATAACTCAGACTCGCTGTTAACAAGAGCAGGCTTTGTCCTTACAGGTGACAAGTCCACCTTGCAGGATAAAACACAAATCTCTATCATTACCACAATAGAGAAAAAATGTTACCGTGGACTAAAATACCACCCAATCATAAATTAAGGCAGCTAAATGCCTATTCTTTGTAATGATTTACCGAGAAGCATATCTGAAATTTGGACTTGCTGCAGCCACAGCTTTACTACTTTACAGCACTCACCCTCTCAGAACCCTTGGAATAGTAAGTCACACATTCCTAAGCCTAGAGCAGACACTAGCATGAAATCTGAACAAAACATCGAATTATACTCTCTCAGTCAATCAAACTTCATATAAACGCCCGCATCATTCCACGCGAGGGCAGCGCCTCTACCACAAACAAGCCACCGTAAGCTAAGCAGGCCAAATATCGGACGCATGGCAGGCAGATGGAAAGAGCACCTCCATAAATAACCAACCAACACCCGTGAACAAAAACTAAACAGGTAATAGTAGCAATCAAACTGTTCAATTGGGGGAAAACAAGGTGCGCGATGCGACCGAGGCGAGGGGATAGGGTAGGGGAAGGGGACTACCTTGGAGGAGCCATGGGCGGGCCTCCCCCGCGCGTAAAGCTCGTCGAAGGGCGACGCGGAGGCCGCCGCGACCCCGACCCCGGCGAGCCTCCTGCGCGGCAGCCGCAGCCCCACCGCCTGAAACAGCTGCGGCGGCGGAGGGAGGGGCGCGCGGAGGCGCTGCGCCGCGGCAGAGGAGGAGGAGTGGGGCAGAGGCGGGCGGAGGCAGGAGGCCGTCGGCATGTGGGCGTCGCCGGGGGCCGGGGGCCTAGGGGGTGGGTGGGGGCGAGCGATTCCTTCCCTCGGGGCCGCACGGCGGTGGCGATAGGCCTCTTTAGCTAGTCGGCACGCCTCCCTTCTGTCCGCGTGTGCACGGGTGGTGTGGAGTGTGGTGGCAAAGCTGGACTCGGATTCCTTGCCCCCCGTCGCTGACGTGTGGGCCACCATGCGGGAACTCGTGGCCGGCCGCGGCTGGACCGGCCGTGTCCGTGTGTGGGTGGATTTGCGTGGATGACGCCGTCCACCTGTTCCTCCACGCCAGCGCCCACAGCCCGCTCGGCCCATTTCCGGTTTCGGCCCGGCCCAAGCAAAGGATCCCACTGGCGAGGCGAATGGCGATCCACCCTCGTAGCCGGCGCCGGAGATGGTGACGAAGAAGCGGTGCGATGGGGGATTGGAGAGGCTAAAACAAGCATGCATTCCCCTAAAAATAGGTGTCCTCGAAACGACCGGAGGTAAGCCAGCACTTGATTAGCGCCACGAGCAGCACGCGCGGGGACTAGCATTTGCGCGTTCGGTACCTGTTCGTCCCATGGCCGCCGCCGCCGCGGGCAGCACCGACCCGGCCAGCCCAGCGGCGGCCGAGGAGCACGCCCTGCTCCGCCGCCCGTCCTTCTTCTCGGCCTACTCCGACGAGGACCTCGTCGAGCGCGCGTTCGAGCCGGCGCAGAAGGTCATCGTCTCCATCTCCGGCGACCCCGACGCAGACGACGAGCACCTCTATTACGGCGACCGTGCACCGCCCTTCTCGTGGCGCAAGCTCTGGCTGTTCACCGGGCCCGGGTTCCTGATGAGCATCGCCTTCCTCGACCCGGGCAACCTCGAGGGCGACCTCCAGGCCGGCGCAACCGCCGGCGACACGCTGCTCTGGCTGCTTTTCTGGGCCACGGCCATGGGACTGCTCGTGCAGCTGCTCGCCGCCCGCCTCGGGGTGGCCACGGGGAAGCACCTCGCCGAGCTCTGCCGCGACGAGTACCCGGACTGGGCGCGCCGAGCGCTCTGGCTCATGGCCGAGGTCTCCATGGTCAGCGCCGACATCCAGGAAGTCATCGGGAGCGCCATTGCCATCAAGATCCTCAGCAACGGCTTCTTGCCGCTCTGGGCTGGCGTTGTCATCACTGCATTGGATTGGTAAGCTTTGTCGCCTCTTCCTGGGTTATTGAGATGTCATGGTGTGAATTATACAACACTGTTAGGTATTTGGTGCAAACGATGAGATATTTGGGAGTTTTTGTTGCTACATCTCAACAGTTCCAAAATTCCAAGATTTAGGTCTAGTCAATACAAATTTGTAGTATGATTCTTCAAAAAGAAGAAAAGGCGATGCTGTTGCATTGATAGGTTGCAAAATGTTAAGCAAATAAGCATGATCAAGAAAGTTTCAGTTTGTAGAATCACTTTAGTCTATTCCCACCATGGTCTCCAGAATTTGTACTTGTTATGCATTCGCATTTTCATATCAGGAACATCCGAGCAACATTTTCACAATTGATAACTCCGTAAAGATTGCTGTTCGTTCAACACTGCAGGATGATAGATATTTCCGTTTTTCATGTTCTGGTCTAGCTTAGCGATGCTTATGCACTTACATGTGATTCCAATGTAGCAAATGGACATAGATGAGGGTGGTGAATATGAATGGTGAAAACTAATTTGTTCACTGAATGATAGTCTAGAGAAGGGTCCCTATTGTTTTCCCCAAATCTTGTAAAACATACCTGCATTTTTTCAATCTTCACGACGTAAAGCACACACGTGCAACTATTTTTGTCTACATTTTTTAAAAATGAACAGCACTTACTTTTATCTAGAATATTTTAAATACGAGGCAGCTTCTAGACAAGAGTCATTATCAAGTATTGTACGCACATGTCCAGTTAGTCTCCAATATGAGACCATTGTTGACTTGTTGTGTATGAATAAAACTGAAAATGCAGTTCACATTCTTTCATATGATCTGAATAAATACATGTAGCACCTGTAAGAATCATTGAATTTTCTTCTCTCTTTTTTTTGGCGAGGAAGAATCACTGGGTTTGTTACCATTACACTTATGAAATTCCTTTTTAACTTTACTTTTCATCAGCTTTATTTTTCTTTCCCTGGAGAACTATGGGGTGAGGAAGTTGGAAGCTGTATTTGCAGTTCTGATAGCAACAATGGCCTGGTCGTTTGCTTGGATGTTTATAAAAACCAAGCCTAACGGAAAAGACATAATTATTGGTGTGTATCTCTTTCTTTTGTATCTTTTGCTTGACTACGTACTTTTGTTCTAGCTGACC
This sequence comes from Oryza meyeriana var. granulata, assembly GCA_003991445.1. Lineage (NCBI taxonomy): Eukaryota > Viridiplantae > Streptophyta > Magnoliopsida > Poales > Poaceae > Oryza > Oryza meyeriana. The sequence goes on from RYFJ01000140.1 coordinate 121,305, forward strand.
ATGATGTAAATTCTGTACTGTAGGTGTTCTGGTTCCTAGGATGAGTTCAAGAGTGATAAGCCAAGCTGTTGGGCTTGTTGGATGTGTTATCACGCCCCACAATGTGTTCCTTCATTCCGCTCTTGTGCAGTCAAGAAAGATCGATCCGCACAAGGAATATCAAGTCCGTGAAGCGCTGAGGTACTATACCATTGAATCCACCATGGCATTGGTAGTGCCCTTCATGATAAATTTATTTGTCACCACAGTTTTTGCAAAAGGGTTTTATGGTACCAAAGAAGCAAGTAACATTGGCCTTGAGAATGCTGGACATTTTCTACAAGGGAAGTTTGGGGGAGGTTTTTTCCCTATCCTTCATATTTGGGGAGTTGGGCTATTAGCAGCTGGCACAAGTAGTACCATAACTGGAACTTACGCTGGGCAGTTTATAATGAGTGGGTTCCTGAACTGGCGGTTGAAGAAATGGATCAGAGCATTGATCACTAGAAGCTTTGCTATTGTGCCAACTATAGCTGTTGCTCTATACTTCAACACATCTGATTCTGCACTTGATGTTCTGAATGAGTGGCTTAATGTGCTTCAGTCAATTCAGATCCCATTTGCACTCATCCCATTGATAACATTGGTATCCAAGGAGCAAGTAATGGGAGTGTTTAAGATAGGTCCAAGAACACAAGTAAGTACTTCATAACAGATTTCAAGATTTAAAATTTTAAACTTGTGACCGATAAGCAACAATTGGTCGAACAATGTATATGTTTTCTGTAACGAAATCAATACCATTAAACTCCTGTTTGAAAATATTTTTTATTCGATTATGGTTTCTATTTGTGAAATGTATATAGTAGAAGAAGTTAACGGTCAAAGTTCAATTCTGCAAATCATGTTAAATCAATCCAAGCCTTAGGTTGTAATGACCATTTATTCTGATCTATAGTTGTAGGTTCTATCTCCTGTTTCCATATAATGGTTATGCATGTGCTCTACGTCACGTGGTCTTCTTTTGTCAAGATTAGGCAGTCATCAAATATCAATGTGGTATAGGACTACTATGGCTCTGAAGACATACTTTATGATTAGGGTGTACTTGTAGGTTATATGCCTAAGCTTACACACCTTACAGCATCTCTAGTGATTATCATGAGGTGCTAGATCTTTCTATGCCACAAAGTTAACTAGTTAAATTGCAAGCTTCCCATAGGTTCTTCATGGTTGGTGATGTTTGAGTTTTTTATGGGTTCTGAGTTCAGTTTATGCCATGGAAATATACTGGATTTTCTTGCTTTGTTTTAAAAATTGATTGTCTATGATAAATCCAAGATCCTGGTACCGCAAGACATATTTCCCATGTAACCATGCAATTACTATTAGATATTGCATTATGATTGTGTACCATCAGCAGATGTCGATTATAGCACTGTCTTAGTAGTACATATGTATGTAGAGCATTCTGAATTTTATCATCTTGATGCAGATTGCAACTTGGGCGGTTGCATCCGTACCGATAATAATCAATGGCTGCTTCTTGTTGGATTTCTTCTCTTCAGAACTGAAAGGCCTATTATCAGGATTAGTTCTCTTCGCAGTTGTGCTTGTTTATGTTTCGTTTCTACTATATCTCATCCTCCGGGGCATTACCGTATTTTCATAGCAGAACATACGAACAGTTTGACATGATGAGGGACAGGATATACATGACTACATGAGAAACCTGCATTGTGGTGATGCCTGGTGTAAAATTTAGGGGACTAACAGATTGGGGATGATCATTTTGTATCTGTATAGAGGGAGGAAAAGGTTCGGTTGTTGGGAAGAACTGCAGCTGCTGTTGTGCCGTTATCACTGGCTTTAGATGGAAAAAACGGGAGGTATTAACCAGTGTTGTATATCCTGCCATTTTTTAGTTTGATGTGTGGAGTGATGGATTGATGAGGAGTGCAAATGTGCAATACAAAGAATGGAACGAGGCACACAGGCAATCTTCTCCTCCATGTAGATTGACCATCCAATTCAGTTACGACCGGCAGGTGTCGAAGTTAAAGTACGCTGATGTATGTTAAAAATTGGTAGATCTTAGGCCCTTTTTTTGTCTGACATTTTGTAGTTAGTACCAACCAAATATAGAAAGCTGATTTACAAGATATTGTACTGAAGATTGAACTTGTCATTCTGGATGCTACAGAGAAAACCAGGGAATTCGGAACTGTTCGAATGGGATAAGGATTTAGTACCAGGTTACGAATATACAGAGGACAGCATCAATGTATTCTTTTGGTGCAATCTGATGCTGGCTTCGTGTCGCTTTAGTCATGTGCTAAATAACCCATTTTTTATTCTTGGTATTTTTCGAGTCGGGTGTAGCCGTTATGCGAGCGCCACGGAGTTAAGTCGAACTCGCACTTCATCTGACTCGGTCTCGCGCAGAACGCTCCTGCACTATTTAGACGCAACGGTAGGGCCATGCATCGTGCGATCAAAACGGGGACTTTGCAGACGCGGCGCCGATTCCGGGTCACGGTCTTACGGACGTGGAGGACTCCGACAAGGACTAAACTTTGAAATCAAAATTATAAAAACAACTGAAATTATCAAACTTTCAACTCCAAATTTGAAACTTTCAATTCTAAATTTTGAAACTTTCAACTTAAATATTGAAACTTTCAACTCAAATTTTGAATCAATATCTTTCAACTTTCAAATAAAAAATTCAAAAACTTTCTACTTGTACTTCTAACTTTCAAGTCAAATATCAAAAAGTTTACTCCAATTTTGAAATCGATTCAAAATAATTCAAAAAGCAAGAATCCTGAAAACTCCAATTCGCTGATCCATCCTAGTCTAAGGCCCATGATGGCCCAGTGTCGTGGGCCGAACGCTGCGTGTGCTTCACGCGCGACAAGGCGGTACCATCGCACGACGTTAAATCCGAAACCGCGTCGGAGCGCTCGTCCGGAACATGCACGCACGAATTAGCCTGGCTGTTTCGAATTAGCATCCACTTTTCCTAGAAACTCAATTTTCTCATGAAAATACCCGCTATTTCCCCCTCAACCCACACACACCTTAAGAAACCAGAGCAAGTAGCCCCAATGTGGTATTATCATTTGTGTTAGTTGACAAGGGCAACGATATGCAGAAGTGACTTAGCAAATCGTATAAAGTTAAGCGAAAGGGTAAAGTCCACTATTGGCTCACAAAATTTTAAAAGGTATAATTTTCACCTAGAACTCAAAATTATTTTTCACCAACAACTTTTAAAACTACACAAATAACATGCCGAACGCTATTCCACGACAACATTGATTGACATGGTGGTGGTTTTCCCTGACATAAACTCCCATTAGATCAGCTTTGTTCATATAAACTTAAGTAAGTGCCCGTTCATAGCAAAACATGCATAATTAAAGTTCGACAAGCAAAAACCATCCCATATCAAAATGGTTGTACAATGGAACGCAAGGTGCCATTTGTTCGGTCGGTTTTAGTACTTGATGATGAAAAACAAAATGTTTTCGTTTTAGGTGAATGAGCTACGTTGAGCGTGTTCATCAAAGTACTTGTTTGATTTCCCTGTCTCAGTAGATAGATGAAGAGATCAACGACGTTACCTTTCTCGCCCACGAGGAGCTTCATGCCCCGGCCTAGCTCTCCTAAATTTCTTTAGCTCTAGTTTGGAATGTATAATTTCTTTTTGTAAAATTTAGGGTAAAGTCCATTTTTGCCCTTAAACTTTGCTCAAAATCCATTTTTCATCATAAACTAAAAAACGGTTATTTTTAACCCAAACTTTAAAAACCGGACATAACACCTTAAAACATATTTCAAGGTAATTTTCATTAACATGATACTGATTTTTGGCTAACATAAACTTCAATTATGTAAGTTTGATGGTTTTGAACATAATTACATTTCAAGCAAAACCACTGACAATGGACTTTATCCTAAAATTTATAACGAAAATTGTAAACCATTATATTAGTTTTGATAAACATCATTTTTGAATAATTTATTATGTATAGAACTGAAAAACATCTTTGTCATAAAAAAATTGTAGAACTTGTGTGCCATGTAATAGCAAAAGTATAGGATTTAGTATATCATGTTAGTAAACATGAATTTTGAGGGAATCCGGAGCAAGTAAAATTTGAGATTTAGTAATATTAGTTGATTCCAACATATTGGCTTGTGGATTTGAATATTTCAAAGAGCAATCATTTAGTATTCAGAGAAATTATTTTTGCAACATAGCCTCTAACATAAATAATAGAATCAATGTATCTTTTCTTCCAGGAAGGTGTTACTGTTCTCAACTATTCATATAAATCATAGTTCAATGCATCTGATCCATTCGGTCCTCCACTTCATTTGGTGACCTTAAAATAAAGAATACTACGTATCGCTGCTAGCCTACTACAATAGTATGTATCCTCGTCTTAGCCATGATATATGATGGTCCACTATATTAATAAGATTGTAAGGGAATTCATAATAGAAGCCACTACTAGAAGTAGACTCAGAGAGAAAGAGGGTAACATATAATATGAGATCACTCTTTGAGACACCACTCCATAATGTATAGTAGCTTTAATTGGGATCCATAATAATTTAGCATTTCAGCTCTTTATAGTTTTCAATTCGGTCCATAAGCTTAGTTTAAATAGATTTCACTGAATAAATGTGCAAAATAGTCCATAGCATGATTAAGAAAAATCATCAAGGCAACCTGTCAGCCACGGACTTCCATTTATCCTCCACATAAATCCACCGAAGTCCATCGAACAAATCCACGCTGACGCCGCCAGCCACCATCGCTCCTTCCTCTGCTTGTGCTCTAGCCACCATGGCACCACGGCACTTCCCTCGTCCCGCTCCGGTCACCACAACACCTTTCTCCTCCCTGTTTCAGCCGCTACCACTCCTTCCCCTCAGGATCTGACCGAAGCTCTTCTTTTCCGGCTAGACCATGACCCCAACACCACCGGCTGCACCACCAACTTCCACGTCTCCTACGACGCGGCAGCTCGGGCCGAGATTTTCTCCGTCCAAGTCTCCGTAGCCGCTGGGCTCACCGTTCAACTCCTTCTGCACCGCCCTCTCCACACCGGCCTCGCGCCGCCTCCTATCTTCTTCCAACCGCCAGCAACCGCGTGAAGGGGGCTGCACGACGTCGCGAGCTTCTTCTATAAAGGCTGGTTCTTCGATCAAGTTTTGAATGACTTTCTTGTCAGATCATTCCTGCGTTTGGGATATTCAGTCTCATTCGAAGCTTTAGGTAGTGTTCGAATTGGCTTAATGCCATAGCTTATAAGCCACACATAAAACAAAAAATATCATTAGCGCATGATTAAGTAAGTATTAACTATTAAAAACTTAAAAATAGATTTATTTGATTTTTTAGAGATACTTTCATATAGAAAATTTTTGTAAAAAACACACCGTTTAACAATTCGGAAAGCGTGTTCATGAAAAAGAGAGAAGAAGCAAAACTCAAAAGCTCTTTCGAACAACATGTTAGACAAGGATGCTATTGAGATATTGGGCCCTTATGGTATCTTGTACACATTCCCGATGATTGGCTGAGCGAATAATGCGTTGCGAAGAGTGCGTTATGAACCATGGCTGCCTACCTGCTTTGATTGGCGGGGGCGGCTTTTTTGTTGTAGGTAAACAGGAAACCGACACTATGAATCCGAGGAAAGGCTGCACTGCTTCCATAGGGATGTTAAGACCAGAGCTTTTTTAGTGCTAGCAGGAATGCAAGTGAATGAATCCAATCTCATCCCCTCGGCGAGGTAATACCTTATTGAAGTAGGCCACGCTATGGCAACACATGACCGATGGGGTGGGAGCTTGCTGTCTACATGGCGAGCTTTCACTACCCCCTTCTGTAACTTCCCTTTTTTCGTTCGAATGCTCGTCTGATTAGCTTGACTGATCTAATAGACAAAATATTATTAAAAAAATTGGCATCTTATATCTTTGGAAGATTGTCTTAATGTGAGTAATGTGCAGACATTAGATCCCTTAAGTGGTGAAATGGTTGAAAAACTCCAGTTTGTACTACTTATCAGTTGGTTGTTAGTGTTTGATGTACTCTATCCTAAAGAAAAAAATCTTCTTCCCATAGGCAGAGTGAAGTTGGATAGAAATTGACGGAGGGTATAAACCGATTATGTGTCGGAGAGGGAAGAGATCCATAGTACTTACACACATCGTATGTTCAAAAGGTTTACTCCCATCCCATTTCAATTCCTTTTTTAAAGGCCCGGCGGTCAATTATTTAGATCCAATCCAAAGCCCACCTCATTCGATTTTGTTGAGGATCTTGCATTTGTTTGTTCTCTGCCTACCTATAATTTTTTTCACTTCAGTCGCTTCTTCCTTTTTACTTATTTGAAAGTGGGCAGCGAAAGGAAATTGAGTAAGTATCCTATTTTTGGAATGGAATTTCAGTAAAGTCTTTTCTTCTACTTTATCCCCCCAAGCGCAGCCGGCCTCAGCCCAGTATGTTCAGGCATGCGAAGGTGAGGAGACAGGGGATGGGATTGTGTTGGTTGATGGCGGTAATCGGGGCGGCGGTGTCGGATGAGAGCAGGTAGAGGTGAAGAGGTGGTGGCGATGGAGTTAATGGAAGCGAAGGCAAGGAGACAGTGATTGAGTTGTGCATTCGCCTTTTTCCTTATCTCTCTGTATGCTTCATTTCCTTTTTTATATTACGAAGGACGCAATGGTTGCACGCTATGGCTGTGCATAGGGGACGTTGCCCACCATTGATTTTCGATCGGACGGACGGATGCACGCTATGGATGAAATTCTTGAAACACGTTGTGCCACATGAGGGGTTATCTGGCCGAGAATGAGCCCAGAATTTGTATTATAAAGATTCCAGACATTTTGCAATCCAACCCCAAGCCACTTGTTGATCAACTCCAACAGGTAATTCGTCACCACATTCATTTTGTTCTTTTTCATATCTGGTGAATCGCCACAGTTGACCTTCGCTCTATGCTGCTCTGATGCTCTACCTCACTACCTTGTCGACTTGTGTGGACTTGGCGAGTGGTGATTGGTGTCATCAAGCCGGATTCGATTCTTTTGAGGTTGTTATTACAACTGCAAGATAAGCAGTCAAATATGTATTATAGGACCTGAAATAAAGAGTTACTCAGTAATGTAGCAAAAAAACAATAGCGGAGATGTACTGTGCAGCTAATACTGTAGTGATCATCTTGAGCCACTGGATCCCAAAATGGATGGCTGAGATTACGTGCAGTTGCTATTATGCAGTCACAATAGCAGCTGCACTGGATCTCAGTCCCATTCAGCCACCCCATCTGGCTTTAGCTTTGAGCCGAGTAAAATGAGTAATCGAGCCAGAGGACAGCTAGTGGGATCTCTGGCTGACACATACACTGTCGAGATTCAAAATTGGTCCACTGCTTCCTGACCTTTTGGTTGGCAAATGGCCGGTCAATGCCACGTAATTACGTTCTTGTTTCATCAGTTGCCACATCAACCATTATGTGAGCCGTCCAATATCCACACTAAATTATCATATGACCTAAAAAAAGTGAGAGAAGTGAAGCCGGCGACTAAATAAGCGCTAGCTACATCACATGCTTCAAGACATGGTGGGCCCCTAGACTCTCCATGCCTCTCGTAACCCATAAACTCATTAAACCATAGGACATGCAGCAAAAAAAAAAGAAAAGGGTGAGAAGACGCAAGGACCCACCTATAATAAAATAAAATTTTTATATAATATATGGGTCAATATATTAGAGCTATTTATTGTAGAAGTTATATTTTTAGCTCTCTATAGATAATATATAGAAAATTAGAGTTGTGCTGGAGAAACGTCTTGCCTTTGGATAAGGGCCTCAAGATGCCTGGGTTTTTTCTAAACAACTGAAGTTTCCTAGGCTATTCTGAGCCTTCTTTTTACGAACTGAAGTTGTCAACCCTTCTTATGTTTGTCAAGCCCTCTTTTTTCTCTGTAGCAACTGACGTTTCCTGGGCTTCTCTGAGTAAAACAGATGGATTTTTCTTTTTACGAACTGGAACATTTTGCTGTGCTTTTTTAAGTAGGGACTCCAACTAGGGACAGATCATGTGGGAGCCCGTGTGTTTTTTGTTAGGCTTTTTTGAACGACAAAGAACAAAATGGGACAAAAGCTTAGACCCAACAATCAGCGCACAAGAGACGTGCACAGTGGCACTCTAGGAGATCTTGACACATGGTGTATAGTATGGCCAGAGAATTCGACTGCTATCACAATTTTTCTTAGCCGTGTGATACATAGACAGTCTCTAAAATTATTATATAATATATGGGTCAATATATTAGAGCTATTTACCGTAGAAGTTATAATATATACAAGAACTATTAGACTTGTTTTTAGCTAGCTCTGGACCGGGTGCATCATTGTGTTCACCCGTCCCAACTACCAAGAGGCCAAGACGCGACGAAATGAAAACCGGATCGCACAAGCTGCGCATAGGACAGTGAAACTTGGATGCATGCTACTCCCTCCGTCCAGGGAGGCCGGTACGAACCCGTTTCGCCGTCGACGCACCTCGCATCGTAGCATGCATACTGCTGTAGCTAGCATAGATACCACCGGGGACGGACGTACGCGACGTCCGCTGATCAGACAGACACCCTTGGCCGGATGCGTCACGCGCGTCGTTATCCGGGCCTCACGGACAGGCCTGCTGTTGTGGCGCGGCGCCCGATGAGCCTGCAACTGCCGTGCGGCAGGCAGGCAGGCACATTAACATGCATGAAATATGAATGGACCACAGTACCAACGTCCAACTCCCTCGAGATTTTGCGGCAGGGACATGCGAGGACTGGTCGACACGTCGCTCGCTCTCCAGAGGCTTCCATGTCCCAGCGGCTGCCCATCCACATGATGGCCCTGCGATCCGCGGACCTGAGCTGCATTGCATATTTCGCGTTGCTCCCTTCCAGCTCTCACCCACGCTCTCAGCCACCTCGCAGGCTGCTCCAAACCGAGAAAATCAGATCAGATCAGATCAGATCGAGCTCAGCTGAGCTGGTCTCGAGTCTGAAGACGATGACAACGCTCTCGTTCCGCCGGGCCGCGTTACTGCTCATCCTCTTGCTCGTGGCGGCCGCTTCATGGCTGCAGGGTTGCGATGCTGCTTCAGGTAACAAGTAGCAGTACAATAGTACAATCGATGTGCGAGTGTGCCTGCCTGATCATGCACGCGACACGGTGCTGGTGCATTGCAGGTTTCTGCGGGAGCAAGTGCGCGGTGCGGTGCGGGCGGGCGCCGGCGCGGGGGAGCGCGTGCCTGAGGTCATGCGGGCTGTGCTGCGAGGAGTGCAACTGCGTGCCCACTGGGACGGCGACGGGGACGGGAGGGTCGCGAGACGAGTGCCCCTGCTACCGCGACATGCTCACCGCCGGCCCCAGGAAGAGGCCCAAGTGCCCCTGAATTCGTTGCCATGCGTGCGCCAGCTACTTAGAAATCACCTTCTACTACGTACTGCTACTTACTGTTGTTGTATGTATGTATGTATGTATGTATGTATGTATGTATGTATGTATGTATGTATGTATGTATGTATGTATGTATGTATGTAGCCACGTCGCGCACCTTACGTGCGTACGTGTTGATGCGCCTGTAATCCTGTATGGCTAGCTGCGTCGATCTGTAATGTAAGTTGGTACTACTACTTGCAGTGTACATGCTGTTTGTCTGTTGTTTAGGGTAATTCCGTGTTAATTATGGACGGGCCGGGGCGCCGTGCATGCACTTTACTTGAGAAAAATTGATGAAATGTCACGTTTTAGAGTGGAGTTTGATAAAATTAAATACCATTTTCTATAATGTCTCATTTATATTATATCATTATAAAGACTTTAAGCCTATTACAAAATCAGCTCAGGGCGTCTGCTAGCTTTGAGCATACTACTCCTTCGGTTTTTTGTTTTTAATAAATAACACTGTTGATTTTTATTATGATATTTGATCATTTATTTTATTAAAAAATTGGTTCAAATGTGTAAAAATATGAGTCATGATTAGAATTTTTTAATATCCGTGTTTTGCAACGGATATTTTTCACGAAATATGTTATCCATCTTTTTTTTTCTATAGGAAACATTCACATTAATTTGATTATATACGTTGTTATCCATTTAAATTTGATTGTTTTTTAATATTAAGAAGTTTAAGGGGCTATCTATAAAATTTACAATAGAGATAGGTGAGATAATAGATTTAGTGCTACTACCCCTATTATCTTCTTTTAGGAGTACTAGCTGAGTATATAAATATATTATGTGTTCTCTTCATACGGAAAAAGAGATTCTTTAACTTGCATATTACAAATTTGCATATTACAAAGTGGTCAAAGGTTGATAAAAATTTATGTTAACTAAAAGAGTGAAGAGTGGGATGTAGAGGCAGGATGAAACACCCTTCTTCCGTTAACTAATATAGGTCAACAGAAGCGAAATGTCATTACCTACATTATCTGTACCAGTCTCAGGAATTCAGCTGGTATATACAGGATATTGGTGGATCATAGTCAAACCTACTTTGTTTTTGTTTATTAGATAGAGTTCTCTTATATAGGTTGCAGCTATGGACAAAACCCAGGCATGCAATAATACATTATAAAAGCTAGCAGCAGAAGCACCCGCTAGGTCTAACGACACCCACAAGCGCTGCTTGGGACCTAGACTGAAATCCTAAAAGTCTTCATATTCCGCTTGCTCTTGAAGATACTCAACAACGGTTGGAACTTCATCTTCATTTATTTCTGAAGGGAAATATAGCAAGGGTGAGTATACGAGGTACTTAGTAAGTCACAAAAATAGTGTGAGATGCAATGTTTGTCAAACAAAGGTTTTGGGTTTATGTTCGCAACAAGTTTTGGGTTGAAAAATATTTTTTAAAAGAATTTTACGTGTTCTTTAAGTTGTTAGAAAGAGACTCACGCCTCAATCCATTTCGTGAGTTGCTTTACAATAACTCACCACAATTGTCAGGAAGAGACTCACGTTTCAACCCATTTCACAAGTCATTTCGCAACGACTTATCACATGTCCATTTCGAAGCGTACTGTCCTAGACAACATCTCCATTTAGTTGGATTTAAACTTCTCAAGAACATTTCTACTTTCACTCAACCTTGACTATGGTGCCAAACGACACCCCGGAACATATAGTCCTGTTTCAGACCACTCAGGTCTTACACTTGCCACTCAGGCTGGTTCTAGTAATGATTCTCAATCACAAATATATTTCACAAATATTTTACAAAATAAAACTACCCTAGAGGAATCACTTCACATATGCCCATGACCGTGGACATAGCTATTCGAACAGATTATAACCTTTGCAAGGGGTGCACGCTTTATCCACATGACGCAAGCTTACTCCAGACACCCAACACACATTGACTAGATACGGCTGGTGAAAGGAGATTTGCGACAAGGCCCTTCCAAATGATCTCCAGGATAGCTAGTTGCCGACTAGACGGGTCCCATACCAAGTATCAGGCAAGTTCCAGACTCCCCATACTCAGGATCTCGAGGGTGCATCTCACATAGCCACCCTGGCGACTCCACATCCATTGACAACCAAGCTTATCCTGGTTCCACAAATTACTTGGCCAGGGTTGTCCTATTCCACCCATGTGGTCGTACTATCTTATGATTAGTAGAATTCCCTGAGTAATCGGTCCTTATATGTCATGTGAGGTCAGGCTACATAGGCGAAGACAACCCATGACGAAGCTTTATGAAAAAAAAACTTTTATTTTGCAACTTGTCTGACATCAAGTGCTAGTCTTTTTAAACCATTTCTGAAAATCCCATAGTTTTCCAATCGTCCAAGTATATAAGATTTGTGTGTCGTTGATATCTGTACTCGAAGAATGCAGGTACCAGGACAACAACAGGGTGACAAGGGCGTAGGGTTATCAATCAACAAGGAGGGTATAAATGCAGCAATTAGGGTTGGGCCTCTCGGTTCGTCTTGCAAACCACATCCAAAATTGTGCTCCTAAAGAATGTGTAATTGGCAAACAAAAATATTTTTATAAACATATAGGATCAACATGATCAAAGGGTATAACGCCCAGAAATTCAACACTGAACTTTTGAACATTCATGTGTATTAATTCCTTGTCCAGAAAAGCTAGGGTACATAAATCCAAGTTGCCATATAGAGTGCCTTACAAGCAAAGTAAAATTATATTACAAAAATACAGCGGAAAAGGGGTAAAACAAAGTCTATAGACAGTGGCCTAGCAGTAGCTTCCATCCCACAAGCACCTTGATGGCTGAGCCAGCCTATTCCTTAGGGCGATCCTCGTCGAACGCGTTCTCCAACACTGAGAGGGAGAAAAGGGAGTAAGGCTGAGTACCACCCATAGTACTCAATAAATCACACCCACAATTATGCATATACACGGGGAGCAAAGGTAGGCTAGGGTTTATTTGCGTAAAAGTAGTTGCAAACGGTAGTAGTTCGCAGACAGTAAAAAGTTGATTAATTTAACAATAATAATTCTCCACCGATTAATATTACCCCATGTTAACCAGGCCCAACCATTCCCAACTGGTTGACGTTACACTACGTTAACCAGTCTCCACTGATGAACGCTACACCACGTTCACCAGACTCCTCGGGTTAACGTTACACCATGTTAACCGGACTCCACTGATTAATGTTACACCATGTTAACCAGTCTCCACTGATCAATGTTACACCACGTTGACCAGGCCGCGCTGATGAACACTACACCACGTTCACCAGGCGTCACTGATGAGCGTTACACCACGCTCACCAGTCTCCACCGATTAACATTACACCACGCTAACCGGCCACCACCGATCAATGTTACACCACATTGACCGGACTCCACACATTCCACCCAAACCAATCCAGTTTCATAAAACCAGATTAATTATCTAAAGGTGAGACTAATCACGATGAGTCTTGACCAATGTGCCCATAACCGTGGGCATGGCTATTCGAATAGATTTACTCTGATCAGAGGTGTACAACTGTATCCACAAGACACAGCCCCACACACGTTCCCGTGTGCCAGTGCATCACCACGATGCCCCGTGAGAGGCTATGACAGGACCGTTCACGCAACCTCTCCCTAACCATCCACACCACGCTGAGGTTGCACCTGCCGACAGGGCACACCGTATTGGCCAGGCTACCCCCCTTGTGCCACGGTGAATCCGGAAGACGATCAACCCTACCCCGGGCCGACCCAACTCCATCACGCCCACCCTCATCTCCGGTGCCTAGGAGAGGGAGAAGAAACGCTACAAGCCCAGCCGTTGTCCACGTTGGCTTGTGGAAAGTACGGGTAGTTGCCTAAGTGGTTCTCATGAACCGGTCCTTAAATACCATGGGTGCGACAAGCAGAACCATACACCCATAGCCCACCATTTAGGTCCAATTTTAGTAATTTAGCATTAGCCTATTCAAAGTTCCATTTTTCCGACATTGAGTCGAATCAAATAAAAAGATAATATTTAATTCCCATGTGAGCTATGTTGCTAAGCATGGCTAAGCATCCTAGGAATAGTAATCTAATCATATTATTACCCAGGTAACAAGGATTCAGGTTTCAAAACTAAGGCAAAGTCCTATCATTGTATAGGTTATGACCCATCCACATGAAATATTGAAATAGTGCAGTTTATTTAAGTAAACAAAGTAATTTAGCGAAAAAGGGTACAAAATGATCAAGATAACAGTACGACTTGTCTTGCTCTGGCTCGACGTACTCTGCTATGACCTCGTAATACACCGGAGGGCCACCGACGTCGGATTCTATAACCAGCAATGCACAAACAATTAAAAACAGTTCATGTGGGTAAGCAAACGTGAGCTAAGAATATTTTTAATGGATTCTTGACATTTTTCTGGATTTAATGAAATTTGAATGGACTTAATCGGAGTTCGTATGAATTAGTTATGAATTATTAAAGTTTTACTATCATTTCTAATGTAAAACTAATTACTAAACAATTTATTGCGTAATTAACGATTTATTGTGTCACTGGACCAAGAAACCGGCGCCGACAAGCGGGCCCCACCGGTCAGCGATGCACAGGAGGATGGCGCTCGGTGGACCGAGTCCACCGCGGGCCGGCGGGAGGCGGACACGCGGCGGGGAGGCGCGAGCCCACAGGGAAGGCCACGCGGCCGGTCCAAATCTGCCCCCGGGCAGATCGGACGGCCCAAGATGAATGGGGCTCGCCCCCGCCGACGCAGCCGCGCCGCGGCGGGGCAAGCAGCCCGATGGTCGCCGCCGGTGACCATCCGGCCCACGGAAGACGACGGCGAGCAGAGGGAGGAAGAGAGGAAGACGAAGGAGAGCTCACCAAGGGGTCACAGTGACCGGAAGGCGGCGAACAGCGGCGGACAGAGGCGATCGGCGGCGGCGCAAGTACGGGATGGCGGCGAAGACGGTGTCCCGGCGAGGATTTCCGGCGACGAAGACGTGGACAAGGCTGAGGAGATCCTGGCGAAGATGTGGGAAGCAATTAGGGCTACAATGACCGAACGGATCGATGGGAAGGCGCGGCCGAAGGCCGGCGGAACAACTTACCGAAGGGCGCGACGGCGAGATCGGACTTCCGGCGACGTAGGGGCTGACGGATGCGGTGGCCGGGCTTTGCATGGGTGCGGCGAAGCTAGCGGTGGCAATCTCGTGGTCTGGCGGCGGCTACAGCGGCTGCGGCGGGCGACCGGAGACAGCGGAGCGAGGCGGCAACTCTGGTTTGCGCGGCGCGAGGTGCTAGGATGCTCGGGAGGCGTCGGGGTGTGAGGGGAAATGTAGTGGAGAGAGCGGCGAACGTTTTTATGCACTCAGCTGGGCGAGATCGTGGCCGAACGGCTCTGAATTGGCGCTGGATTAAGGGCGGCGGCGTCGGGGTCGTGCGCGCGATTCCCGCGTGGGAGTGGGTGAGGACGCCAGAGGACGTGAGGGAGTGGGTTTGGACTTGGTCCGCCCTCGTTTGAACTAGGAACGAGCGGGCGCGGAGGCGGAAAGCGGCGCTGATCGGATGGCGGAAGGAAAAATCCCCTCCGCCCGATTCGGATGGAGTTAGGAAATGGAGCTGACAGGCGGGCTCGGCCTATCAGCGGGGAAACGTGCGGGCGAACCGGCCCGACGGGTGGGCCCCACAGAGCAAAGAGAGAGCGAGCGGGAGGAGGCGGCTGGTGGGTGGGGTTGGGGCGCAGCGTGGCTGCGCGCGGGCCTGTTAACGCCAAAATTTGGCACGGCTCATATCAGATTCGGTAAAGATAGAAGCTATATCAACCGGAGGAAATTAATCCAGAAGAAACCGGATTTGAGAAGGAATCGTGAAGACCACGTTATGGCAGTTATTTATCTTATCTATTAGATAGTTTTATCTTTTAGAAAACCTGATCTCTTGTCCGATCAGGTCTGTTAGTTTTCCTTTTCTAGTTAGGAAAGTCCTGTTCCGTGTCCTATAAAGACTCATGTAACTCGGGGTATAAATACGTACGCCCGGGCACCTTGTAAATGATCCACACAGATCAATCAAATTCGGCGCATCGCCACCCTTTCGACGGGTTCTTACTTCTCGAGCGGGGCTGCATCGGTTAGGTCCGAACTCCTGCGAGAGGCTAAGACTCGTCACCCCTTACCCAGGTGTATCTGCCCTGTCTACGGCTGCATCGGTTCAGTCCGACCTCTTAGGCCGATCAGGTATACCACATCACGCGTGCGTAGATCTTTTCAGCTTCCTGGGGCGATTTATCATCAGTTCGTGCTGCATCGGTTGGGTCTGACCTACTGAGCTGCCAGCGATAAATCGTGCCTGCTAGGTTGATGGTTTTTGCGCAAGTGTCTTATCAGAATGTATAGCCGATAAGCTATCTTATTACATCACAGTTGCATTAGGTCTATCGGCTTGTTGAGGTTCCTTTATTATTATTAATCTGTGCTGCATCAGTTAGGTCTGAACTACTAGATCGATAATAATAGATTTATCCTTGTCGAGCCGATCGGTGTATATGCGACGTTCTATCGGAGTGCTTAGCCGATAGGTTATCTTTTTATAAAGCCGACTGTATTATCTTTACTATTTTGGTCATCTATATTATCATCGGTTTTCTAGCCGATGCATATGTGTTTCCTTGGCAGTCGGCTAGCTTACTATTCTGCCTATCTATTTTATCATCGGCTTCTAGCCGATGCACATGTTATACTGACAGCTTATCTATTTGCTTATAGCGTTATCGGTTTCCTAGCCGATACACAGGTGCCATCGGCCATCGGCTACAAGGAGACTACATCAGTCCGTATCGTCCGATAGCCGATGTGCAATTGCTGTTGACCCGGGCACGAGCACAAGCGAGGACCCGGGCACGAGGACCTGGGCACAGACAGCTGGGGCCCGGACAAAGTTTTATCATCGGCTTTCAGTCGATGCTCAAGCATTCCTTCGGCAATCGGCTAGCAGGATTCTTATTGGCCGATTGAATCCCTGAGCTAATATTCTCCTTGTCAATTGCGGGGTCAAATTGACTGGCACGCCTACGAACCTCAAATATTTTAGGACCTGTACTGGAGTTAAGCAGATCTCCCAGGCCTTCGTATGTTCAATCACATCAAACCAGATCATCAACAAGTTTCTTGGCACACCCGGTGGTTTTTGGTGCGAACAGGGCCGCGAGGAGGCCAACAGCACAGTGCTGGGCCGCAGCCCAGCGGGAGGAAAAGGAAGAAAAAGAGAAAACCGAAGGAAAAGAAAATGGAAAATAATTTCCAGTGCGAATTTAATTCCAATAATCATTTTTGATTTATTAAAAATAGTTCCTGTGCTCTTAAAATTTAGATAAAAATTCTGTTAATATATTTTGGCAAGAGGAACATAAGAAAAATATTCCCGGCCAAAATAATTTATTATTTTGCATTTTTACACATTTAATTAATTCCTCTGGCCTTTTAAAATTATTTTTCTTGGGCATTTTCTTAGGTATAATTTAGTGTGGCTAAATTTAGGGTGTGACAAAGGGTGAATTGCCTTGCTCTGGATCTTGGACTTCTTCGACATAGGGTTCGATCAACTGTTCCTCGGGATCAGCTTCTACGCGTCACAAAACAAAAAGTCACAAAAAGACATAAAATCAGAACCTATCGTAGACAACTAATAGTGTCATTGTGTAGATCTCATTTTTAGAAAAAGTTTGAGAGTTAAATGGGATCAAACGGAGTTACGGTTAGTAAGATATGAATTTTTGAAGCTTAAATCAAATTCGGGATAATAGAAAAAGTATTAAAGAATTTCGGTAAAAAGAATTTATTTTGAAACGGTGATTGACAGGTGGGGCCTGGTGTCAAAGGGATAAAGAGAGGTGGGAGATCTGGCTGCGGTCTAATGGGCCGAGGAGGGAAGTGGGCTAGCGGCCTTCGGCTTCGTGGCCGAGTGGGCCTTGCGGCTAGCCCAGAGGCCAACAACCTGGCTTGTCTCGGGCCGACCTGACGTGGCTCAGGTGGCCCGCGGCGGCTGGCGTGGCAGCCATGTGGCTCTCCATGTCGGCATGGGTTCGGAGGGAGGCGGTCCAGGGAGATCGACGGCTAGTGACGCCCGACGACGTCTGACCAATCGGCGGCGAGTCATGACGAGCGGGTCGCAGCTGCGGGTAGCGGAGAAGGTGGCAAAGGTTTTGAGTGGCTTGGATTGGCCGAGGATCGACGAGAGGCGGCAGAACACAGATGCGCTTTCTTGCCCGCGAGGAGGATGGGCAGAGATTGTCGGCGGCGAGGCTCGAAGCGGGTTCGGTTGGAGGTGGCATCACGCGAATTAGACGAAGGGAGGAAAGGGACGGTGCTACCTTCATTGGCGGCGGCGATGGCAGACGGTGACGGCCCGGATTTGGGCGTTTTGGCCCCGACGGCGATTGGGTGGCGGCGAGTGGTGGAACAGGGTCACAAGGGAGTGAGCAATGCGGCGGTGTGGGCGGTGGTGTGATTTGGTGGCCGGAGGTGGTGGAACAGTGCAGGTCCGAGAGTGGCAGCGACGATGGTGTGGCGGCGGAGAGAGGATAAAGGCAACGGGGCTTGGGAGCTTGAGTGCGGCCGGGGAGGGGAGGCTCCGGGGCCATTTATAGCCGGAGGCGGGCGCTCGGCAACGGCGGTCAATGGCGGTGGCATGGTGTATGGGGTAGCGGTGCTCGATTGGTCGAGGCGGCCATGGAGCAGAGTGATGGGCGGTGGTGCCATGATGATGCCGGTTGGAGGAGAGTGAGGAGAAGAGAAGATGGGTGCGGTACGGCAATGGCACAGAACAAGAAGGCCCGTGAGCTTCGCCGGTGCTAGAGAGGCGACGGGACACGAGAGCAACGCTGGCGCGTGACGACGGCATTCCTGGAGCTACCACGACGCGTGCGAAGGCGGTGAAAGGTGGCGTAGCAAGTTGGCGTCGCAAGAGGGAAGAGGCGTAGTCGTGCACGGCGGCAAGCGCGATGTGGCCACGTGCGCCATTTCACCTAACAACTGGCGCGTGAGGGGGCGGAGGCTGAGGAGGAAGACGACTGCACATGGGCCTGCCGAGTGGCTATCCATGGCGTGGCTATCGGTCGAAAGCGGTTCGGAGCGGGTGAGCGCGCGCGGGCGCGAGCCTTGGCGCGCGGAGAAGGCCGAGCGGGCCGTGGGCCGCGAGAGCAGCTGGGCCGCGAGAGAGAGAGAAAGAGATGGGGAGAGAGAGGCCGAGCGGGCCGGGGAGGAAAAGAAGGACGGCAGCCTAAATAAACAATAACATTTGACATTTTTCTAGAGGGAGTTTTGAATAGAAAATTTGAGAATTTGAATTTAGATTTGAATTCAAATTGGATATTTGAGCTCAGGGAATTTTGGGGAATTTTTCTGGATGGTTTCTAGGTTGACTTTTGAAGGAAAATTTTTAATCCACACATGGCACACAGCAACGAAAATTCGAATAAGAACCAAATTTTGCAATTAATTTTTTATTTAAATTAGTTTTTCTCGGACGCAAAAATATGGGTGTTACACTGGAGGAGCAGGAGGCGAGCATGCTCGTACGGGATGTGGAGGCACAAGCGGCATGTAAATTGGCTTGAATTTAAGTGAATAGTAAAGTAGGATTTTAACAACTAGTAGATTTAAATGGCAAAGCTGGTAATTTTGATGAAGCGTAGACTCGGCTTCACCATCAACACTATGGTCTTTTTTTAAGTAGTAAAGATACATACTTTTCAATAGAAACTTTTAATGGATTTGAATTTTTTGGTTGCCGAAGGCTGAAACAAATCAAAATAAAAGTAGCATAGGAATAGAAAAATAAAAGTAGGATAGGAATATATACAGGTAAATAATGTTGTTGGGTTGAGGCTGGACTATTATACTATTAGGGGAAAAAAAAGGAAAGCATGTTTTCTTAAAATTGCAGAATTTTTATAAAACACGAAAATCTTGCATATAATTTCTGAATTTGTAGTATTAGCAGAAAAAATATAATATGAAAAAAATCGTTCTCAGGATTACAAAGTGTGATCCGATCTTTTACATTTTCTCTACCATTTAATTTTTCAAAAAATACAGGATATTTAATGTGGTCAAGACAAGCTTCAATTTTGGATTTAACCCTTAGTACAACGTATTTATGCAAAGATTTTTTTCCAAAAAATATTTCAACTTCTTTTTCTTAATTCTTTTCGAAATTTTAATCTACTTTTGCTTTCCTCCCATTCCTTTCTGCTCATGCACGGGCAGTTTGCCGAGGCAATAACGTACGGCAGAGGCACCTTGGGGTTTGCTATTTCATAAGGGCGCGTGACTTTTTGCTATTTTACGAGTGCACAAGTCGCACAGGCTAACACACCTTACCAACTTTCTCTATGTAGATAGTATATGTACGTATATGCTATTGTATATGGGTCGTGCGCGTCAGGATGCACTTAGCGGTATTAATTAATGATGTTCTATAATAAAAAATAAACAAATAATTGTGTTGAAAGTTTTGAAATTTGAGCTATAAGTTTCAAATTTTGGATTGAAAGTTTCAAAAAGACGAGTTAAAAGATTCAAATTGGAGTTGAAAGTTTCAAATATTAAATTGAAACTTTCAAATTTGAGTTAAAAGTTTAAAAAAATTGAATTGAGTTTAAAAAATTGAATTGAAAGTTTCAAAATTTGGATAGACACTTTTCTCATTTTTTTAAAAAATTTGAGCTGAAACTTTCATTTGAAAAGAGTCTATTATAAGAATTTACTCGAATTTTAAAAGTATCTAGAAATGGCTATAAATTATAAAAAAATTTAAAAAAGCTATCAAGAATAATTCAAATGGAAATTTTAGATAAATTTTAATCTACTCTTACTCACTTGATAGAGAAAAAATATTTTAAAAAAGATGTCCTATGTATAGGCCCATAAGACCCACCAACGAAAGACCTTGTCGCTGGCATGCTGTGGGCGAACTCCGTTTCTGAATTGGCGCTAAGCATAGCGAGCGCTGGTCTTGTGCGCGACGACTAGCGTTCTCGCGGGCGGGCGGGGCTAGCGCACGCGTGGGGTTGGCTAACCTGCTTGCGCTACGGCCATACGGCCAGGCTCCCTAATTCTCTGTCATAAGTCTAATCACCCCTAGTTACTATCATTAGTACTTAATAAGTTTTAATTATAAAAATAATACATAAATAAGAAGAGTAAAAATTTTTAGATTTTAGTTAAAAGTTTCGAAAATCTAATTAAAAGTTTCAAATTTTGGGTTGAAAATTTCGAAATTTAAGTAGATTTTTTTAAATTCTTAGTTGATAGTTTTTAAATTTGAGTTAAAAGTTTCAAAATTAGATATGAAAGTTTCAAATTATTAGTATAAAGTTTACTCAATTTTTTAATATTTTATTATTTTTTACTGTGTTATGCATTTGCATGTGGATGTCGCAGCAGCTTCCTCGCTCGCGGGCAGCGTGAGGGGCCAGGCGGCTAGGCCAGGCACACACTACTGGGCTGTGAGGCCCAGTTAGGCACCGGCCAGCACACGAGTTTTTACTGTTAATAATTTAATTTTTTTTAATTTATAAAACTAATTTTTAATTTTTTTTTGCAGAAAATAGACTCTTGCCGCCGTGGGCCAGGGCGGTATTTAAAAACCGCTGTGGCCCAGGGCAGCAAATGGCCTGGCCGTCAGTGGGCCGTGACGGCGTGGGCCGCCGTTAGCCGGGGGGCCACGTGGGCTCGCCGCCGTGGGCCACGGCGGCGAATGCCTCACGGTCCCCCCATGTGGCCGGCAGGGGGCAGAATGCAAATTTACATTCGCCGCCCTGGGGGAGGGCGGTTTTTAGCTCTCCCCTATAAAAGCCCTTCGCACACTCGCTGGCGCGTCATTCCTCCCCCTTCCGCCTCCAGTGTTCATCCGATAGAGCTGAGGCAAAGGAGGAGCAGTACAGCGGCGAAGCCCTCGCGGATTTTTGAGCCGAACCCAGGTATTTTTTGCTCTCCCTCCGTCATGTAGTCAATTTTTTAGACAAGTGTTAATTAGTACTAGACGCGTAGTGTAATACCCGACATAGTATGAAAATATTAGCGGTTTGATATAACCATCGTTAGTGTTAAATTTATTTGACCGTACTAGAAGAACATTAGCGGACAGGTAGTAAATTGTAGATATTTTAGAAATAAATATGCTCCGCCATGGCCATCGTTGGTATACGTCATTTCGACACGTTAGATAAACCTAGCGTATAACTTTATTAGCGCCGCTGGGTTAGTTTGTAAAATGTAGAAACGGTAATGGTTTGACTCATACTTATAGCCTTTTTATGGAATGAATATTGATTAGTATAGATTAATAACTGTAGTGAAAATCTTTTTTGTCAACAGAAATGGCAAATAGAGTTGTATTCGCGATATATCACGGTGAAGGAAATGTCAGAGAAGGACAATATGGGGTAGATTTATCGGAGTTCAACGTAGCACAAAAGGGAATTATAGCTCCAGCTGAGAGAAGTTTTCCTGGAGTTTACAATTGGTTAATGAGGGGATTCGGAGTAGATCCTCAAGTAAATGCAATTATGGTTTACGCACTGGTTAGCTGGGCTATGGAAGGTTTTTGGTGGGAATTGATGCCAATAGATTCGACGGCCAGCTGGGTATTTTTTGTGGAGAGTGCACTGCAGCGAGGATAGGCACCTAGCATCCTAGTGGTAGTGCATGACAGGGTCAGCATTGATCAGGCTGGTCCAAGTACAGCGGAAGGGCCCGATGAAACAGGGGAGCAAAATGAGGCAGAAGACGAGGGTGTCGGAGAGAAAGGAGGCCAAGAAGACATGGGACAGGGGGGGTTTGTAGATGAAGGGGAGAGACACCCAGGTCTAGTACAGGAGATGGAAATTGAAGACTCAGAACCTGAGCATATGGAGGATGATGATTGTTCGGAGGACGATGTATACCGGCAGAATGGGACAACGAGGACTTCTCCGGACTCGTTGTCTCAGAGGGACACACCGTGCCATGGGAGTATCGGCAGAATGAAGTGGTGCAAGGCGCTAGGTACGCCGAAAAAGTACAGTTGACAGAGGCTATGAAGATGTGGGCCGTGTCACTTGGGAGGGAGTTCTGGGTATCAAAGTCCACCAGATCAGTGTACGAAGTGAAATGTGCAAGTTCAAGCGATGGATGTCCATGGAGGATGTACGCATCCAGGACGAAATATGACGACTATTGGTCCGTGTCAATCGTGACGGAGCACAACTGGCATCTTCCGGGTGTTCAGAAGTACCACAGGAACATATCATCTACATTCATTGCTTCAGAGCTGTATTATGCTGTTGTGGAGAACCTCCGGTTCGAGCCCAAGTCAATTATCAGGCGCATCGAGGAGAAGTACAAGTACACCATTACATATGCCAAGGCATGGAGGGCCAAACAGAAGATAATTGAAAGGAGATTCGGCAGTTTTGAAGCTTCGTACAATAATTTACCTCGCCTACTGGAAGCCATCTGTGCGAGGAATCCTGGCAGCTACTCCGAAATCAAAACTTTCCCATCGTTAGCAAATCCTGGGCAAAGCGTCCTTCAGCGGCCTTCCTCTCTCTGCAGGCGTGCATGTTTGCATTTCTTCATTGCAGGCCCATTCTCTGCATCGACGGCATGTTCCTAACTGGAAAATACAGAGGGCAAATGTTAACGGCAATCGGAGTAGACGGGAACAACCAAGTGTTGCCCGTGGCCTTTGCCTTCGTCGAGAGCGAGAACACAGAGAGTTGGTACTGGTTTCTGAAGCTGATTAAGGAAAAGGTGGTGGGGATGAGGCCAGAGGTATGTCTCATACATGACCGTCATGCAGGGATGCTGCGTGCAATTGAGGAACTGCGAAACGGCTGTGCAGACAAGGGTACCCTCCGGTGTGGGAGGATGTAAAGAGCAGATGGTGCATGCGTCATATAGGCGCAAACTTTTATAAGCAGTTCAGAAACAAGGAGCTGATGGCCATGTTCAAACGTTTGTGCGCCCAAAATCAACAGAAGAAGTTCAATGAGCTGTGGAGGAGACTTGATGAGTTGACAACCAAATATAGAGGTGAGAATTCTGCAAGACCTGCAGCAAGAGATGTTGACGGCCCTGAAGCTCTAGGTGCACTTTCCACCGATGACAGTACATTCAGAAGGAGGCCCAGTTCCTTGGTTAGCAGATTTTCGCAGTGGATCGAGCATGAGCCGAAGGAGAAATGGGCATTGCTATACGATGAAGGTGGAGCAAGGTACGCCATAATGACCACGAACCTTGCAGAGGTCTACAACTGGGTCATGCGTGGTGTGAGGCAACTCCCCCTTGTTGCCATCGTGGAGTTCATCCTACATGGAACACAGACGTACTTCCACGACAGGTGCAGACAGAATGGCCCATCTATGGCCGATGGAAATCTTTGGTTCGGCACCAAAATGACAGAGTACCTTGAGGAGAAATGCAAGAAAGTAAGAGAGCACCGAGTCCGAGTGCAGGGCACACGAGAGGATAGATTTGAGATATTGTGTGCCGACAGGTCCAGGCGTGGCATATTCGCAAGGAAACCTGTGCAAGAGTGTGTCCTAAAGGAAGACGGGACATGCAAGTGCTCCTGCCGGAAACTAAGTTTGTACCACAAGCCCTGTTCTCATGTCATTGCCGCTTGCGGGGAGTGCGGCATTGATGAACGCCAATATGTGTCCCCGTACTTTAAAAAGGAAGCAATTATGCATACATGGAGTACCGAGATTTTTGGTTTCGGCATCGTCGGCACTTTCACTGAAGACACAAGCCCAGTTTATTACATCCCTGACCCGATGAAGGCAAGGAACAAGGCAGGCCGCCGTCGGACACGGAGGATTCGCAATGATATGGACGAATCCAAGGCCAGCGTTAGCGCTATACGTTGCAGTAGGTGTGGAGAGGAGGGACATAACTACAAGAAGTGCACGAAAGACGCCGAGGCCCCAAGTGTAGCGGAAGTTACTGTGGAAGGATCAGGCGCCGATGGAAGGCGGCCAACTAGGGAAGGCACCACTGATAGGCAGCGTCATTTCAGGCGCCCTCGTGCACCTTCGGGTTATGTTGTGTAGTATAGCCGCTGATTGCTGATGTAATCTCCCAGTAATGTGTACCAATCTGCATGTATTGCTATCTGATTTTCGTTTTAGTGTGGGCCAGATCGGCGTGTCATATATGTTGTCGTCTGTTGAAATGTGCTCTTTGTTTTCACTTTGCCAGTGCTGGCCTTTTAAAAGTACTTTGCTGTCTGTTAATTTTCTGACTGTAATGCACTATGTTTAATTGAGCTAATCCGTTCCGCTTCTTTTTCCTTGTAGGTATGGACTACCAGACACCTGAGCTGCTGGATCACGCCACTGATCAGTCCCATCGGTCGTTTCTCTCGGCGGTGCAGAACCTCGAGCTCGGTACCTTACGTCCTCGACCTTCTTGGCGACTCCTTCCCGTGGACCCTCGGTTCACGACTAGGTACGTACGAACGTTGTACTGTGAAGCTGTATATGTGAACTTACTAACTTGCTTTGTTTTGATTGTCAGGTTGCGGGAGGCAGGCCTTCTGCCGCTGTGTAGGCTGGTAGCAGCTGCAGTGGACCCGAATGACCCGGCGAAGAAGTGGGGTATCGACCGGTCGCTAATCATAGCTCTTGTGGACCGGTGGAGACCGGAGATGCACACCTTCTACCTCCCATGCGGTGAGATGGCCCCCACGCTGCAGGACGTCAGCCTCCTCCTTGGGCTGCCTCTAGCCGGCGAGGTGGTGGGCCCAGTTGACGGGCTTCAGGCGTGGCGAGACGACATCCTGTAGCGGTTCGCCCCGGTTCACCGTGCTCCGAGGATTCCCCTCGTCGGCGAGATCTCCCTGTACACGCATGCGGGCCCTCCTCAGGCTTGGGTACTGAGCTACACGGTAAGAATGCTTTCTTGTTGTTTTATGTTCGTCCTTCAGTCCGTACTAGAATTACAGTGTCAATTTCCTTATATGTTACTGCAGTCTGATCAGCTAGACCCGGAGGCCGACGCGTACTCACTGCAGAGGAGCCTGGAGGCGTACCTGTTGTGGCTGTTCGGGTGGGTGATGTTCACCAACTCGCACGGCCACGCAGTCGACAAGGGCTTGATCCCTTACGCGAGGGAGATAGCCGACGCCGAGGACGGTGCTGTTCCCTAATACAGTTGGGGATCAGCAGTCCTTGCTGCCACGTACAGGGGTCTGTGCGACGGTTGCAGGAAGACGGAGCCAGAAGCGGTCTTCACGGGTTGTCCACTCCTCCTACAGCTCTGGGCGGCAGAGCGGTTCGCGATCGGCCGCCCCGTGGTGGACCACAGTCCGTACGAGCCGATTCTGTACGTGAATGTCCCACCGGAGGACTATCCGATGATGGGGAGGGTGTGGTGTCGTCGTGAGGTATGTTCAGTGTTAGAACCGTCTCGGTTTTTTATGTTACTTGGACTAACGAGAACTCTTTACCTGTTTGTAGCGTCGGTACACTCACGTGCAGGTGCAGAAGTCGTACCCAGACTTCGTCATGGAGTTCGATAGTATCACGGATGATGACGTTGTCTGGGAGCCGTATAGCGCCGAGGCGGTGATGGCGCGTGCGCCGCTTGGGCTGTCGTCCCTCTGCACCAGGGACCAGGTGTACTGGTTGACGATGACGCCGATGTTGTTCAACATTTCTGTCGAGCCGCACTGCCCGCAGCGTGTGATGCGGCAGTTCGGTATGCGCCAGACCTTCAGCCATCCACACCTCCAAGCCGTACCGCAACACGTTCACACGTATGTGTGGAAATGAATATTCCGTATTGTTATGCATTGTGTCACCGGTTGTGCTCTGCAGGTTAAATCGGCGTGTCCAGGCCGCCAGTAGGTTGTGGAGACCCACCGTCATCGAGTACATCAACGTCTGGCTCATATCCACGGAGGACGTTGTCACGGTGATCCACCCCCACACAGCCGACAGGTACGAGCAGTACCTTTCCTGGTACCAGCCCCGTACCAGACTACGGGTGACGTTCACTCCCGGGGCTCCACAGGCGCACGTCGCTGGGGTGTGAGACGCATACCCGACACACCGCGACCAGGACTACTTCCGCGCGGTGAGTCAATGGTTTTTATACTATTTTCAACGGTAGTTACCACGCGCAACTAACCACGCATGTCCTGCTGAACAGGCGGACGATGCTAGGCAGGTCCACACGGAGCTCAGCCTACTGCGGCAGTGCCTCGAGGCTGGCATCCCTCTCACGCAGTAGGAGCAGACGATCATGTTCGGCCGGATATGCAACACGATGCGCTCGGTCGTCCGTGCTCTGACTTGTCGCCGTTCCGATGTAGCCCCGCCGATGCAGATACATATGTGAGGTCCCCATGGTGAAGGGACATCGGCAGGAGCGGTGGGTTCTGCAGGGGCCAGTACGTCGTGGGGAGTAGGCCCTTCCGGTACCGCCGGAGGATCGAGGACGGCAGGCTCCACGATCGGGCGAGGTTTGTCAGGTACGTCAGGTTCGAACATATTCTCCATAACTAACTGCACTTTTTATTCGGCTGACGCGAACTTTTCTTTACCAGCCCCACGCGGCGGATCTCACCACCACCTGGAGGACAATGGGCGAGGATTTGCCTGGAGCACCTCTGCTTGGATCTCTACCGAGGACGACCTCGTTCCGGTGCAGGACGTGATCGGGCCGTCACAGCTCGGAGGTGCACCGCACACACAGCCGCACGACGCCGGTGCTTTCCCTAGTACTCAGGCGGTCCGAGCCACCCGTGGGGTATCGGCGGACCGCCTGACGTACTCGCGCGAGCACGTGCGAGCGCAGCCTAGGAGAACGAGGAGGCGTATGGACTAGGGGCTATTGTTGTATTTATTTATTTATAGGTCTCGCATAACTTGTTCAAATTTTTCATGTCCATATTCACCCCCTCTAGGCTCGATCCCACCCTTCAGATCTGACCTTTCACAAATATTTACAACGGTACTCCGTCCTGTTTGTACCATTTTAAAAGGACAAACCACTTTCGGCGCATACTATGCGCGAGGACGGACCACCTTTACTTGCATAATATAGGCCCCACGTGCACCACATTGCGACAAGCGAGCTTTCGGCGCGTCGCTTTAGTCATACGTCGTCACGGGCATTCTGAATACATGGTCGGCCACTTCAACCGCTTTTTGCGTATGCATGTCCCTTATATTTTGACCTGTACGTCTCATAGGGAAATAGACGCACGACAACCTATATAAAAGCACCATAATAGTAGCAGAGGGCCTTCACCCAGCCCCTCGGGCAAACTTCGCACCGTTTATGAACTACGGCCACTACCTGCCTCACTAATTTCCTTTTCTTCTTGTAGCAGCATCGAACAATGCCTCCTACGCCTCTTTTCGTGGAGGATTGCAACTGGCGATATTTAGGTTTCGCTTTGGTACTGTCACCTTGGGCTGAACGCTCGATATGCCTTTGTGGTGACCGTTGCCGGCTACGCGTATCTCATAAGGAGGAGACTTATGGCTGGAGATACTTCGAGTGCGTGCACCAGAGTCCCTAGGTACGTGTTTCAGTCAAGTCTTTGTCATATTCGTTTTTACGCCCACGACTGTTACACCAGGATATTTACCTTAACAGACCGAGGGAAGATATTGCGGCTTCATCGAGTGGATTGACAACGACAACCCGGAATATGACTACCTCCCGTTAGACGAAAGCATGGCGCAATACATGGCCAAGAGGGTGGAGCACGAACAACGTCTAGAGCTAGAAGGGGCAGACTGGAGAGATCTACCTCTCGGACTACCACGATAGGAGGACCATCCAACGTGCACTTGTGGTGATCGTTGCCAGGTCGTCAGGTCGAGAAGGCCCGGAACTCTGCGACGCAGAAGCTTTGTTTGTCCGAACATTCTTGACGACGATATCGATGTAAGTTCAAGCCGCACCTTACTTCCTGGAGATAGTTTACCTTCACCAAACGTGACGAATTTACTAATCAAACTCGTCCCACAGGATCCTCCAAGGAGGTGTCAATTCAGACAATGGATTAACAATTTCACGCCGTCAGATCTATCACGGCACTGGAACATGCAACCAGAATCACCAGCCGACTACAGCCTGTCTAGATCGTACCATGAACGAATTGCCCGCTTTTCTAGGAACCGGTGACTAGAACGAGCGGATACATTGTACTGCTCACAAGTTGTATCCGTTGTTGTATTTCGTACTATGGGTGTCGCATTCATCATGTCGCAATGCGAACGGCTCGCATCTAGCTAATATCACTATGCTATTGTACGTGCACTGCGTTAAGTATCGACCGAGTGGATTACGAATAATACAATATATCGTCTCCCAATGTCGAATTAAAAATCATTCAGTACGTACATTGCGCAAAAAATTGGAAAAAAATTCATATGCCCTAATATTCTGTTTGCCTGGGGTCCTAAGCCCCTCACGTAAAACGGACCGGCCTATTACCATGTCATTAATTAAGTATTACTGAAAATAAACTTAAAAAAATGATCAGTATGATTTTACAAACCAACGCCCACCATCGTCGGATTATAAAAAAACTTCAAAAAACATACCCTAAACCACGATTAAAACTAAATTTTGTGAAGCGTGTAGGCGAAAGACGGGGAGAAGTGGATTGCAAGTGCCGATCCGGACATACGAGGAGTGAAATACGAGTGGCGATCCGGAAATACCCTCAGTTTGATAAATTTTCTTCACGACGTGAACAATCTATGATATTTAGTTTTTTTTGAATATCGACCCAATAAATGCAATGGCACAATAAATAGAATTTAAGAATCTAATTTTGAGAAATGAAATTTCAAAATTCTTGGGGTTAAAAATTAGCAAGAAAATAAGGCAGGAAAATTAGCACTCGCAATTCACTCGCAAATTTGCAAATGGCTCAGGGGGCTGAACGCAAAAATGCATTCACCGGGCGGCGAATGCATTTTTGCGTTCAGCCCCCTGGAGCCATTCGCTGCCGTGGCCCAAGGCGGCAATGCCACGTGGCCCCCGGCTTGCTGACGCCGTGGGCCGCCGTCACGGCCTGGTGACGCCGCCGTGGGCCCAGGCCATTTGCCGTCTTAGGCCACGGCGGTTTTTAAATGCCGCCCTAGCCCACGGCAGCAAGAGGCTATTTCTGCAAAAAAAAATAAAAATTAGTTTTGTAAATTAAAAAAAATTAAATTATTAACAGTAAAAA
The DNA here is from genome assembly GCA_003991445.1 of Oryza meyeriana var. granulata. Lineage (NCBI taxonomy): Eukaryota > Viridiplantae > Streptophyta > Magnoliopsida > Poales > Poaceae > Oryza > Oryza meyeriana. Next base: position 151,054 of record RYFJ01000140.1, read on the forward strand.
GTCGTCTGCACACACTCTCAGAGTGTTTTTTTTTTCTTTCATGAACTTTTTTTAAATAGGAATTATTTCGGTTTTTGTTTAAAGAAACTATAGCCAATTATTACAGAGGTTGTAGGTTGCGAATTACAAAATCACAACTTAGTTAAAAATAAAAATACTTTGTAGAATATCGGCCTAAAGACAGAGAATCATAATGAATTCTCTAATTCGTTCACAAATTTATGGTGCCATGTGGACCAATCTAACGTCGGCAGAACCGCCGGCTTTAGAGTAGTAGAATTTTAATTTCGTTTACACATTCTAGCACGTAAAAATAGCATGTCCCTCACATTGGATTATTGCCCGAGTCCAGCGTTGGCACGAAGGAGGAACCTCTGGCTGTAGCCTTCCACCCAGAGGGGCTCTAGCGCGCCATTGATGTTCTCCCGACCAAACACTGCAGCGCCTCGCCACCGATCGTCGCTGACAGATCGAACGCCGGAACAGGGCAAACCAACAATCGCGGGCAATCTCCGAGAAGGAAATTAGCAATCTAGACCTCGGGTGGCCGTCATGGCTGTTTGTTGTCTCCGTCGGAAAAGAGAGGCGCAGCGTGGAAGGGAACGGGATGCGTGACATAGATGCATTGCTTTTGATGGGGAATATATACTGGCCTTTCCACCTACCCACAGGATGTGGAAAAGAAATTAAAATAGCCTTGAAATTCTTATAATGGAAAAAATATTAGAAGAAACAATGTTGTGAGCGGTATAATACAGTGCAGCATTAGGAGTGGGATTCTGTCGAAGTCTATTATAAAAAATGACATTCCATCAATTATCTGCACGCTTGCGCGTATAGACTCCTATGATTGCAAATTTTAGTTCGTCCCGCTCACACATCACCTATATATCAATGCTTCAATTTCTCTAGGAGTACTGTATTTTCCAAATTAAGGTCCATTTCAGAATTCAAATGCCGTAAGCTGGATTTGGCTTGTGCATTTATTTCCTGTCTAATTATAGTTTATTTCAGTAGTATAGGAACTTGCACAGGTAGGTGGAAAGTAATACTACCTCCGTTCCAAAATATAAGAACTTCTGGCTACGAATCTAAACATTCATCGTACAAAATCAATTTAAAAAACTAATAATTTTAAAAGTCCAAAATTTATTTTAATCTTGAGCCACATTGCAAAATCGGTGACACATCAATCATAATCACTCTGATATTGGGTCAAGGTCCAGCAATGGATGATTTTGATAGGTAATGATAATTGAGTAGGCCCAGTTTTAAAGTTCGCGGACTTCCAGAAGACTTTAAATGAGAGTTGCAAAATAGACTTATCATAAAAGTAATAACAACAATATAGCTTGAAAGTGGCCCAATTAATCACATTGGTAGGAGTCTTAGCCCACCCATGTTAGAAGAAGTTACTAACTTCTTTGTTTCACTACTACTACTATCATCATCAATATATGCAACATGTTATTATGTAATTCTTTGAGAAAATTTTACAAAATCCAAATTTTAGGGCATTCATAGTGCAAAATCGCAGTTACTGCAATTTGTTTGAAAGAGCCTCATGTTTTGGCATAAAATGTTTCACGTAACGTTATATTGACATAAACTATGAGCATTCCATTATTATATATAGTACTTTTTAGGGTATATATATTCACATTAGTCTCAAACACGCACATCCTTCACGTCCACTTTATTTACTTCCTCACTCTCGCACTGCATAATTAAAAAACGCAATACTTACTAATTATTACACGTTAACCGATAGCATACACACAAACGGCCATACCGATAATGCTTTTTGAAAAATATTGCTAGTAGGTATATGTACTAAAAACATCTCATAATATTATTCTAAAATTATTATGCCTAAATATATTATCCAAATGGACAGTATAGGCTCTTTATCTAAGGTTTTGTGTAACAATTTGCCCTAAAATCTGGGGTTTTACAAAAACAAATTACAATACGTGAGATTTTGCTTTATATCTGCATAAAAACCTAAATTTACTCTAATTTTCTAACCGTTTTATATAGTTAATGAATCGGTTACTTATATGCAAGTGTTTATTTGCTTAGATAATGTAAACTGCCAATATGATTTTCTGCTAATGGATAGGCAACCTTCTTATCTCCTTTTCCTTTCTCTCCTCCCGGTCACTCCAAAACCGTAAATACCAATCTAAGTATATGGCTAATATAACCCTACTGTACAATTATCTTGATGTAGGAGTAACTATTAATATATTGATTTGAGATAAGTTATCACCAAATCTACAGTTTTGAAGTGCTGTGGATTTAAAATGATGTTCTGATAAATATTCGACGTAAGTCTGTTTATGATCTGTGCTAACCATGTAGCGTTGTTATAATATTATCAAATAGAGAAACTTTGAGCTATAGCACAAATGTGAGCGTGAATTCAAAAATACCATAATTTATTTTTGTGCAATTCCTTTTCTTATTTCTGGAAGTATAGGCATTTCAACATGTGGTACGGCACTGCCGAAGGGCACAAAATTTTATTGTATCTTTTCTTGGATACGAGGGCTGTCAAAAAAGCTTTGAGGCTCACATGCAGCTTGTGCTTGTCTCATTCTAGACTCGATTCGAGCTCCAAACGAGTTGAACCCGAGCTTTATCGAGCCGAGCTCGAGCTTCAAACGAGCCTAACAGTTTATAATTGTTATTATTTATTTAATAAACTAATAGATCAAATATGTTATTTGTATGTATCCACACTACAAATTAGCATGTGTTGGCATCATATATTTATCCTATTCCTTTTTCTCCTCAATCATTAATATATTTAACTAAAATTTAATTATTTTATCAAGATATTATCTTTAAAATATATGTTATACCACTTATGAGCCAAGCTCGGTAGTTGAGCTCGAGCCGAGCCTGCTTGGTAGCTCGAAGGTTACATAGGCTCAACTCGAGCTCAGCTCGAGCTTGTGTCGAGCTCGAGCCTACGTAGGCGAGCTCGCTTGTTGACAGCCCATTTGAGCTCCTATATGTAGTATGTGGAGTTTTGTCTACAAATATTCACTATTTTCTAGTATATGTAGTTTTCTCTATAGATATTCACTATTTTGTGGAACTTACTCGTGCCCAAAACGAGCTCCTACAAGTACTATATTTAGAGTTCTCTATATTCACATATTGTGTACTATATGGAGTTCTCTATACAAATATTTGCTATTTTCATGCCCAAAACAATTGAGAATATATGATTTTAAATTAATACCATCCTACATACTCGTGCTCAAAACGAGCTCCTACATGTAATATATGGATTTTTCTCCAAATATTGGCAATTTACTCCCCTCAACTCTTGCCTTTGCCGAAAAATCACCCCCTCTACTCCTACCTTTGTCTAAAAATCACCTCTTAACTCCAAAACCGGGTGTCCTAACACCCCTCAACTATCAACACCATTCAAGTTACCTTGGGTCCAAAACAGGCGGTTTTCGCCTACGTGGCAATTGACATGGCAATCTAGTGAATGAAAAACATAAAAAAAAATACAGGGCCTAGCTATCAGTTAGTAAGCATTCTCTCTCTCTCATCTCTCCTCTCCTCATCTCTCGATCTATGTTCTCCCCTCTCTTTCTCATGACAAACCTTTTCTTTTTGAGAATATGCATAAGATTTGCGCATCTTTGTATTAAGACGAGGGGGCTGTTTACAAATGCTTACAACTGTCTAAAACAAAAGGAAGAAGAACAAAAAAACCAAAATGACCGTCCAAGGATTATAATCTCACGGTTGAATGCGTGACCCGGGAGACCTCATTCACTAGAATAGTAGGCTTGCGTCCCGCCAGAGCGCTGTCTCTTCGGCAGCCACTGCCGTGACTTCATACCACGGCCGGCTCACATGGTTGAACGCTCTGCTGTTCCTCTCCTTCCACAGAGTCCAAGCGCCCAAGGTAACAATTGTGTCGAAGCCCCTTCGGAGCTGCTTCGCGACCTTTTTTTGGCTCTCACACCACTAGGAGATGAAGGAACTCTGGGCCGTGGGGAAGCAGTTGGGTTGGCCAATTGCATTAAGGACTAGCCACCATAACTGCTTGGATTCCGGGCAATCGATCAGCATGTGATCAATGGATTCCTCCTGCTGGTCACAGAAGGTGCATCACCCCTGGTTGGGCAGCCCCCGCTTGCTCAGGCTATCCGACGTCCAGCACCGTCGATGTTCTACCAGCCAAGAGAAGTATTGACAACGTTGAGGAGCATGTCACTTCCAGATGGGTGACGTCGGGAAGCTTTCTCGCCCAATGAAGAGCGCTTGATAGGCTGGTTTGGTGGAGTACTATCCTGAGTTCTTCCACCTCCAAAGAAGTTTGTCTTGCTGTCCCTCCACCAGTGATGTTGTACTCAACTGTTGCCAGAGTCCGAGATATTCCACAATAGCATCCATGTCAAGAGAGCCTCGCAAATCCGAGATCCATTGGCCGTCCTATAGAGCCCCAGCTACCGTTCGTCTAAGATGTATCCTAGTTGGCACTCGTTTGTGGATTGACGGTGCCAAACTCCTGACGCTTGAGCCATGAATCCAGCTATCCTCCCAAAATAGGATGGACTCACCATCACCAAGCTGAAAGGTTGTGGACGCCGCGACAAACTCTCTCTCCCACGAAAGTGCAAGCATTGGGAGGCCTAGCAACGGCTTGTGGGGCGAGGTGCGCAACGTCCAGATCCATCGAGCACGCAGAGACAAGCCCATCAGATGCAAGTTATGGATGCCCAACCCACCGTATTTCTTCAGCGCACAGACTTTTTCCACGCCAAGCGGCAATGTCCCCCTTTTGCATCCGCACTTCCTTTCCACAGGAAACCGCGCCTTATCTTGTCAATTCCCTTGATCACCCACTTAGGAGGGTCAATGGTAATAAGGAGATAGATCGGGATAGAGCTCAGTATTGATTTAACCAAGGTTAGACGACCGGCTGTGGCCAGTTGTCTAGCTTTCCAGCCCGGCAGTCTGCGCGCCACTTGGTCGACCAATGGTTGTAGGTTGGTTTTGCTTGTTCTGCCTATAAAGAGAGGTAGGCCAAGGTACTTGCAGGGGAATGCTGCCATGGGACATGGAAGTTCTTCAAGAATGAGGTTGATGGTGTCCTGCTGGCACTTGATCGGGATTGCATAGCATTTGTTGTAATTGGTTCGCAGCCTCGAAGACTCCCCAAACAGACTAAGGATTTCTTTTGCGACCTTCAAATCCTAAGTCGAAGCTCGAAGGAACACCACGGCATCGTCAGCGTACAGGGAGACTCGGTATGGGATGGGTAGAGGTTGCAGCAGCCCCTCTTCCTCCGCCTTGATGAACATCGAGTTGAGAACATTCATCACAATGACAAACAACATCGTGGATAGGGGTCTCCCTGCCGGACTCCGCGGGCATGGCAGATTCGTTGCCCTGACGACCCGTTGAGCAGGACCTTTGTGCTGGAGGTGCGGAGCAGAATGGAAATCCTCTCTCTCCATAGGCGACCAAAACACGGAGTCAAAAGTTTGGGCTATGCCTAGCTTCAGAAGGACCGCTGGCTCACACCCCAAATGGAGCTTTCGTGCTGACTGCTTCACTAACACGAAGTTGTCAAGAAGGCAATCACCGATGTCCTCCTTGTGGAGCACCGCCGCCGGACTCCTCCTTGTGGAGTGCCACCGTGTAGCTCCTCATTGAGGGCCGCCGCTGTCGAAATCCTCCCAAGGGACACTACCATCCACAGAGAAAGGGAGAGGGAGGGAGGGATCTTTCAAGCTCGAGCTCGAGGGACAATGGGGTGACAAAGCTCAAGCTAGTTGGTGCATCGAGGAGGAGGCACTTAGAGAGGCGGCGGGAGGATAAGCTCGAACTCGAGGTCACCTGCGCATGGAGCAGGTGCTCAGGGATGCAGCGAGGAGGCAGAGATCGAGCTCAAGCTCAAGCTCGCTGGTGCTAGGAGAAAGAGGTGCTCGGTGATGCGACAGGTGTTAGCGAGCACCAGGTCGAACACCTAGCAGGTGCACTGTAGCGGATCCGGCAAGTTTCCGGCAAGCAAACCAGAGACGAGAAAAAACAGAGCAAGGACAGAGCACTGCGCAGGAGAGCGTTTTGGGGCAATTTTCGGTGTCTATTTCAACTGAAATGAAACTCAACTGCTGTATTACAAATGATACAACTACCATCTACTTATAGGCTGAAAATAACTTCGATCCTATGTACAAGGAAGACGAGGCCACGTTCCCCACGCACTTCGCTCAGTTGCGCGCTTCGTGCGGCCACGAACTCAGTCGCCGTTGATTTCCTCGCCCGAGCATCTCGCCAGGCCGTTGTCCAGACCGTTGCTTCCGCTTTGTCCGGATCCCGCGCTCGCGCCCGCGCCTGCGGGATCTCGCTGCGCCCGTGCCCGGGCCCTCGCGCCCGGTCTGCGCCCGTGCCCGGGTCCTCGCCCGGCCTGCGCCCGTGCCCGGGACTGCTCCCGTGCTCGTGCCTTGCGCCCGGGACTGCTCCCGTGCCCGCGTCCGTGTCCGGGCCCTCGTGCCCGGACACCTCCCCCGCGCCCGCGCCCGGGGCCTCCGGCCGGGAGCTCTTTGTTCGGATTGGCTCGGGCTACGCCAAGAGTAACAGCAACATACTCCCCCTTAGTCCTGGCGCGGACCAAGATCGCGAACACCCAACAGGTTCCGCGCTGTTGCCAGTTTTACCGTCGGCAGCCCCTTTGTAAGTGCATCCGCCCGCTGTTCCTCAGTCCGGACGAATTCAATCATGATCTGCCCGTTCTCGACGCATTCACGAATGAAGTGATAATGGGTATCGATATGCTTGCTCCTCCCGTGAAACATAGGGTTCTTCATCAGGGCAATCGCTGACTTGTTGTCGACGTAGAGTCTCACCGGCTTTGCTTCTGCGCCGATCATCTCGCTCAGCAGCGCCCTGAGCCAGAGCGCGTGACACGCTGCCACGGTGGCCGCCATGAACTCAGCTTCGCAAGATGACAGCGCCACCATCTTTTGTTTCTGCGAACACCATGAGACAAGGCTATTGTTGACGTAGAACGCCATTCCGCCGGTGCTCCGGCGATCGTCAATGTCACCGGCCAAGTCGCTGTCGGTGTACCCGGTAATCTTCACTGCGCCGCTTCCTCCCGTGAATGCGAGCCTGTAATCGATTGTTCCCTTGAGGTACCTGAGGATCATCTTCACAGCCTTGAAATGCATTATCGTCGGCCGCTCCATGAATCTGCTCGCTACGCCCACGGCGTAGGACAAATCCGGCCTCGTGTGCAACAAGTATTGCAAGCACCCGATGACGCGTCGGTACTCCGTTGCGCCGACAGGGCTTCCTTCGGCGTCTTTGTGTAGCGGCGATCGAGGCTCCATGGGAATTGAGGTTGAGTTGCATTCCAGCATCCCGAACTGGGACAAGATTTTCTTGGCGTAGGCGGCCTGCTTGATGGCGATGCCGTTCTCGCCCTGCGCCACCTCAATCCCCAAATAATATGTGAGGAGACCGAGATCGCTCATCTCGAATTCCCCCATCATCTGTTGTTTGAACATCGTGATCTCACTTGGATTTTCTCCTATCACGATTAAATCATCAACATAAACCCCGACGATGATGCCGGCGCGCCCCTTTCCTCTAGTGTACACCGCCTGCTCCTGCGCGCACCGCGCGAAGCCGAGCTCTTTCAAGCTTTTGTCGAGACGTGTGTTCCACGCCCGTGGTGCTTGTCGAAGGCCATAGAGCGCCTTGCTCAGCCTAAGCACAAGATGCTCCTTCCCTTTCTGTACATGGCCTTCCGGCTGGGCCACGTACACCTCCTCTTCGAGCTCGCCATTTAGGAACACCGATTTGACGTCGAGGTGATGCACCTCCCACCTCCGATCAGCTGCAATGGCAAGTGTCACACGCACCGTGTCAAGCCTTGCCACCGGAGCGAATACTTCATCAAAATCCACACCTTGGCGTTGAACATATCCCTTTGCCACCAGCCGGGCTTTGTGCTTGATCACTTCACCAGTGGTGCTCTTCTTCAGTTTGAACACCCACTTGAGCCCGATAGGTTTGTGTCCTGCCGGCAACGCGGTGAGGACCCATGTTGAGTTCTTCTCGATGGCTTCCAGCTCTTTGGCCATGGCGTCCTCCCATGCCGGCTGGCCCGCCGCCTCACGGTAGCAGGAGGGCTCATCAGTCCCCGCGAGCAGCACCGCATCATCTGTGTCGTCCTCCACCAGGTCGACTCGCGCGGCATCGCGCATGATGTGGTCAATGTGCCTGTAGCGAACAGGCCCATCGTTGCTGTTGGTGCTGCCTCCTGTCTGCGGCGTCGCCTGCTCGCCGGCAGACTCGGTAGCTCCAGCCACCGGCCTTGCTGGAGTTAAAGGCTCTCCTGCCTCGGTCGCTGGCTCCCTGCCAGCTCGCCTTCCTGGTGGAGAGAATTCCACCGGGGTTGCCGGCTCGCCAGCCGTGCTGCCCGATGGTGGCACTTCTGTGCCATTTGCCGTCTCGTCGTCGACGGTCTCCTCGACGACAAACTCTGACGATTCAGCCTCCCCTGCAACTCCGTTCCACTTCCAGGCAACATTTTCTTCAAAGACAACATCGCGGCTTACATGAATTTGCCTGCGGCGTGGATCAAACAGGCGGTGTGCTTTGCATCCTTCCTCGACCCCTAGATACACGAACGGAGAACTCCGGTCGTCTAATTTCTTCAGATTGGGGGTCATGATCTTCGCATGAGCTGTACACCCGAACACCCGCAGGTGCCCTAGGTGTGGTTTCCTTCCCGTCCAGGCCTCGAATGGGGTGCGATTCCCCATCGCCTTGGTAGGCAGCCGGTTTAGCAGGTATACGGCATGTCGCACCGCCTCCCCCCACATCCTGCCGGGCACGGACATCCCTTTGAGGAGAGAGCGCGCCATCGCCATCACCGTTCTATTACGGCGTTCCACAACGCCATTCTGCTGCGGTGAGTACGGCGCCGTCAGGTGTCGCTGGATGCCAGCCTCCTCACAGACGCGCGCGAACTCGCCAGAGAGGAACTCGCCACCGCGGTCCGATCTGAGCGTCTTGATGCGGTGCCCGGCCATGTTCTCGGCCAGGGGCTTGAATTTTTCAAACCCCGCAAGTGCTTGATCCTTCGTTTTGATCACAAACACCCACATCCAACGGGAAAAATCATCAACTATTAGCATAAAGTAACGGTTACCGGCCATCGTCGACGGGGTGATCGGCCCACATAGGTCCATGTGGAGCAATTCGAGCGGCGCCTCCGCTCGAAAATTCGCCAGCGCCGGGAATGGCTGGCGAATCTGTTTCGCCACCAGGCACGCCTGGCAGAGTTGGTTCGGGTGGACGATTGCCGATACTCCTGCCGTCATTTCTTTGTCCACCAAATGCTTCATCGCTTGGAAGTTCACGTGCCCGAGCCGGGCATGCCATAGCCATGCCGGGTCCTCGAGATTAGCCAGCAGGCATACTGGGTGCGCTAGCTTTAGCTCGATCCGGTAGAGCCGGTTGGTGGTGCACCTCACCTTCATGACTAGGCGCCAGGGGTTTTTGTGGTAAACCTCCAGGTCATCTTCATCCATCACGATGCGGTGGCCGGTCTCGGTGAGCTGCCCTAGGCTCACCATGTTGCAGCAAAGGCTCGGAATGTAGTAGACGTCGTCGAGCAGCCACTGATCACCATTTTTGCAGGAGAAGAGAATCGATCCCTTCCCCATGATCTGCACCGAAAAGGCGTCGCCGAACTTGACTCGCCCCGTGATCGTCTCGTCCAGCTCTCGGAACTTGAGGCGATCTCCCGTCATGTGGTTGCTAGCACCGTTGTCCAGGTACCAGACGTCCCCAGCGGCGGCGCCTCCCTCTGCCAACAACAAGTGTGGCCATACACGATCCTCGTGCACGACCAGGCCAGAGTGCGCCACCTGCGCCGGCGTAGGCTGCGCCATCTCGGTTTCGGTCACCGCGAGCAGCAACGCTGGTCCGGCGTCCTTGGTCTGCGCAAGATGGGCCTCCACCTTCTTCTTCTTAGGGTGCAGGCACTCAGTGGAGTAGTGTCCGAACTCGTCACAGTTGAAGCACTTGATGTGGCTTTTGTCGCGGGCTCCCCCGCCAGAGCCACCTCCCCCAGAGTTGCGAGGCTTGCCGCCGCGGCCGCCCGCACCGTGCCCTCTGCCGCGCCCGCGTCCGCCTTGGCAGCGGTTACCCCCGTCGCCGGAAGGCTTGTTTTTCTGCGGCGACGAAGATTCGCCGCCGTCTTTCTTGAAGCGCGCCTCCCATTCTGCCTGAGTGAGGAGCACCTGCCCATCGGCGGTTCGACCACCGACGGCGCCCTTCTTCTTGCGCGTGCGCTCGTCGTAGGCCTTGAGACGGCCCACTGCCTCTTCGAACGCCATATCTTCGAGGTCGTAGAATTGTTCGATGCCGGCCACGATGCTGACGAATTTCTCCGGGACGGTGTCGAACAACTTCTTCACCATGGCGGCGTCGTTCAGTGTCGCACCTAGCTCAGAGTGCCGGACCGCCATGGCTGTGATCCGCCCAGCGTACTGGTCCAGCGACTCCCCGTCGGCCATGCACATGCTGCTGAATTCAGCTTTCAGCGTCTACAGGCGCGCGTTGCAAACTCGATCCGCGCCGACAAACCTCGTCTTGAGGCAGTCCCACACTTCCTTCGCCGACCGCTTCTTCGCCACCTGCATCAAAAGATCTTCAGGGAGCGATTGCAGCAGGTGGGACCTCGCCTTCTTGTCCTTCTTCGGGTCGACGACCGCTCCGGCCGGCTCGACTGCTTCCCATACGCCTTGATCCTCCATCATCGCCTGCACCCGGATCACCCAACTGGTGTAGTTGGTTGTAGTGAGTTGTGGGTAGAGGAACGCGCTCCCTGAGCTTCCCCTTGCCGCATCAGCCGTGACAATCGACATGGCGTCAGATCAGTCCCGAACCTGAGAGCTCTGATACCACTTGTTAGCGAGCACCAGGTCGAACACCTAGCAGGTGCACTGTAGCGGATCCGGCAAGTTTCCGGCAAGCAAACCAGAGACGAGAAAAAACAGAGCAAGGACAGAGCACTGCGCAGGAGAGCGTTTTGGGGCAATTTTCGGTGTCTATTTCAACTGAAATGAAACTCAACTGCTGTATTACAAATGATACAACTATCATCTACTTATAGGCTGAAAATAACTTCGATCCTATGTACAAGGAAGACGAGGCCACGTTCCCCACGCACTTCGCTCAGTTGCGCGCTTCGTGCGGCCACGAACTCAGTCGCCCGTTGATCTCCTCACCCGAGCATCTCGCCAGGACGTTGTCCAAACCATTGCTTCCGCTTTGTCCGGATCCCGCGCCCGCGCCCGCGCCTGCGGGACCTCGCTGCGCCCGTGCCTGGGCCCTCGCGCCCGGTCTGCGCCCGTGCCCGGGTCCTCGCCCGGCCTGCGCCCGTGCCCGGGCCCTCGCGCCCGGGACTGCTCCCGTGCTCGCGCCCTGCGCCTGGGACTGCTCCCGTGCCCACGTCCGTGTCCGGGCCCTCGGGCCCGGACTCCCCCGCGCCCGCGCCCGGGGCCTTTGGCCGGGAGCTCTTTGTTCGGATTGGCTCGGGCTACGCCAGGAGTAACAGCAACAACAGGGAGGTGGAGCTCGAGCTCGTCGGTGCATCGAGGAGGAGGCGCTCAGGGAGGCTAAGCTCGAGCTTGCTTGCTCATGGAGGAGGTGCTCAGGGATGGCGAGGAGGCGGAGCTCGAGCTCGCTGGAGCATCGAGGAGGAGGCGGGGAGCCAGAGCTCGAGCTTGCCGGTGAATGGAGTAGGAGGCACTCAGCGGCTCGGGTAGGTGGCTGGGAGGCAGAGCTCGAGTTCGAGCTAGCAAGGGCTAATCTCATGGCCACGAGGTGGTCATTGGTGGAGCTGCGGAGGTGGGTGGAGCAAGCTTGCCAGCCAGCGGCGACTGCTGGCTTGAGGAGATTTGGAGAAAAGGGGAAAGAAGGTGAGAGATGAAGAAGCATTGGTCCTACTGACATGTGGGGCCATTAATTTTTTTTATAATTTTGCTGAATCAGATTGACATGTAGACACCACGTAAGCGAAAAACCACACTGGTTTAGTCTATGGGGATAAATTGAACGGTTTTGACGGTTAAGGGTGTAGGATACCCGGTTATGGAATAGAGAGGGTGATTTTTAGACAAAGACAAGAGTTAAAGGGTTAAAATGGATTTATCCCTTTATGGAACTTACTCGGAAACAAATAAGAATATATGGTTTTAAATTAACACCCAACTCCAAAATTTGCACTAGTCTGCTCTACGTAGAGTGGTCTCATGTTCACAAAGCAATATAGCACACCGGTTATACTTTCAACACCAGTTGGTGTAAAACGGTTAATTCGGGGTATTATGGTTAGAGCCCAAGTCTTAAAAAAAGACAAACTGGTTTGTTACACCCATCTGAACTTACAAGTTGCTACTAAAACACCACTGTAGCTCCTGGGTCGCTCCAATTCCACACCATACATTGGTATAAATGGGTTAAGATGTCACCATTCAACTAAGTTTTCAACCTTTTATGGATTACAGAAATCATTCCCTTCAAACATCCGACCGTTTTTCACTTAAAAAAAAGAAGAAGAATACATCTTTTTGTCCTGATTTTTTTATATTTTTGCCCTTTTTAAAACTTATTTTACAAATAGATCACTAAAAAAATTTCAACCGAGAATGGACCCCTTTTTTGGGCGCCAATGGCCCTGGCACCGAGGTACACCGGCTTGGTGCCAAAGCCATTGGCGTCGACCTCCCGGCCTGGTGTCGCCGCCATGTTGGCAAATGATGTGGCAGGGGGGCCGGTGCCAGAACACGTGGCGTTGACCCCCACCCCCTGTCGCCGCCTGCCTTTTCCCCCTCGCTCCTCCCCCACTTCCTTCTTCCTCATCCCTTCTTCAGCTTGAGCCCAAGAACACTTACATCTATCTGTCTCTCCTCTCACACCGACCCTCTTTAAATCCAGACGATTTGGAGGCGTTTTGCATCGGATTTTTTTTGTGAAATCGTCGAGCAAGGTATTCTCCTCCCTTTCCCCTTGTTTTTTTTTTCAGTTTTATAGGTTGATGTTAGAGATCGAGGTGAAACCCTAGAAATCAAATTTGTCCAAAATTTGTATTTTTGAACCTTGCATTGCTTGATTTGAGACTTGTAGTATTACATGTGTATAATATGCTAATAGGTTTCTCTGAAAAATTGATTGATTGAGAAGGTGGATCACATGTTTTAGGTAATTTTTGTTGCTAGTGTATAAAATATAATATACATGAGTAAATTTATTTTGTTATATTACGCTAGTTTTATTTTTCTAATATTTATTTGAAATTTTCGATGCGATGTAGATGAATAGAGTGGTCTGTGTGTATTATGGTGGTAGAGTGGTAGAACCTTATGCCGTGTGTAGAGTGGTAGAGTGTGAAAGTTCTTATGTTCAGCACCTACCCAAAATTTAATGAACTAAGGTCACGGGTGAGAGATGTTCTTGGATGGATCGAAGAGAATGAACAAATTGCTTTTTAGGTAGATACGACATCAGACAAGGACATAAGTATATCATCAATTTGATTGGTCAAATGGAGTAGGATATTTATGTTGACATTATAAAGGATTCTCAATTTAGTTCTCTAGAGGTGTTTGCTTCAAAAATGGTACGCACCACTGAGACAAATCCTAATTTAGATTTAAATCAAGCTTTCCGTTATCATTATGTCGATATGAATATTGTAACCTCATCTCGGCGTGTTAATGGGACATATGGAACAACTAGAGGAAAGACAAAATGTGAGTTGGTGTGGGAGGACTTCGAGGAAGCAAGGCCTAAGAGACAATTAGTTGAAGACTTTGAAGAGTGAGGACTATCAGAAAGGAGATGTGGACCGGATGGTATTGAGAGAATAAGGGCGATAAAGATGGAGCTAGCAAGCGATTGTCTTGGTAACGGCAGGGTTTTAGAGGAGGAAGTACGGGATGACTTTGTTGAGGATGAAATGCCTTTCAATACCGTTGCTGGGTTGAATAGCTCCGATGAGGCCACTACTTCTAAATAATTGATTAAAGATGATTGAAGTGATGAACCCGTTGATGAATTGTATGATGAGGATTTTGCTGCTAACTCCGAGGATGATCGAGCATTTAAGCTATTAACCGGGGATGACCACTTAGCATTAAATCGGACGCAAAACGCCTCTAAATCTTCTGGATTTGAGGAGGATAGGTGTGAGAGGAGAGAGAGAGAGTTGTTTGAGTTCTCGAGCTCGAGGGGAATGAGGGAGGAGGAAGGGGGAAAAGGCCGGTGCTGGTTAGGGTGGGGGGGGGGGGGTCAGCGCCAATGGCTCTAGCACCGAGCCGAGCTGGTGTACCTTGGTGCCAAGGCCACTGGTGCCGAAAAAGAGGTCCATTCTCGGTTAAAGTTTTTCCAAGGGTCAAATTGTAAAATAATTTTTAAAAAATGGCCAAAATGTACTGCGGTGGGCGGAGGAGTCGGACCTTGAACTGGTCAAGCATGTGGTAGCGAGTCCATCGGGCGACGCACCGGTGAAAATGGCACTGGAAAGGCCTGAGCTCCTGCATGGCGCATGCTAGAGCACGCGCTTCACTTGGTTGCCATCGTTGGTGTACGGGTGGCAGAACCCTATAGCGAGTGCAGGGCGGTGGAGGCAGAGGCGGAGGCGTCGCACGACAGATGAGGAAGGCGGAGAGCAGCTAGCAAGAAAGGTCATGGATGCAGAGACGTAGACCATCGTGTTGGCGTTGAGGAGAGGAATAAGTCGAATTCAACCATCGGACTAGAGAAAGAAGACAAATCCGGTCATCGAAGTAAAAAAAGAAGGTGGATCTGGCCACCGGAATAAAAAAAGAAGGCGGATGGTAAGTTTATTATAGTCTATTATATATCTTGTTATATTCGCTAGTCTCTTTTGGTTGGATGTTATACATGATGTACTGTGTTTTCTTCGATGTTTAATATAGTATTTTTCAATGTTGCATCTGGTTAAAATATTTTTATCAAACGATGAAACATTGTCACTGCACGCTAAAACATCTGAAATAATTATTGTTAAAACATTTTTCACCAAATGATAAAATGTTTCTTTACTCGTCACGAAACACTCTCTGATTTTTAGACATCCCATGCCTAGTGGTGTCCTATTGGTTTTTTATGATTAAACTAATGTAGTGGTGCTGGTGGCTAACTTGATCCGACCTTCCAAGCTTGGCCGACACGTGCCTTTTATCTACATGACAGCACTGGCTCACAGCTCTCTCCCAATGATGGGCCCAGTCTACAGTTATTCTGAGCAGGACCTGAGGACGTAAGGACGGGAGGTCGTGAGCCAGCCTCCTGGTTTGGTATTTTATCTGGCAGAGTGGCAGCTCCGGCCTCCGGCGCGACCCATGGCCGGCCACGCCTCCGCGGAAGAGCCGGCCGCGCGCACCGCCCCGGCCACCCCCGAAGGCTCAGTGGATGCCGGCGATCAGCACTCCGTCCTCCGCCGCTCGTCCTTCTTCTCCGCCTACTCCGATGACGACGACCTCGAGGAGAACGCGTTCGAGCCGTTGTTGGTCTCGGTGTCCGGTGATGAGGCCGGCAACGACGACGACGACGAGCACCGCTTCTCCGGCGGCCGCGAGCCGCCCTTTTCGTGGCGCAAGCAGTGGCTGTTCACGGGGCCCGGTTTCCTGATGAGCATCGCGTTCCTCGACCCGGGCAACCTCGAGGGCGACCTCCAGGCCGGCGCGGCCGCCGGCGACACCCTGCTCTGGCTGCTCCTCTGGACGACGGCCATGGGCCTGCTCGTGCAGCTGCTCTCCGCGCGCCTCGGTGTCGCCACAGGGAAGCACCTCGCCGAGCTCTGCCGCGACGAGTACCCGGACTGGGCGCGCCGCGCGCTCTGGCTCATGGCCGAGGTCGCCATGGTCAGCGCCGACATCCAGGAGGTCATCGGGAGCGCCGCTGCCATCAGGATCCTCGGCCACGGCTTCCTGCCGCTCTGGGCCGGCGTTGTCATCACCGGGTTGGATTGGTAAGCAACAAATTTTCCCATGGATAAACTTTTGTCGTTAAGAAATGTCAGAATCAGAACTATGTACGACAGACAGAGAGAGTAAAGACAGACAGTTCGGTTGATTCTTTTGTGTATCTTAGCTCACTACTACTGACTGCAAATGTGTCTCGCCATCTAATTAATCACCATTTAAACAATTCCTTAATAATTATCAATTGTTCATTGCACATGTCCAATTTTCTCTAGGAATTCTTAGGACATGCTTTCGTGTATGAGCAAAACCGGCAATAATTATTCAGTCTATTATCAGTACACTTACAAAACACCTTAATACTATCAAATTTCTAACAGCTTCATCTTTCTTTCCCTGGAGAACTATGGGGTGAGGAAGTTGGAAGGTTTATTTGCAGTTCTGATTGCAACAATGGCGTTGTCCTTTGCTTGGTTGTTTATAGAGACCAAACCCAATGGGAAAGACCTGATTATTGGTGTGTGCATCCTTTCCTGCTTTACCTTCAACAACTGCTTCCCTTGTCTAGTATTATTGCTTTCTCCAGCTGACCATAATGTAATCTATCTGTGCAATAGGTCTTCTTATCCCAAAGCTTAGTTCAAGAACAATAAGGCAAGCTGTTGGGCTTGTGGGATGCGTTATTACGCCTCACAATGTGTATCTTCATTCTGCTCTTGTACAGTCAAGAAAAATCGATCCCGACAACGAATATCGAGTCCGCGAAGCGCTGAGGTACTACACCATCGAATCTACCACGGCATTGGTAGTGCCCTTCATCATAAATTTGTTTGTGACAACAGTTTTTGCGAAAGGGTTCTATGGTACTAAAGAGGCAGGTAACATTGGCCTTGAGAACGCTGGACACTATCTGCAAGAGAAGTTTGGGGGGGAGTTCTTCCCAATCCTTTACATTTGGGGAGTTGGGCTTTTGGCCGCTGGCACAAGTAGTACAATAACTGGAACTTATGCCGGACAGTTTATAATGAGTGGGTTTCTGAACTGGAGGTTGAAGAAATGGATCAGGGCATTGATCACTAGAAGCTTTGCAATTGTGCCAACTATAACTGTTGCTCTGTGGTTCAACACATCTGATTCTGCATTGGATGTTCTGAATGAGTGGCTCAATGTGCTTCAGTCAATTCAGATCCCTTTTGCACTGATCCCACTGATTACATTGGTATCCAAGGAGCAAGTCATGGGAGTGTTCAAAATAGGTCCCAGAACACAAGTATGTACTCCTGTTGCTTTTTTTTACGAACTACTACGAGCACAAGATTCAAAGTTTCTGTCCAGCAACCAGTAGTTAATCTAATAAATATGTCTCTTTAGTGAAACAATACCGAATCATTAAATTCATATATATTCTAACTATTTTTGTTACCCAATGTTCAATTTTGTACCCTATGCTAAATCAAACCACGCATTGGGTAATCAATATAGGAGTAACGACCGTTTATCAAACCTGAACCATTTATCCCTGGCAGTCATCAAACAATTGATTGTTTCTTATCCATCGATCACCTTTTAAAACTCTTAGACCAGAACCCAACAATTCAAATATATATTTCAATTCTTGATGGAACAAAAAAGTTTATACAAACACCATGAAGTAAATGATTGCGTACTTCTGGTTGAACGAAACCCTACTAAGTGTATTTATCGTTTTAGTTTTGCAAATGGTCAAATGGTACATATATGCACATACGCCTAACATTCTGAACTAATATATTGGGATCTTGATGCAGATTGCGACCTGGATAATTGCATCCGTACCGATAATTGTCAATGGCTACCTCTTGTTTGATTTCTTCTCTTCAGAAATGCAAGGCCTATTAGCTGGCTCAGTTATCTGCGTGGCAGTGCTTGGTTATGCTTCATTCCTACTGTATCTCGTCCTCCGGGGAGTGAAGCTGCATGGCTAACTGTGTATATCGTATAGCTTATTTGCACACATTAGGATCACGCCGTACTTGTACATGGGAAAGAGAACTGCAGCTACTGTTGAATTCTTTTGTACAATGCTGCTGGCTGCACATGGATCGATCATATTGAGGCGCGCGCACACACACACAACGAGGTTGAAGATAGAATAACTAGCACTATAGTTTGATATACTTGATAGTACTATTTGATAATGTGAAGTGATGATATACAAACACGTAATACGAAAAATGGAGCAAGGGAGACAATTAAGCAGTCTCTTCCTGATCTATATATGTAGATTGACCACATCCAATTGGCAGGTGTCAAACCTTAATATATGCTGGACTGTTCAGAGGCATATATAAAGATTTTTTTGGCTTTTTTTTGTTTTTGTGATGTGTCGTTATATGCAATCATTTAAGAATTAAATACTAAATGTGTAATTTGATTTACAGGAGATTGCATATATTGGAATGCCAGGCAATTCTATATGCTTTAGTGATGCTACTATACTACTATTTCAAGAGGAGATAAGTTAGACGCTTTAATCATTTTTTTAGGGAATGGCACTTGAATCAATTCAATTGGGGTAAATCAGGCAGAGGCTTTTTTTTTTTAATCTCCATTCGAACCAGAAACTGGCAGCCATTGCCATCCAATGTGTCTTGTCTCTATCACATTATCACGTTGCAAAATGGAACAGCAACAAGAACCTTTCTCCAATGAAGCGAAAATAACCTATATACAGACCCTACCAGACCAGCACTTAAAAAGAGTAGCCTTGTGCCAGAAATCCCAGAATCCCCGGTCTTTGTGGGTGAGATTTGTCCCTGTTTCTTGGTGGCCTGCCACTGCCAATGACAAGTAATTATTTTCTATAAAATCAATATTTAAAAATTTTGACTAATAATTAAACTAAAAATATATGTGTTTAGTGTTATGCATGTAGTGTTATTAGATTTGTATTTAAAAATATTTTTATATGATGTTAATTTTATAGTGGTTGATAATATATTTTAAAAGAAACTAATGGTCAAAGTATGATGTAAGAGACTGTATAGAAAAGTAATCCGTCTTATATTTCTATTCAGAGGGATCAGTAGTAAAACGCCAGCCCATTATTGTCAAAAAAAAAAAGAAAAAAAGTAAAACGCGAGCCTTGGCCGGAGTCAGAAGGCAGCAGAACTCAAGGCTCCCCTGCAGGTTGCCTGTCAGCTGGCTTATGTACCGTGCTCGCAGGACGTGACATCGATCTGCTGCTACTGCTAGTGGTAGCTGCTGCTGTTACCAGCCAACTATTAATATCGGCCAATTTTGAAGGCATGATGGATGCATGCAACCAACATATGGATGCGATTACGACCTGAACGTCCAACCCGAAGCAAAACGTCGAACGCTTTTCCGCACCGTCTGATCCTACTGGTTAAATCAGAGATAACTCCGTGTCTCGATCCGAAGAGTCCGATCTGCGTGATCAAGTCAACATGCCCGAATCCCTGCTTCATCGGCTACAACGCACGGCAGTAGTTATATTTGCAGTTACAAACAGTGCATGCACAGCACGCAGCGGCGGCAAAATATTTATTAACATACGAGGCATGCAGCTGTTGTTTTATACATGTAGCAAGCGTAGAACACTTCATTAGCATGCATCAAATATTTTTTGTTCTAAAATATTTATCTGATTTATGATACAAATACACCATTCTATTCATTACAATTAAATCTTTAGAGGAAGATGTTAGATGATTATATTCTAATGAAAAAATAAATGTTGCAACCATTAAAATTAAATGTTTTATATATAAGAGCGAAATATTTCAACATGCATTTTACTATATTTCATATATATCTTTCAATTGTTTCAATGGTTGATTTTTTTTTCACAACATATAAATTGACGTTTCATGAGTGGTCAACCCTAACATTTTGACCACCCGATTTTTTCCACCGAATCGGACACTTATTGTCTAGTCGTCCCCTTATTCATTACAAAATTAAGTTATTTTTTTTCATCAGGACTACAATCGGACGTTCGATCCGAAGCCAAAAATTGAGACAGGTAGAAAAAAAATTGTTTATTACTTGGTTAAATGTTTCAACTCACTTGATGAAATATTTTTAAAAATATGCAATGTTCAAAAATACCGACCGTAGCATCGACAACCACTACGTGAAACATCAAATCCCATCGACTGAAACATTGAAAAAATTCATGAAAAAATAAAACTTAAAATATACAACATGAAACATTCGCTTATCACGTATGAAACATTGGATTTGAACGATTGAAACATATAATTTTATTCATTTGAATATAATCGTGTGAGATTTTTTTATAAAGAATTATATCTAAAAAGCTGTGAAGGAAGGAAAAAGAGAGAGACGGGAGAAAAGAGGCATAGCATGAGGCATACAGGGACAGGGGCATGCAACGGCATGCATACACTAGAGACAGTGCATACGGCGCGTGAGGCATGAAGCAGCACTGGGGACTTCGCGTGGGCGTCCGATCTTTTTCCCCCAACATACACTTTGATCGAACAACGATCGATCATATCGGTCGATGGACCCTGCTGCTGCCGAGCGCCACTAGCACTTGCCTGCTGCTGCCTGCTGCCTGCGTGACAATCTATGTTTTTCCCAAATGTTTGGTACAACCATACTCTCGCTACAGCTGGAAGAAAATTTGAAGGATTTCGTGTAATGCGTGATAATGCCTACTATTATTTCGATCATAGGAGACTAGACACGAAATTTATTTATTGAACAACTTGACAACATCATTGACAGAGATTTTTTTAATGGCATCATTAACGCAGAATATATTTTTCAATGGCATCATTAACACAGAATATATTTCTCAAAGTTTAGGGCTAGGAAAAAAAAACTCTAAATCGTGAATAATGGTGGCTTGAAATTAGAGTGGCCTTTATAATAGGCTAATCGGTTAATGTGACTTGGGAGGCATATAAAAAGATCTATTTGTAATAATAACGGGAGGTTCTATAGATCTACAATTGCTTGTGAAAGTAAGGGGCGATCCTGTTTAGATCCCGCTTGAAAATGAATTTTTATAGTCGGGGCTTAAAGAGCTCTGACTCATATATATCAGGAGCGACTAATAAATCAAAGCAAAGGGAGTGGACACAACGCGTTTGTGACTTTGTCTCTCCTAAAAACCT
Source organism: Oryza meyeriana var. granulata (assembly GCA_003991445.1). Taxonomy (NCBI): domain Eukaryota; kingdom Viridiplantae; phylum Streptophyta; class Magnoliopsida; order Poales; family Poaceae; genus Oryza; species Oryza meyeriana. The sequence goes on from RYFJ01000140.1 coordinate 172,214, forward strand.
AGCCGCCTCCCTCCTCCCCTATTTCATCGGGACGGCCGAGGAGTCCACCGCGCTTCCTCACCTCTCCTCTTTCCCACTTCCTCACCTCTTCTCCCTCTCTTCGCTTAGCACCGCCGCACTCTTCGAAGATCGAAATATATATTTTTTTGAATGGCATCATTAGCGCAGAATATATTTTTGAATGGCATGACGTGTGGCAGTGCAGTATAGAAGAGAGGCAAAACCATAAATTTCTTGCATGTGTATTGCATGAAGGTGATGGCAAAACCCTGCTTGTGTGTGTATTGCGTGAACACCTTCAATAACTCGTAACCGAACCAGATAAGTCGCGCGTAAACTAACTGGTCTCCATACCAATTCAACACACCGAACAATCTAGTGAGTTCCAAAAACAAATACCAGAATATCCGTTGGATGCAACAAAACAAAGCTGCAAAAGAAAGCAGCGTCTGTGCAAGCATAAGGAGTCAATTTTAGCGAACCATTCACGCGTATGTTGCGTGCGAAAAGGGTACTGCACGCGATCTGGTCGGGCTTTCCTATTTTCGCCCAGGTGCTTCCTTGTCAGCCATTTTTTTGTCTTCTTTTTAGGCTGCACGTGAAGGCTGCACGTGAAGGTCTTAGTGGCTTCATGGGTTGGCCCATTTCATATTTTTGGCATGTTTCGTAGTGTTTGGCTATGGATGATGAGCCTCACAACTCATATGCACGTTTTGCTTTTCTAAATTTGTTTTTTAAATTTGTTTTAAATTTATATGTACAAAGTTTATATGTCTTAAGTTTTTATGTACGTATGTATAGGATATCTATGTATGTATAAAGTTTGTGTGTATAAAATTTTCTATTGTAATAAAGTTCTACGTATAAAATTTTTCTAAGTTGAACTAACACTCTAATGAATTTGTTTTAAATTTGTACATACAAATTTTACATGTATAAAGTTTATAGTATAAAGTTTTTATGCATATATATACAAAATATCTATCTATGTATAAAGTTTATATATAATAAACTTTTTCTGTGTATAAAATTTTATGTATAAATTTTTTTCTAGATCAGACAAACGCGCTGTTGAATTCGTTTCAAATTTATATGTATAAGATTTTTATGTACAAAATATGTATGTGTAAAGTTTATATGCACAAAATTTTACATGTAAAAGTATCTATGTATACAAGTTTCTATGTACAAACTTTTTTATATATAAAATCTATGGATAAAAGGAAAAGGTGAGGGGGGCTTGCTAGGAAAGAGGAAAAGAGGAGGAAGGGGGAGTCCACACATGATTTTTGTCGTTTTGCGATCACGCACGCGTTAGACCTACCATGTCATGTGCGCGCGCCCTGGGCGCCAGCCCATGCCTGTGCCCAAGCTTGGCCTGGCTCGGCGAGCAAGTGCATGTTTTTCTTTAGTTCTCTTCATCGTACATATTGCTCAAATGGCTAGGAGAGCACTCACCCTTTTAAGGTGGTCTTCCTCTCCTAGAATAAGAAATGTGGTACTAAATTTCACATGTATGCCTTATATGAGATGTGCTTGAGAGATTTCAAATTTGCTATAGATCAAATGTTTGATTTTTTGGATTTTGTCAAAAAACAATGCTAGCCATTGGATGGAACTTTGAGATTCGGGGTGGGGGAAGCGAGTTTCAAGTTACACTTTTAACTTGTTATAGTTACACTTTCAACTTGTTATAGTTGTCATTATCGATCACGCGCAACTTTAGTTATAAATTTGTGCAATCGAGTCATAAATGTGTAACTGCATCTATCTTATTGATCACGTGCAACTTTAGTTATAAATTTATGTAAATCAGTCATAAATATGTATAACTGCAATCGATTGATGGATTTATTTTTTCAAACGTTTAATCAATAGGCGTTCCCTTTAGATTTTCTTAGAAATTATTCTCCTGTAGGCCTTCCTACTAATAATTCCAATTGGATCTGTAATGCCCCTCTCCCGTTAACTAATATAAGTTAACATGAGCGGAACGTCTTTACCTGCATTACTTGTACCAGTCTCAGGAATCCAGCTGGTACACACGGGACATTGGTGGATCACAACAAACTACTTTATTTATTATAATAAGTCCTCTTACATAAGTTGCAGCCACGGACAAAACCCGGGCGAGCAACGTTACATTTTAAAAGACTGCAGCAGAAACACACGCTAGGCCTAACACCTACAGGCACAGCTTGGAACCTAGATTGAAACCCTAGAAATCTTCATATTTAGCTTGCTCCTGGAAGTACTCCTCCAGGGTTGGATCTTCATCTTCATAGGGTTCTGGGGGGAGATTAAGGAAGGGTGAGTACACGAGGTACTCAGCAAGTCACTGAATTATTGTGGAATGCAGGGCTTATCAAAGATGGGTTTTTGGTTTTATTTCGCAAACAGTTTAAGTGTTGAAAAATATTTTATAAATTTGTAAGTTTTCTTTAAGTTGTCAGAAAGAGACTCACGTCTCAATCTATTTCGTGAGTTGCTTTGCAATAACCCACCACGATTTATCGGGAAGAGACTCACGTCTTGACCCATTCCCCAAGTCATTTTTCAACGACTTGTCACAAGTCCATTTCTAGAGCATACTGTCCCAGACATCATCTCCTTTGGTTGGATTAAATCTTTCTCAACCAATTCTTTGTATTTTACATATTCAACTCTGACTATGGTGCCACACAATACCTCGGAACACACAGTCCCGTTTCAGACCACTCAGGTCATCCACCTGCCACTCAGGCTGGTTTTGGTAACAGTTCCCAATCACATAGTTCACAAACATTTTAAGAAAACAAAACTACACTAAGGGATCACTTCACATCCGCCCGTGACCTTGGGCACGACTGTTCGAACAGATCATATCCTTTGCAAAGGGTGCGCGCTTTACCCACATGACGCAAGCTTACTCCGGACACCCAACACGCATTGATCAGATACGGCTGGTACCAGGAGGTCTGCGACAAGGCCTTTTCGAAGTATCCCCAGGATAGTCTGTTGTCAGATAAACGGGTCCCAAACCAAATACTAGGCAAGTCCCAGACTCCCTATACTCAGGATCCCGCGGGTGCATCTCATATTGCCACCCTAGCGACTCTATGTTTATCGACAACAGACCTATCCTGGTTCCTTAAATTACTTGGCCAGGGGTGTCCCATTCTACCCATGTGGTCGTACGAATAAATGATTAGTGGAAATCCCCCCAGGAAAACGGTCCTTACATTTCATGTGAAGTCAGGCCACACAGGCGATGACATTCCATGACTAATTTCATGAAAAACCTTTAATTTTTGCAAAGCGATCGACATCGCATGTCGACTTTAAAATCATTACAAAAAAACCCATAAATTTTCCCACCGTAATTTATATTTAATTTGGAGTGTCGTCGATACCTGTATCCAGAAATACAGGTACAGGGACGACGATAGGGCAACAATGATACAAGGTCATCAATTAACAACGAAGATTTGTTATGCAACACTTAGGTCTGGGCCCTTCGGATCGACTTGCGACCCGTAGCCAAAATTATGTTCCTAAAATGCCTAGTTGGCAAACAATATATTTTAAAAATATAGGTTGAACATGGTCAAGGTATTACTTGCCTTGCTCCTGATCTTGCGCTTCTTCGACTAAATCCTCGATCAACTGCTCCTCAGACTCGACTCCTATGCGTCGCAAACAAAAATATACAAAAAGCTACAAAATCAGAACCTAACATAGTAAACTAATAGTGCCATTGTGTAGATCTCATTTTTAGAAAAAATTTGAGAGTTGAAGGGGCTCAAACAGAGTTACGGTTAAAAAGATATGATTTTTCAAAGTTTTGGGCATTTTTCTGTGAAATAAAAATAAATAAAAGAAAAGAAAAGATTAAAAGATATTTTGGGAAAAATATTTATTTTTGGAAACAGATGCTGACAGGTGAGGTCCTTTTGTCAGTGGTAGGAGAGAGAGGATAATGGGTAGGGCCCACATGTAGGTGACAAAAGGGCAAGGGCCACATGTCAGTGATTGGAAATAGATGGGGCCCACATGTCAGTGATTCAATTTTTTGTAAATGGGATTAATTAAAATTTTTTACTTCAGTGGGGCCCATGTGTCAGTGCCACATGGGGCAGCCGGGCCCACATGTCAAACAATCACGAGAGAGACGGGGAAATGGGGCCGTTGGCAGTGAGAGAAAGAGAGTGCGAGAGAGAGGGATGCCGAGGGAAGGAGATCGACGGCGTACGGTGCCGGCGATCGGCGGTGAGCCGGTAACGGCGGAGCGCCGCAGCAGAGAGCGGAGGGAGTGAGGAGAATAGGGAGCGGCTCGGATGGGGCAGAGAGGATTGATGGAAGTGGAACACATCGGCTAGCCTCGCCGAGGAGGGAGAAGAGGGCGAAGCTCGCTGGCGGTGGCCAACTCCACGGCAGCGTGGGCTAGAAATGGGGGCAATCGGCACGGGTGTGGGGGAATTAGGGGAAAATGGGAGAAATTTGGGTATATACCTTGCGGTGATGGGGAATTTCAAACAGCGACAATGGCGGTCGACGGTGATCCTATTTGGGGCTTTTGGCTCCGATGGCGATTGGGCGTCGGGGTGGGGTGGAACATGATCGCGAGGCAAGGGGGAGTGTGGTGGTGGTGGTGGCGTAGGGTTTTGGTGGCCAGAGATGGGGGAACACGGCGGGTCCGAGGCGGCGGCTATGGTAGTGTGGTGGCGGAGAGTGGAGGAACTCAGCGCAAGTTAGAGCTCCGGCTCGGGGATGGAGTGCGAGGCGGAGGCGGGGCTTCCGGAGGTGGTAGAGGTTTGAGATGACGGCGGCGAAGGCAGTGCGGCAGAAGGGCGGTTGGGGGCGAGAGCCGTGGTTGCACGGCTCTAGAGCGAGGGGTGGCCACGTGTCCCAGGGGCCAAACAGGTGGCGGGCATGGCGCGAGGAGGAAAACAACCCTGTGTCCCCGTGCGGCTGACAAGCAGGCCCAAGGTGTCAGCACGCAGGGCTGGGATGCGGACGCGTGTGCGGTCAGATGCGGCAGGAGATCGAACGGCGTGCGCGAGAGGCGGGGGCACGTGTCGGTGATCCGGTCGCGAGGTGAGTGCACGCGCGGTGAGGAAAGGATCGACGGCGCGCGGGCGGTGGGGTTACGTGGCGCTGATCGGCTGCATCAACGGGGAGGAGGCTGGGCAGGCCGCGTTGGGCTGAGAGAGAAGAGGGGGCTATGGCCCAAAATAAACAGGAGCGTTTGCGATTTTTCTCAGGAATTATTGGATAGGGTTTTTTTTGGGAAAGTTTGAACTCAAATTTGAATTTAAATTGGATTTTGGGGCTCATGATTTTTAGGGGAATTTTAGGGAGGGCTCCAGGGTTGAAACTCAGAAAATTTTTGAGATCCACGCATGGCACAACATCCAAAATCCGAGAAAATCCAAACTTCGCAAATAGTTTTTTTTAAATTAATTTTTTTTTCTAACGTTCCTAAAAATACGGGCGTTAAAGCCTACCCCCCTTAACAGAATCTCGACCCCGAGATTTCAAAACTAAGCGAACAACTCCGGATACTCGGCTCGAAGATGGTCTTCTCGTTCCCAAGTAGCTTCTTCTTCTGAGTGGTTACTCTACTGAACTTTGTAAAATTTTATCATACTCCTTCTCATTCGTCGTTCCATTTCTTCAACGATACGAAGGGGCTGTTCTTTGTACATCAGGTTCTTGTTTAGTTCTACTCCTTCAAGGGCGACTTGTTCCTCTAGAACGCGAAGACATTTCTTTAACTGGGATGCGTGGAACATGTTGTGTACGTCGGTGAGTTCATCGGGTATCTTTAATTGGTACGCAACTTCTCCTCGTTGAGCGATGATGGGGTAGGGTCTGATGAACCGAGGGGATAACTGTCCTACCATACTGAATCGCTTCATCCCTCATAGGGGTGATACCCTAAGGTATACGTGATCTCCTACTTGGAACTCCAAGTCTCTTCGTCGATTGTCCGCGTAGCTCTTTTGTCGGGATTGCACGATCTTCAAGCGTTCTCGTATTACTCTTACTTGTTCTTCTGCGTGCTTTAGGAGATCTGGTCCGAAGATCTGTTTTTCTCCCACGGCTGTCCAACATAGTGGGGTTCAACACTTTCGTCTCTATATGGCTTTGTTTGGAGCCATCTGTATACTAGCATGGTAACTATTGTTGTAAGAAAATTCTACATAAGGTATGCAGAGATCCCATGTTCCTTCAAAGTCCAAGGCACATGCTCGCAGCATGTCTTCTAATATCTGGTTTACCCTTTTAGTCTGTCCATCTGTTTGAGGGTGATAGGCGGTACTAAAGTTAAGATTGGTCCCTAATGCTTCGTGTAGTTTCTCCCAAAATCTCGAGGTAAACTAGGTCCCTCTATCAGAAACAATCTTCTTAGGAACTCCGTGTTGATAGACTATCTTGGTCATATATAGCTCTGCCAGCTTCTTTCCGAAGTAGGTAGTTTTAACGGGTATAAAGTGGGCAACCTTGGTGAGTCGATCTACGACTACCCATATTGAGTCGTACCGGTTAGGAGTCCGTGGTAATCCAGTTATAAAGTCCATGCCGATTTCTTCCCATTTCCATTCAGGAATCTTTAAGGGTTGCAGCAGCCCAGCGGGTTTCTGATGCTCTGCTTTTACCCTTTGACATATGTCACATATAGCGACGTATTCTGCTACATCTTTTTTCATTCCGGACCACCAATAGTGTTCTTTAAGATCCTGGTACATTTTTGTACTTCCAGGATGTATGGAGTATGCAGACTCGTGCGCTTCTCTTAAGATGAGGTCTTTTCGCTCCTTTTTATTGGGTACGCAAATGCGCTTTCCAATCCATAAGGTTCCTTGTTCATCCACATAGAATCCAGGGGCTTTATCTTTAGGGACATTGTCTTTTAGTTTCGAATTTCTTCATCATCCTTCTGAGCTTCTCGTATTAAGGTTTCAAAGGTGGGTTGAACCACTAAGGTTGCTAAGGTTCCTTTGGGTACCATGGTAACTCTCAGTTTTCTGAGTTCTTGGCATAAGTTGGGCTGGGCTGGCCATACCAAGGCCGCATTGCAATGAATCTTCCGACTCAATGCATCGGCGACTATGTTCACCTTTCCAGGATGGTAATGAATTCCTAGATCGTAATCCTTTATCAGTTCCAACCATCTTCTCTGGCGTAAGTTGAGTTCGGTTTGGGTGAATATGTACTTCAGGTTTTGTGATCGGTGTATACTTCGCACCGATTTCCAATCAGGTAGTGATGCCAGATTTTTAATGCGTGTACTATAGAGGCCAGTTCCAAATCATGGGTTGGGTAATTCATCTCATGTGGCCTCAATTGTCTAGAAGCGTATGCCATTACTTTTCCTTCTTGCATAAGTACACACCCTAGTCCTTGCTTGGAGGCATCACAGAATATCTCAAAATCCTTTCTTATGTCAGGCAGTGTTAGGATTGGGGCAGTCGCCAGTTTCTTCTTTAATTCTTGGAAGCTTCTCTCACACGCTTCCGTCCAGTTGAATTTCTTTTCTTTCTTTAGTAGTTCTGTCATGGGTTTGGATATTTTGGAGAATCCCTATATAAATCTCCGATAATACCCAGCCAAACCTAAGAAACTTCGGATTTTCGTAACTGAGGTTGGGGATTTCCATTCAATCACGATCTCAATTTTACTTGGGTCTACTTCCACACCCTGAGTAGTGATAACATGTCCTAGAAAAGCAACTCGGTCTAGCCAAAACTCGCACTTTGAGAATTTGGCGTATAACTGATGTTCTCTAACCTTGCCCAAGACCATTCTCAGATTCTCTGCGTGTTCTTGGTCATTCTTGGAATAGATGAGGATATCGTCTATGAATACTACGATAAATTTATCGAGGTATTCTATAAAGATTTTGTTCATTAGGTTCATAAAGAAGGTGAGAGCATTGGTCAATCCAAAGGACATGACTGTATAGTCATATAGTCCATAACGGGTGGAGAAGGCTGTCTTGGGTATGTCCTGTGGCCTAATTTTTAATTGGTGGTATCATGTTCTCAGATCTATCTTGGAGAATATAGTGGCACCTTTTGTGATGACCCGGGCCATCATTACCAACAATGGCGTCCCTAGTCCATGGATTATTATTTGCTAGATACGTGCTTTAGCGAATAATGATCCACATCAAAGATAGTAGTAGAATAATAGCTAGAAGGTTCCACTAACATTACAATACCATGCCACGCAGGGCTAGAATCTTACACAGGGTCCTACATGTCTTCTCATTAGTATATTTTTTTTACTAGTAGTACTTGGACAACATACATATTTCAACACCCCAGGTTTATTGACATAGCTACAAGACTGCTACCATACATACATCTACTCATCCCATCCTCCATAATACACATTATAGTCATAAGCATCATCCCTTGGATGTTCAGCACACCAAGCAGCATAGCACTGGTCCTCCAAACCCTCATTGGTTTCATTGATTTGCCCAGATAGATTGACATCTATATAATTAGTTAATAACAAGGGTGAGTACTAGGTACTCAGCAAGCATCAGTAACAGAATGCAAAACATGCTTTTTTTTCACAACCCCATTAAATTATCATCTCTCAAATATAAGTTTTCTAAAATATAATTCTTGTGAAAAAAGTCCAAGTTTAATTATTTTTATATAAGTCTACTAATCACTTGCATAATGAGAAAGAACCCCAATAGGCTCCCGTAGCCTCTAATCCAAGAGACAGGCGTGAATCACGATTTAGTTGAGCACTGCACAGGCTTGTATCACTTTACTCATATTTACTCTAAATATTACAAGTCGCGTATTTGTAAATACATAGAATACAAAGCACTTTCTCTTATTTCCGTACATTACACCCCTTCATCCGGTGCTAATATATGCTCATCAATGCACTGCATCGGCATTGTCTTAGGTTTTTCATCGCCCAAGCTATTACTACATACCCATATAGAGTGTAACAACTTGATAAGATACTAAGCTCCGCTCGCCTTTCGACGAGTATATAGTCGATATGGTTTTTATATGGCACACTAATACAAGTGAGAGTGATTTTAGTCCTTATGTTATAGCCATATGTAAAGGGTCCCGCCTCCAGTCAAATCCCGTCCATGGGCACCCTCTACCCTCCTAATGAATATTGGAAAATCAGTTGCTCCATCAACTGACCTCTCCAGTATATATATTATCATCCATCTCTATGACTTACTTATTTGAAAAATTTATTTTATGAAAGGTGATAGTACTATAAAACAAAATATTATTTACGCAAAATAATTCAAATCATCATGTTCAAAGTTTAGCTTGCCTGGAATCTTGTAGTTGAGATTGAAACTAGCTGGCGCTCCCAATTGACCCGTCTCTGCCTCTAATTCCTTTCCTGCATTTCCACCATATACCACGAGGTTTAATTAAATTTTAATAATATGAATACAAACAATCCACAAATAAAATGTGCCCACATCTCTGTAGAATTTTTATTATGTCAACTTGCACTTACTTAGCTAATAATAGCAAAGATTACCTAAACTATATTTGGGTTGTAGAGCATTGGGTTATCTATGTAATTTACTAGTGTGCATCAAATAATTAACCTCCCTACTGTTCTCCTTCCTTATCCCATCGTACAGGCACAAGGCAGCTAGCATTCTTCTTCTTCTTCCTCCATTTGTTATAGCTATGGCTCTCTTTCTCCTCTCCCAAACTCTACTCCAAAAGCTGTTGCCCCACTGCAGCTGGTGACCTCGGGTGCCATATCCCACCGGCAGCCGTTCTCCTCCTGCTCCATGCACATCCCCAACCCCACAAGCTACAAGTGGTGAACCCCCTGCTAGGATGGAGCTCACTCCATGACCCCCAAGCCCAGCCACCATGGCTGGCGACCTTGGTGCTCGGCACCACCAAAGGTCAGCCCTAAGTAAGTGCTAAAATTTTTTCCCTTCTAGTCTCCTCCTTCCAATGTCTCTATTAATACATTTCCCTTCTTTTCTAGCAAAATTTGAATTGAGGCACTAAGAGACTGCTTCCAAGTGCTTGCTTGCTTTGTGTGTGATTTACTAAGGGATAGCTATGGTAGCATGTGAAAATCACCTGATCCCTACTTCTAGCGTATTCTTTCTTGATCCCCACGAGCTCACAAGCTAGTGAACTTGCTCCCACCAACAGATTCAGCTCTCGACGAATCAGCCGTTCTTCTTGCTAGCTCACCCCCTTCCACCTCTTAGCCAAGCTGATGATGGTGCTCTACGTCACCATTTTGAGGTGATTGGCTACAAAACAAACTTGGAATGGTTGGGTAGGGGAAGTGAAGACGGAGAGGGATTGGTTTCCTCACCGTGCTAACTGGTTGGAGGTGAAAGTGAGTATTGTTCTCCTATCTACCTGTGGAGGCCATGGGTTATGGGTACCTCATGACAAGTATATGGGCTACTTGAATAGAGGATGGGCCTAACCTTGTAATTAGGAATACAATAGAACTCGGCAGACTTAACCTTACACGACAGGGAAAATATAGTCCTAGTCGGGCACGTTGTACTCCTAGAAGGAGATCTCTTGGTCGTAGGAGAGACAGGGCGCCCCCTGAGGGCAGGTTCATCAGAATCACCAAGATCACAATCATACATCCTCAAAGGAAATACACCACAACTGGACGTAGAGTATTACCTCATTTCAAGGGCCTGAACCAGTATAAACCTTTTGTGTTTCTTTGCAGTCTATCAAGTTTTGGTCCGACGAGTAGCCCTATATATTTATTACTGGTATAAAACATCGACACTACCATACTTACTTCTGCTATTCTATTTCATTTCTATACCAAGAATTATTGGAATGGTAGCCCATGCCTCTCCCTGTTGATTCACTATTTGTGTGGGTGTGTGTCACAAGTTCATTAGGTGAGAATTCCTACCCACTCCTTGCACTGTGTTCCTATTGACCATACTTGACCAGGGTAAAAGTGTGGCTTTCTTACTTGTGGTAAAATAATTGTGGCATGGATATGGTATATTTCTATTGGATATCTAAACTATTTATCATATTGGTTATTGCCTCTCTTTGGTGCTGTAAGACAGGTTAGTGGGCTAACTGATTAGCTGAATGATGCTACCCAACTACTAGCTTAAAAGTGTTGATTTGTCCTGCATGGCATTGTACATCTATGAGATAATAGGTGAAACTACAAATTATGGGTCTGACAGCAAATTTTTTTTTCAGCTAGCTTGAACTTTTTATGTGTCTATATTTTCAGGACATAATAATCATATCTTGCCTATTAAAATGTACATCTTATACGCGTATTAGTTATAGTAGCATAAATCGGGATTTGATGACTGATAAGAGTTTGCGCATTTGGTAATAAAACCTAGTGTATGTGTGGCTAAGTTGTGTCTCTACTTGTGTATAATTTGTTTTTTTCTCTAAGAACAGTCAAATGTTTAATAAAATTTCGGGTTGTTTCACCTTTGAGCTGGTCAAACAAGTCATCTATCCGTGGTAATGGATATTTGTTCTTTATGGTCACATCATTCAGTGCTCTGTAATCCACACACATTCTCTTAGTTTCATCTTTCTTCTTAACCAAGAGTATTGGTGCTCCCCAAGAGGATGTACTTGGTCTCACAAAGCCTTTGGCTTCCAGTTCCTCTATCTGTCTCTTTACTTTGGCTAGTTCGTTGGTGGCCATCCTATATGGTCTTTTGGAAATTGGAGCGGTTCCCGGTGCCAATTTGATAGAGAACTCAATTTCTCGGTCTGGGGGCATTCCAGGTAATTCCTCGGGAAATATGTCTGGGTATTCGTTTACGACCGATACTCTTTCTAAGGGGATGGCTTGGAGGCTATTCAGGGTTGGTCGGGTCTTGGGGTTTTTCGAAGGGGTAAACTTTACTTCTTTTCCATTTAGTCCTCGTAGGGTTACGGTCCTTTCGACACAGTCGATCTGTCCTTTATGCTTAGCTAACCAGTCCATTCCTAGGATCAGGTCCAATTCTTGTGACTCTAGGATAATGGGGTTGGCTAGGAAACTAACCCCTTCGATTTCTAGATTTACTTTTGGGCACAATAGATCAGACTTTATTTCCCTGCTTGGGGAGTGTATGATCATCGGTACCCTCAAGCCCTCGGTTCCCCAACCATTTTTGCTCACGAAAGCTCTAGAAATGAACGAATAGGAAGCTCTGGAATCAAATAGAACGACAGCGGTATAGAGTTGATAAGGAATGTACCCATCACAATGTCTGGTGCTTCTTGAGCTGTTTCTGCCTGGATGTGATTTACTCGGCCACGTCCAAAGTTCAGAGCAGTTTGTGAAGCTTGTCCACTTGCCTGAGAAGTCGTCCTGCCTGGTGCAGGTGCTGGCGCTTTGGCGGTGCTGATATTAGAGCGTGCCGGTGCGGTATTGCCCTTGTTCTGAGGGCAATCTCTTGCGTAATGTCCCATATTATGGCAATTGAAACATTTCACTCCAGCGGCATTGGTGGGGTTTCTTGGTTGAGCAGGATAAGTGGAGGTATTACTTTCTCCGGTGTTTCCATTGTAATTCTTGGTTTGAGTTGGCTAAGGCATGGGTGGGCGAGGAGTGTAACCAGAAGGACAACTATACTAGGAAACAACTAGACAATACTGAACTTGATGAGTGGTCTTTGGGCGAGGCCCACCTCGAGGGTTGGAACCAGAGTGAGCGATCTTTCGCTTCCGATAATCTTCTGCTTCCTTCTTGGTATCCTCAACAGTAATGCTTTGTCAATCATTTGTTGGAATGTGGGGAAATCATGGCTTATGAGTTGAAGTCTTATCCCCACATTCATGCCCTTGAGAAATGTCCTGATCTTCTTTTTATCTGTATTGACATCTTTAGTAGCATACTGAGCCAACTTATTAAAGTGGCTCAGATACTCGGTAATGCTTGAGTGCCCTTGCTTGAGTTGCTCGAATTTGACTCTTTTCATGTTAATGATGCTTTCTGGTATATAGGTGGCACGGAAAGCATTTGCAAACTCAGTCCAAGTAATATTATCAGCATCTTCATGAGCGACACAATAATTGTCTCACCAATCTGTTGTAGGTCCCCTTAATTGATGGGCTGCGAACAATCTCTTTTCAACTGGAGTGCATTGCACTAAGTTTAATTTTCTTTCCACGTTCTTGAGCCAATTGTCAGCTTCTACAGGCTCAGCTGTTTGTGAGAACTCAGGGGGATGAGACTGCAGAAATTTTGTTAACTTAGCCCTTCCATTGGGTGGGGCTGGTTGGTTGGGTGGATTTTGCTGCATAGCGGCCAGGCTCTGGGTTTTTCCCTGTAGTATTTGAGTTTGAATGGCCATGATATGCTGGGGGTCTATATTCATTTGAGGTGGTGGAGGTAAATCCGTTTGGTGCTGATCCTGCTGTTGTTGCTAATGTTAGGAGGGTACGTTGTTTTCGGATCCTTGTTCTTGTTGGTTAGTTTGATTCTGGTTGTTATGCTGGACTTGGTCTTGATCATCTTCATAACCATAACGAGTATGTACATGTCTCTGACGTTGATTTCGACGCGCCATCTAAGGAAAGAGAAGGGATAAGAGAAGGTAAGAGGAGAATAGAGAGCGCACACGAGTACGAAAGCTTTTTAAAACCAAAAGATACATTATTTATATACATAGATGTGACCAAGTCACGGGACTGGACGCACACCTTACAAGACACGGACTACCATTACATAACACACTCACACACTACTTGCCACAACTCCTAAAGAGTTGGCGATGGTACAAAAGTCCTGACTACTCCTGACAACAACTGACTACGACTACCACAACTCCCGATCACTGCTAGCTCACTGCTGCTGCTGCTCCGCCTGGTTATCGTAGAACACACGCTCGAAGGGCTCCTCCTCCTCGGAGACGATAGGGCAAGTAGGAAGTGGAGGAACCGTGGCTAGGAGTGGTGCAACTACAGGGGAAGCAAGAGTAGGAACCACAGCAGGAGGGGCAACGGCTGCAAGAGGAGTGGCTGCGGCTGCAGGGGTAGCTGCTAGACGGGCAGGGGTAAACTGGGAAAGGTACTCATGAGCGGTCAAGCGACGTCGGCGGCGAGGGGGAGAAGGTGCTGGAGTGGGGGAGGAACTCTAGGAGCTGTCTACATGTGGATCTGTGGTGGAAGACAGGGTGCGTGGAGTCAAGGGAGTACGGTCCTGAAGGGAGTAGTACTGTCTCTTAAGGTGGCGGTAGGCATCCAAGAGGCGATGGTGTTGGTGGTCCAAGGCGGTGGTCTGCTCAACAAAATGAGTCAAGGAAGGAGAAGACTCGCCGCAAGTGCAAGGGTAGATGCTGGAAGAAGAACCACTGGCACGGTGTGGGAGGAGGCGAAAGTGGGAGGAGTCAAGGAGGGAGTAGTACTGGTCACAGACACGTCGAATGGCGGCAAAGGCCACATCCTGGTAGGCAATCTCTAAAGTAGGCCTGACGATCACAAAACAGTGACGATGAAGTCTAGGACGGAGTGGGTAGAGACGAAGGGTAAGGCGACAACGGGGTGGAGTGGTAGGAATACTGAAGCCTGTGAACTCTGGGACAGCAAAATCGAGGAAACGAGCCAAGTCTCGCAGTATGTCGACGAAACCACCCTGATCCTCACTGAAAGAAGCGTGAACACCGACAGCTGCCATCTACAATTTGAAAGAGAAAAGAAGTTAGTAAAGCTTTTTCAAAATACTAATAAGAAGGGGGAGTAGTAAGAAACTTTTAAAATTTCGCAATTAAGATCTTGCAAGTATGGTCCTTGAAGGTCCTTCTAAGCATGGGGTTTCGTTCCTAGGGTCAAACCTATGCTCTGATACCACCGCCGTAACGCCCCTCTCCCGTTAACTAATATAAGTCAATAGGAGCGGAACGTCTTTACCTGCATTACCTGTACCAGTCCCAGGAATCCAGCTGGTACACACAAGACATTAGTGGATCATAGCAAACTACTTTATTTATTATAATAAGTCCTCTTACATAAGTTGCAGCCATGGACAAAACCCGGGCAAGCAACGTTACAATCCAAAAGACTACAGCAGAAACACACGCTAGGCCTAACACCTACAGGCATGGCTTGGAATCTAGATCGAAACCCAAGAAATCTTCATATTCAGCTTGCTCCTGGAAGTACTCCTCCAGGGTTGGATCTTCATCTTCATAGGGTTCTGGAGAGAGATTAAGCAAAGGTGAGTACACGAGGTACTCAGCAAGTCACGAAATTATTGTGGAATGCAGAGCTTATCAAAGACGGGTTTCTGGTTTTATTTCACAAACAGTTTAAGTGTTGAAAAATATTTTATAAATTTCTAAGTGTTCTTTAAGTTGTCGGAAAGAGACTCATGTCTCAATCCATTCCGTGAGTTGCTTTACAACAATCCACTACGATTTATCGGGAAGAGACTCATGTTTCGACCCATTCCACAAGTCATTTCTCAACGACTTGTCACAAGTCCATTTCTGGAGCATATTGTCCCAGACAGCATCTCTTTTGGTTGGATTAAATCTTTCTCAACCAATTCTCTATATTTTACATATTCAACTCTGACTATGGTGCCACAGAACACTTCGGAACACATAGTCCCGTTTCAGACCACTCAGGTCATCCACCTGCCACTCAGGCTGATTCTGGTAATAGTTCCTAATCACAAACAAAGTTCACAAACATTTTACGAAAACAAAGCTACGCTAAGGGATCACTTCACATCCGCCCGTGACTGTGGGCACGACTATTCGAACATATCATATCCTTTGCAAAGGGTGCGCGCTTTACCCACATGACGCAAGTTTACTCCGGACACCTAACACGCATTGATCAGATACGGCTAGTGCCAGGAGGTCTACGACAAGGCCTTTCCGAAGTATCCCTAGGATAGTCTATTGTCAGATAAACGGGTCCCAAACCAAATACCAGGCAACTCCTAGACTCTCTGTACTTAGGATCCCGTGGGTGCATCTCATATTGCCACTCCGGCGATTCCACGTTTATCGACAACAGACCTACCCTGGTTTCTCAAATTACTTGGCCAGGGTGTTCCATTCTACCCATGTGGTCGTACGAATAAATGATCAGTGAAAAACCCCTAGGAAAATGGTCCTTACATTTCATGTGAAGTCAGGCCACACAGGGGATGACATCCCATGACCAATTTCGTGAAAAACCTTTAATTTTTGCGAAGCGATCGACATCGCATGTCGACTTTAAAATCATTTCAAAAAAAAAATCCCATAAATTTTCCCATTGTAATTTATATTTAATTTGGAGCGTCGTCAATACCTATATCCAGAAATACAAGTATAGGGACGACGATAGGGCGATAAGGATACAAGGTCATCAATTAACAAGGAAGGTTTGTTATGCAGCAATTAGGTCTGGGGCCCTCAGGATCGACTTGCGACCCGTAGCCAAAATTGTGTTCCTAAAATGCATAGTTGGCAAACAATATATTTTAAAAATATAGGTTGAACATGGTATAGGTATGACTTGCCTTGCTCCTGATCTTGCGCTTTTTCGACTAAATCCTCGATCAACTGCTCCTCGGACTCGACTTCTATGCGTCGCAAAACAAAAACACACAAAAGCCACAAAATCAGAACCTAACATAGTAAACTAATTATGCCATTGTGTAGATCTTATTTTTAGAAAAATTTTGAGAGTTGAATAGGCTCAAACAGAGTTATGGTTAAAAAGATATGATTTTTCAAAGTTTTGGGTATTTTTCTGTGAAATAAAAATAAATAAAAGAAAAGAAAAGATTAAAAGATATTTTGGGAAAATATTTAGTTTTGGAAACGGAGGCTGACAGGTGGGTCCTGTTGTCAGTGGTAGGAGAGAGGATGTTAGGTGGGGCCCACATGTAGGTGACAGAAGGGCAAGGGCCATATGTCAGTGAGTGGAAATAGATGGGCCCATATGTCAGTGATTCAATTTTTGTAAATGGGATTCATTAAAATTTTTACTTCAGTGGGGCCCATGTGTCAGTGTCACATGGGGCAGCCGGGCCTACATGTCAAACAATCACGAGAGAGAGGGGGAAATGGGGCCACTGGCAGTGAGAGAGAAAGAGAGAGCGAGAGGGAGGGATGCCGA
This sequence comes from Oryza meyeriana var. granulata, assembly GCA_003991445.1. Taxonomy (NCBI): domain Eukaryota; kingdom Viridiplantae; phylum Streptophyta; class Magnoliopsida; order Poales; family Poaceae; genus Oryza; species Oryza meyeriana. The sequence goes on from RYFJ01000140.1 coordinate 189,298, forward strand.
GGGGAGGAGATCGATGGTTTACGGAGCCCGAGCGGCGTTGGCGATCGGCGGCGAGCCGTTGACGACGGAGCGCCGCGGCAGAGAGCGGAGGGAGTGAGGAGAATAGTGAGTGGCTCGGATAGGGCCAGAGAGCATTGATGGTGGCGGAACATGTCGGCCTGCCTCACCGAGGAGGGAGAAGAGGGCGAAGCTCGCTGGCGGTGGCCAACTCCACGGCGGCGGGGGCTAGAAATGGGGGCAATCAGCGTGGGTGTGGGGGAATTAGGGGAAAATGGGAGAAATTTGGGTATATACTTTGCGGTGACGGGGAATTTCGAACGGCGACAATGGTGGTCGGCGGTGATCCGATTTGGGGCTTTTGGCTCCGGTGGCGATTGGGCGTCGGGGTGGGGTGGAACGTGATTGCGAGGCGAGGGGGAGTGTGGCGGTGGTGGTGGCGCAGGGTTTTGGTGGCCAGAGATGGGGGAGCACGGCGGGTCCGAGGCGGAGGCTATGGCGGTGTGGTGGCGGAGAGTGGAGGAACACGGCGCAGGTCAGAGCTCCGGCTCGGGGATGGAGTGCGCGCGGCGGGGAGCTCCGAGGCTATTTATAGCCTCGGCTCACCGTTAACGGACGGCGGTCTATGGCGGTGGCACGGCTCTCGGCGCCGCCGCGCTGACCTAGGCGAGGCAGAGAGGAAGAGGGAGAGAGGTGGCGGCAGCATGATGATGCCGGCCGGTGTGGAGAGAGGAGAGGGAGGCGAGCACCGCACGGTGATGGGACGGGTAGTGACGGGTTGTGTGTTTCGGGTTGACATGGCGACGGGACGGGGATGGCAGGGCTGTGGAGCGCGCGGCGCGAGGCGGAGGCGGGGCTTCCAGAGGCGGCAGAGGGTTGAGATGACGGCGGCGAAGGCGGCACGGCAGAGGGGCGGTCGGGGGCGAGAGCCGTGGTCATGCACGGCTCAGGAGCGAGGCGTGGCCACGCGTCCCCGGGGCCGAACAGGTGGCGGGCATGGCGCGAGGAGGAAGATGACCCTGTGTCCCCGTGCGGCTGACAAACGGGTCCGAGGTGTCGGCGCGCGGGGCTGGGATGCGGACGCGTGTATGTCGCTTGTGAATGCGGGCGGTCGGATGAGGCAGGAGATTGAACGGCACGTGCGAGCGGCGGGGGCACGTGTCAGTGATCCGGTCGCGAGGCGAGTGCACGTGCGGTGAGGAGAGGATCGACGGCGCGTGCGGGCGGTGGGGCCACGTGGCGCTGATCGGCTGCATCGGCGGGAGGTGGCCAGGTAGGCCGCGCTGGGCCGAGAGCGAAGAGGGGGCTGCGGCCCAAAATGAACAGGTGCGTTTGCGATTTTTCTCAGGAATTATTGGATAGGGTTTTTTTGGAAAGATATGAACTCAAATTTGAATTTAAATTGGATTTTGGGGCTCAGGATTTTTAGGGGAATTTTAGGGAGGGCTCCAGGGTTGAAACTCAGAAAATTTTTGAGATCTATGCATGGCACAACATCCAAAATCCGAGAAAATTCAAACTTCGCAAATAGTTTTTATTAAATTAATTTTTTTTCTAACATTCCTAAACATACGGGCGTTACAGGATCCGGCAGTGGGGTGGCGGATGGCGTCAACTGCTGCTGCCGCTGATGACGAGGGCACAGCGCGCGGCGGCGCCCAGGGCCGTCGTCTCGCACGCCATCCTCGACATGGACGGCCTCCTACTCGGTCTCTCCCTCTCCTTCTCTCCGTGGGTGTTCTGTGGGTGTGTGTGAGTTGCTTTGCTTGCCCAGATTTTCCAGTGGAGTTGGTGCTGATAGATGGCGTTTGTTGTTGCAGACACGGAGGTGCAGGTGATGACGGATTGATGGGCAAGAAGGCCACGAGTCGCTCGCATCTTCGTCGATGAGTGTGAGCTCGCCGGGTTGCTCACACTGGAGCAGTTCCTCGCGGAGTGCTAGAGCATGCTCCAGGAGCTCTTCCCTTACTGCACCGTCATGCCTGGTCAGTATTCACTCTCGTCTCCTCCGCTTCTTCAGGAGGAGATGGCATTGTGCTGTACTGGACTAGTTTACATGTGGATCGGTGTGATCTTTGTGGTGATATGGATTTTGTCAATGGAAATGGGATATTGTTTGCATGTGGAAATGGAACTGGGATATTGTTTGCATGTGGAAATGGAAATGGGATATTGTTTTAGTGCTGCATGTGAAAAGTTTCAATTGTATTTTCATTTTTTTTTAGGCCAAAAACCATCTCTTCAGTCGGTCAGCATAACCATGCTGCCTGTGAAAATATTTTCATAGACAGTTCTCTTAAGTGACCGCTTATCTCTACTATTATAAAAACGAATAATGTTTTTGCTAAAGTTTTCGTCCGTCACTGATGTCATCATCGTGTCATGCTGACGTCATCGTATCTCCTAATTGTTTGTATTGTTCCTATTATTTGGTTCATGGCCTACCATGAGCTCTCTCCTCCGGTAAAGCCCCTTCCCTCGTCACGTGCTCCTCGCCGGCTTGAGCACCGACTCTCTTCGCCCCATGATCTGGCCATGGGACTGCTGAGAGGATAGCGGAGGACGTGTATCGCGTGAGGTGACTGGCTTTCCAGATTGACAGGACGGCGGCTCCCTGGCCGCTTCCTTGCGGTCCCCGTCGACGCGACCACCCTCCCATCCCTTCTCCAGCCACCAAAACACTGGATCCAGCATCTACAAGCTCACAGCTGCTTGATTTGGCCACCAACGGCGACAAGCGGTGGAGTGGTGAAGGAGAATGGAGAGCAGCGTAGCTGGGGAGTGGAGCGGCGATCGCCGTGGTGTAGGAGGAAGAATGGCTGTGGCGCAGCGGAGGTGGAGGTCGCCAGACAGGGGATGTCACACCCTAAGTTTTTCCCCTTAATAGAGCCACACAAAAATATACTAAAGAAATTATTTAATTAAGACCGGAGAGGATAATTAATGGTGAAATATAAAATAATAATTCATCATGGCTGGGAATATTTTTCTTGTATTCCCCTTGCCAAAATACACTAATAGGATTTTTACTGGAATTTTTAGAGCACTGGAAGTATTTTTAATAAATCGAAACACATTAATAGAATTAAAAACCTTCTAGAATTCCCTTGGAATTCTTTTCCCTTTTTATTTTATTTTCTTTCTCTTTTTCTTCCCCGGGCCACCGGCCCACTCTTGTGCATGGCCTGCCTTGCAGCCCAGCTGGCCGCGCCTCTCCCTGCCCCCCCTCACTGTCCACCGAGCCTGGCTAGCAGCCGCCTGACACCTCTCCCCTCTCTCCCTCCCACCGACATGTGGGACTAGGGCCCCACATATCGAATCCGTCCCCAACCTCCGGCCGATTCAGCCAGAGGGGACCGAGCTCACTCCGTGCCATGGATTCCCCGCCCCTTGCCGCGTACGTACATCTCCGCCGTCCAATCCAAGTGAGGGACTCGGTCCTCCCCACAACCCTGCGCCCACCTTCTCCTCCTCCCTGTGGAGATCGCGCGTGGACCGCCCCCACGTTGCCGCATTCTCTCCCCTCTCTTTCCCAGTGAAATTCGGCCACTCCAGCCACAATCTCCCTCGGCCAACCCTATTTAAACCCTCCCCGTGCTCTGTTCTCCTTTTCCCCTCATTTGCCTTCGCTTGTCGAGCTTGCAAACCACCTCCGCGCCATAATCCTGAAGCACCGCCACCTTCTACCGCCTTTAGTCGCTCTCCGCCACCACTGTAGTCATCGCCGAGCCCCACTCTCGCTACCGTTAGCTTCGCCACACGCCAGAGTGCCTAGGCCACCATCCCCAGAAGCCCCTTTGCCGCTGGAGCTCCATTTCCGCCGTCGTCCCCTCGGTGAGCATCGTCGCCGATCTTCGGCCACAAAATTCCGCAGCCGGTTTGGCCCTTCTTCCCCACTAACGCCTCCTATGTCTTTCCCAGGACCTCCCCATTCCCGTCCTCACCTCCGTCACCGTCGGAAGCCATGGGATCGCGCTCTCCGCCGTCCTCCCGAACATCACTGCCGCCTTTCACCCCTGTTCATCGCTGTTTGCCGCGCGCACTCGGTGAGGCCCTCAATCGAAACCCCCCTCCTCCTCCCCTCGGCCGTGTCAACAGGGGCCGAGCCCCTTTGTCCCGGGCCGTTGGATGTGCCTCGGCAGAACGGGGCCGTCCATGTGGCATCACCGCGGGCGCCCACCCCTTTGCCACGTCGGTGCCACCATGGCGCCGCGTCGGCTTCTCGGTCCGCCATGGCTGCCACGTCGGCAATCACATGGCGTCCACCGTGTGCCATCCTATGCCCTCCTGTCGGCGCCAGTCCTCGGTCTGCTGACGCCATTAACACGGTTTAATGCACAATAATCCATTAGGAATTTATTTTTATACTAAAACACAGTAAAACATTGAAAATTCATAAATAATTCATACGAGCTCCGTTTAATTCCATTCAAATTTTATTAAATCTAGAAAAATGCCAAGAATCCCTTGAAAATTGTTTCAGCTCTTGTTTCTGTTCTCTCATGTACTGTTTTTATTGTTTATGCTTTGAATGTCGTTAGAAGCCGACGTTTCTAACTCTCCCGTGTAGTACGAGGTTGTCGCAGAGGTCGTAGAGCCAGAGCGAGGAAAGTTACATCATACTCTTGATCATTTTGTTCCTATTTTATGTCAAATATTTTGTTTTACTTAAATAAACATGCATGTCTTATTATTTCATATGGTATGGGATGTGACCTATATATGTATAGTTGATGACCATAGCTTGATAAACCCTTCATACCTTTGTAACCCGGGTAACACTATGATTAGAATATGTTCTTAGGTTGCTTAGCCATGCCTAGAATCAACTAGCTCACTTTGGGGAAAACAACTGCTCACTATCATACTTACTTATGGTTTGACATTATGTCGAGATAATGGAACTTTAGTCATGGATAATTACATAACTAAAATATGATCTTAATGGTGGGCTGTGGGTGCATGGTTTTGCTGGTTGCACCCATGGCAATTAAGGACCGGTTCACGGGAACCCCTTGAGCAATTTTCCATACATACCACAAGCCAGCATGGGCAATGGCTAGGCTTGTAGCGTAGCTTCTCCCTCTCCTAGGCACTGTTGGTGTGAATGGGCATGATGGAGTTGGATCGGCTTGGGGTTGGGTTGATCGGCTTCCGGATCTATTGTGGAGCAAGGGGGATAGCCTGGCCAATATGGTGTGTCCTGTCGGCAGGTGCAACCTCAGCGTGCTGTGGATGGTTGGGGAGGAGTTGCGTGAACGGTCCTGTCATAGCCTCTCGCGGGGTGTCATGGTGACACGCCGACACACGGGAACGTGTGTGGGGCTGTGTCTTGTGGGTACAGTTGTACACCTCTGGCCAGAGTTAAAATCTATTTGAATAGCCGTGCCGACAGTTATGAGCGTTTGGTCAAGACTCACCGTGATTAGTCCCACTATAATAAATTGACTTAAAATATTGTATAGGGATAGGATGGATGGTTTGAGCCTAATCAACGTGGTGTAGCGTTGATCAGTCGTGATGTAATATTGCTTAATTAAACACCATTTTACCCATTTCTGAACTACTACTGTTTGCAACTGTTTTATGCAAATGAACTCAAAGCTTTTCTTTAACTCCCGTGCATTGTGCATATTTGTGAGTATGACTTGTTGATTACTGTGGGTGGTACTCAATCTTGCTCCCTTTTCCTCCTCTCAAAGATGGAGTTCTACTCCGACGAGGATCTCCAGGAGGAGTAGGCCTGGTTCGCAGTCAAGCTGCTTGTGGAGTGGAAGCCTCTGCGCGGCTTAGCTTGTTTATATTTACTGTTTTTCCGCTGCATGTCTGTAAAATAATTTTATTTTGTTTGTAATATGTATTCTGTATGGCAACTTGGTATTTATATACCCTGGCTTTCCTGGACAGGGATTTAATACATAAAATGTTTAGAATTCTGGTTGTGAATTTCTAGGCGTTACAAGTTGGTATCGGAGCCGAACTTGACCATAGGACCAGCCAAATGGAAACCCTAAGAGCCCTCTGAAACTTCTGATCTGTGTATGCCTTTTGCATTTGGAGTTGTTCCAGGAAAATTTGGGAATCGTTTCCCGTTTCGGGATGAAATCTTGGCCTTTATTTGACTGAAAGTTTTTAGTCAGGTCAAGTCTGGAATGGGAATTTTATTGGACGGTCGGGTCGGGTAGGTTAAAACTTTGGGAAAACATTGGTTGATCGGGGGTAACATTTAATTTAAGTCGTGTACAAAATTTTCCAGTTGTTTTGCAATTATTATCTAAATTAATTCTGCACTATTTTATTTGGTTAAGTCATGTTGTTGATTTTTAACATTGTTCATGCAAAATTATTCCATGCATAAAATCATTGTTTTATTTTTGAAGAAGTTATCGTTTATTTTATTTGGATCTAAGCATACCTTGATTCCCCCTCCTTGTCTTCTATAGATGGACAACCTTCTGACCCAGCGTGGAGACAACATGGGAGGATTTGTGGAGGAGCTCCGCATGATGACCTTCACCCTAGGGTATAGTCACGCCCTTGAGTACACCGCTATGGAGCCACTAGAGGGCGAGCTCCCTCACTATGTTCGCTTGGAGCTACCCGGTGAGCAGTACCTCCTCGCTGCAATGGAGGTGGAGGTTGGCAGGCATACCTTGGACCACGCCTGTCAGGAGGCAGCTTTTCGCCTGCTTAGAGACCTACGCCGGAGGCACCACTCAACCCTCCGTACCACCGCCTACCGTTACCTCCCCAGTCAGGCGCACTACCAGCAGTACAGCACATTCCAGCCGGCCAACCAGTAGAATGACACCACCATCGTCCACATGCGCCAAGCTTTGTGGGCTATGGACTACATGCACGCCAACTGGGTACATGCGGCCCACGACAGGGAGGATACCTACCGGATGACTATCATCGGCCTCCAGAACCAGATCAACTGCTTAAAGAAGGAGTTCGCCGAGCTGAAGGGTCAGCCACCACCAAGTGGGGCTAGGATCCACTTGACCTCGAGGAAGAGGACTCTTCCTCTGGTGCACATCCAGTTGGCTCCCAGGAACGAGCCTCCCCCACTGCTAGCTCCAGCACCAGCGTCAGCGGGAGGCACTATCAGTGTGTCGTCCAGTGACAGCAGCTCCTAGGGCAACACCAGCATCCATGGGGGCTTTGTGAGTAAGGCCAGCTCGTTCAGTGGATCTCGCACCCGCAGCTCCTTCAGCAGATCCCACACCCGTAGTGAGGCCGGCTCGTCGTCGCACAGCAGTGGAGGTTTTGTGAGTGGCTCTAGGAGCCTCTCCGACGATGAGAAGGGCAACGAGCAGGAGCCGGAGTACGGCTCGAACGACCGCAAGAGCAACTCGTCTTCCTATTTGGGGTCGAGTCCAGTCCCAACAAGCGTAGTCTTGGTGGGGTCGGAAGGGTCCAGGGGGATCTTTGTTTCTAAATCTGCTGAAATTCCTGGCTACTTTCTTCGCCGGGACTTGATCGTCCTCGTTTGCAATTGTTGTGGCTAGTCGGATGTTGCTTCGTCTGACTACAACTTTGTGAGACTAGGCCAACTCGCAACTCTCCTTGTCGCAGATGAAAGCTTGCTTAATATCGCTGCGCAGAGAAAGTACTCCTGTTGGCCCTGGCTTCTTGAGCATCATGTATGTATAGTGTGGCACCGCCATGAACTTGGCGAGTGCAGGTTGTCCGAGTATGGCATGATACGCAGTCTCGAAGTTGGTAAGCTCGAAGCAAATGTTCTCAGTGCGGAAATTTTCCCACGTGCCGAATGTTACTGGCAAAGTGATCTGTCCGAGTGGAGTTTAAGAGAGGCCGAGGATTACCCCGTGGAAGGGAGTTGTACTTGACCGCAGCTCGGATCGTGGTATCTTCATCTCATCGAGCGTTTTGACGAATAAAATGTTGAGTGTGCTTCCTCCATCGATGAGAACCTTAGCTTGATGCTTCTGATGACCGGGTCCAAGACAAGTGGGTAGCGTCCCAGATGCGTTACTTGATTGGGGTGATCCGCGCGGTCGAATGTGATTGTTGTCTATGACCAGCGCAGATATTTGGGGATGTTTGATGAGACAGAGTTCACCTCTCATGCGGTTAGCTTCTGTTTGCGCTTGGATTTGTATGCAGATGGCCCTCCAAATATGTGATTGAGCTTAGCCTAGGGATCTTGATAGTCACCAGCTGTGCCTGAGTTCGGCTTGTCTTTGTCTTTCTGCTCGGAAGTAAACTTCTTGAGCATGAAGCAGTTTTTGGCCGTGTGTTTTCCTTTTGTGTGGAAAGGGCATGGCCCGTTCATAACCTTTTGGTAGTGTAGTCGTCTGTCCTCGGGGGTCGCGGTCGGTTACGCTCGACAGTTGCTACAACGTCATCCGACTTGTGTTTACTGTTCCCACCCTTAGTCGGGGCTACGTCGTCCGTGTCCTTCCGCTCCTTCTGTTGAGGCTTCTTTTTGTTGTCAAGCGCCTCAGCAACAGTATTGGTTGAGTCACCGTATTTGTTTGCCATGTCGAACAGAGCCATGAAAGAATTGGGCGGCTTTCGAGTAAACTTAGCGATGAACAGGGTATCCTTTACTCCCTTGATGAAGGCGGCGATGACGACCTCGTCCTTGATTTTGGGTATTGAGTTCCTCTTCTCGGAGAATCGCTTGATGAAATCGCGGAGGGACTCATTCTTTCTTTGATGGCACTATTACAGATCATACTCGGACGACGGCCTCTCGTAAGTTCCTTGGAAGTTCGCGACGAAGCGTTCACGGAGTGCCCCCCAGGAGCTAATTGACCACATGGGAAGCCCCGTCGGCCATGTTCTCACTGAGACGGCCAGGGCGACCGGTAGGTAGTTAGCCATGGCCTTGTGAACGCCTCCAGCCGCGTGAATTGCCAAAGTATAGACAGTGAGCCAGGACTCCGAGTTGATCTTTCCGTCGTACTTCTTTATACTAGTCGGCTTGAAGCCGGATGGCCAGTCGACTTGTTGCAGCTCATGGGTGAACGCCGGAACTCCTTCGTCAGGGTTGGGGCTCCGACTCTGACTGTGGCGATTGAAGTGCTCATGGTGTAGGCCAAAGCGCTCATGTTCATCCTCAAGTCGCCGGCGTTCATCTTCCTCGCGTTCCCGGCGTCGAGCATTAATGTCGTGGCGGAGGTCTTGCCGAAGTCGTCCTCGGGCATCCTGGTTGTCCCGGCACTCTTGATGGCGATACCACCGTTGGTCGTTGCTACGGTTGCCGAGAGACGTATGGTGGGACTCCGAGTGATGCTGACGAGAGCCAGCTGCTCGGCGCCATGCCGAGGCAGATGAAGTTGCTGCATCTGAAGGCATTTTATTTGATGGTATGAGTGTGTCACACGACTGCTGTCGTTGTTGACATGCTACAGCAGTGATCATAGCTTTGATCCTTGCAATAGTTGGGGTAGCCTAGTGGTCGGGCCCGAATTGCAAGGTCTCCAATAGCGTGGCAGTGGCCACGACGTTTTGCTATGGGGTCACGAAGACGTCATGGTCGCCCACTCGGGTTTGGAGGATCTCTTGTTGATCGGTACGCCCAGCCTTACGCAAGTTGTTGTTGCGAGTGTCGCACTCAGTTTGCAAGTGTCGTGTGTCCTCCTCCTGTTGCTCACGCAGTCGGCGAGCTTCCTCCTCTTGTTGGTTGCGTAGTCAGCGCACGTCTTGCTCAGGGGTTGATCCCTTTCATGCCATGAATACTTCGCACGGTGGAGAAAAGCTTCCCGAGCTTCTATCCAACTGGAAGTCGGACTCGAAGTAATTCAGAGGGGTGATTACAACTCCAACCTCCATAGATCCAATCTTGAGCAGCTCTAGGCCGTATCCAAGTTGAATTTCAGGGGATTGGTGCTGCCGCATCGGACTTAGATTGAAGATATCCGTGGCGTTGTCGAGCCCGAATGGGAAATTGACAACCTCTTCTCCCCCGAGGCCAATCTCAGCCGGCTCATGGCCGTGTCCAAGTTGAACATCGGAAAGAAGAGTTGTCACTGGACTCGTAGATCTTGGAAATCGTTGCAGCAAGTCACTGAAGATTGCCACGAGTTGAGTAAGCCGACTGGCATGAAGTCGGTCTGGTTCCTAGCCGATCGGGTCGAATACGAGTTGGTCAGCGTGAGGTTGCCGAGTTTGTTGGTGATGAAGTCGAGGCTCCCAATGTTGATCGCTTGGCCAGGGAAGAACTTGACGCCGTCGACTCCGGTGGTTGGATCCATCAAGCTTGTTGAAGATGATCTCGACGAAGCCCCTACCTAGCGCGCCAACTATCGATGCTATGTATCAGTAATAATTATATGGGGCTACTCATGAGACCTAAACTTGATGGATTGCAAAGGAACATGAACCGAGTTTATCCTGGTTCAGGCCATCAAGATGAGGTAATACCCTACTTCCAGCTGTTGTGTATTGACTTTGAGGTTTCTCTGGTGAGATTCTCACTTCTCTCTTTTGCCCTAGGGGGCTCTTTACCTCCCCTTATAAACCAAGGAGGTAAGGTTACATGATAGGAATCCCAGTCGGACTTGACCAAGGGGTTTCCTTGTAGAAACACAATGTTACCGGGTAGGACTATGTCCTTTCCTTGTCGTACAAGGTAACATGAACCAAGTTCTATCATATTCCCAATTACATGATCAAGCACATCCTCTATCCGAGTGGCCACAATGTTTTCCTTGAGTTACCTAGAGCCCATGGCCTCCACAGAGTACAATACTCAGGTATAGAAAAGACGTAGCTGTTTTATGTTCTATGAGTTGTTGATTAGGACGCGTCTTCAATCTTTAGTCGTTAGGCCCCTGGGTGTGTCACTTCAGTGATAATGAACGGCCCCTCCAATAAGGGAGATAATTTGTGCCTGTCTTTCGAGGTTTGAATTTTTCTCAATACGAAATCTCCCACAGAAAAGGTGCGGCCACGAACACCTTGTAGATATCTTGCTGACTGGATTGTTGCAATGTCCCTTGCTTCCTCCAACTGATCTAGCTTGACCAATCCGTCTTCATTTGACATTTCTTTTGAGTAGGCCCAGACTCTCGGAGAGCCGAACTCCAACTTGGTTAGTAACATAGCCTCAACACCATAGACTAGGAAAAAAGGGGATTGCCCTATTGCCCGATTGACCGTGGTTCATAAGGACCAGAGAACATATGGAAGTATTTGTACCCACCGCCCTGCATATGGTCGTAGTCGGTCGAACACTCTAACCTTGATACCTTATAAGACCATGCCATTTGTGCGCTCAGCCTGCCCATTGCTCCGTGGGTGAGCCACAAAAGTATAACAAATCTTGATGCTGAATTCATCACGGAAATCTTGAAAAATACCACCAGTGAACTGAGTGTCGTTGTCCGTTATGTTGCGGTTGTGAACCCTAAATCGGTAAATAATACTCCTGATGAAGTCTTTTGGCCTAGCCGCAGTTATAAAAGCGACGGGTTTTGCCTCAATCCATTTTGTGTGTGGAGGCCATGGACCCCAGGTACCTCATGAGAAGCATTATGGCCACTTGGATAGGGGATGGGCCTAATGCTGCAATTAGGGATACAACCGGACTCGGGGCATATTACCTTGTACGATAAGGAAAGGGATGTAGTCCTAGTCGGGTACGTTGTATTCCTAGAAGGAGATCCCTTGGTCGGAGTCCGACTGGGATCCCTATTATGTAACTTTCCCTCTCTAGAATATAAGGAGGGGTAGGGAGCCCCTTGGGGCAAGACATACAATCTCACTAGAGGAACCTTAAAGGCAATACACAACAGCTGGAAGTAGGATATTACCTCACCTTGAGGGCCTAAACTAGGATAAATTGTTTTGTATTTCTTTGCAATCCAACAAGTTTAGGTCTCACGAGTACCACCATATTGCTGATACAAAACATCGACAGTTGGCACGCCAGGTAGGGGATTCGTCGAGATCATTGTCATCAAGCTCTATGGATCCAACCATAGGAGTCGACGGCGTCAAGATTTCCCTGGGTAGACGATCAGCTTTGGGAGCCTCGACTTCGTCGCCAATAGATTAGGCTACCGCACCCTGTCCGACTCGGACTTGATCCGATCGACCGGGAACCAAGCCGACTTCGTGCCAGTCAGCCTTCTCAACGCTGCAGCAATCTTCGACGACATGTTGCGGCAATCCCCAAGATGTGCGAGTCTCGGGACAACTCTTTTTTTCGGTGTTCGACTCGGACTCAACCTTGAGCTAGCCGAGATTGGGCTAAGAAAGGAGGAGATCGTCGATCTCCCGTTTGGACTCAACAATACCGTGGACAATTTCAGTCTTACTCCGACGCGGCAGATCCAATCCCCTAAGGTTCGACTCGGATACGGCCCAGAGCCGCTCGAGATCAGATCTAGGGAGGTTGGAGTTGTAATTAGCCCCTAAACTACTCTGACTCCGACTCACAGTCGGACAGCAGCTCGGCAAACTTTTCTCCACCACACGAAGTCTTCATGGCGTCCAAAGGCTCAACTCCCACTCAAGATGCACGCCGACTACGCGATCAGCAAGAGGAAGAAGCTCGCCGACTGCATGGACAACAGGAGGAAGATGCACGACGCTTACAAGCCAAGCGCGATGCTCGTAATGACAACCTACGCAAGGCTGGGCGGACTGCTTTACAGGAGATCCTCCAAACCTGAGTCGACGACCATGACATCTCCGTGACCCCACAACAGAACATCATGGCCGCTGCCACATTACTCGACACCTTGCAATTCGGGCCTGACCACCATGCCACTCCGACCATTGCAAGGATCAAAGCAATGATCACCGCTGTGGCTTGTCTGTAGCGACAACAATCTGGAGACACCCTAATACCGTCGAACAAGACGGCTTTAGACACGGTGGTTTCACCTGCTTCAGCACGGTGCCGAGCAGCTGGCTCTGGCCAGCATCACTCGGAATCACGACATACGTCACTCGGCAATCCGAGTAACGATCGACGACAACATCATCATGACGACCGCTACGATAGGTAGGACGCCCGAGGATGACTACGGCGGTATCTCCACCACGATATTAACGCTCGACACCGAGAACACGAGGAGGATGAGCGCCGCTGACTAGAAGATGAGCATGAGCGCTTCAGTCTCCACCACAAGCGGTTTCATCGCCGCAGTTAGAGTTGGAGTCCCCACTCAAACGAAGGACTACCGGTGTTCACCCACAAGCTACAGTAGGTCAACTGGCCATCTGGCTTCAAGCCGACAGGAATTGAAAAGTATGATGGGAAGACCAACCCGGAGTCCTGGCTCACAGTCTATACTTTAGCGATTCACGTAGCCGGAGGCGATCACAAAGCCATGGCTAACTACCTCCTAGTCGCCTTGGCCGACTCAGCGAGGACATGGTTGACAGGGCTTCCCAAGCGGGCGATTGGCTCCTAGGGAGAACTCCATGAGCGCTTCATCGCAAATTTCCAAGGAACATACGAGAGGCTGTCCTCCGAGTACGACCTGTATCAGTGCCACTAGAGGAAGAACGAGTCCCTCTGCGACTTCATCAAGAGGTTCTCCGAGAAGAGGAACTCAATTCCTAAGATTAAAGACGAGGTTGTCATCGCCGTCTTTCGCAAAGGTGTCAATGACACTTCATTCATTGCTAAGTTTACTCAGAAGCCTCTAAGCTCTGTCAAAGCTCTATTTGACATGGCCAACAAATATGCCGACTCGGCCGACGCTGTCACCGAGGCTCTGGAAGACAAGAAGGAGCCTCGACAGAAAGAGAAGAAGGACACAGACGACACGGCCCCGACTAAGTCCGGCAATCACAAGCGCAAGTCGGACAACGTTGTGGCGGCCGTTGAATGCAGCCGACAGCGACCCTTGAGGATGGACGAGTACTAGAAGGTTATGAACGAGCCATGCCCTTTTTACCCAAAGGGGAAGCACAAAGCTAAAAACTGTTTCATGCTCAAGAAGTTCGCTTCCGAGCAAACGTCGACGTCTGGCGATAACAAAGACAAGGATAGTGTCGATGTTTTGTATCGGCAATAATAATATGGGGCTACTCGTGAGACCTAAACTTGATGGACTGCAAAGGAACACGAGACAATTTATCCTGGTTCACGCTCTCGAGGTGAGGTAATACCCTACTTCCAGCTGTTGTGTATTGCCTTTGGGTTTCTCTGGTGAGATTGTGAATGATGTTCTTCTCTTCTGCCCTCAGGGGGCTTCCTATCTCCCCTTATATACCGAGGAGGAAAGGTTACAAAGTGGAAATCCCAGTCGAACTTGAACAAGAGATTTCCTTCTAGGAATACAACGTACTCGACTACGACTATATCCTTTCCTTATTGTGCAAGGTAATATTCACCGAGTCCTATTGCATTCCTAATTACAGGATTGGGCCTATCCTCTGTCCGAGTGGCCAAAAAGCGCCGCATGAGGTACCCGGGGCCCATGACCTCCACAGTAGCCCTTGAGACCTTCATAGTTAAGTTAAAGCTTGTGCCGAGTGCTCATCCTCCTTGGTGAAGATTTCCTGAGTGTCTTGCTCCCGAGTATCCATTGTCCGAGTACCTCTTCTCCAACTCCCACTTCATATCAGCTGGCAACGAGGCTATGAAGGGCTTCATGGAAAAATATGAATGGTGTGCACTGAGTAGGCGCACCTATTAGGTGTAGCCCCCGACTTTGTGCTTAATTGTGAAACAATTAAACATAAAGTCAAAAATCTTTAACCTTTATGTCTTTCCCGAGTGGCATATTTCTTAGAAATTAGACTCTTCACCATCATGTCAGCTGGAGATATTTTTTCTAAGGCAATTTTGGCTAAACATGTAAGCCAAGTACCACTTCGTGGATTTTTACCCAATATGTGGTGATGTGTACTTGAGAGATACCTACATCCCCAATTTTAATGAAGACCAGCTATTGATCCTTATAAGGATATATCCTCAATACCTATCGAATAATTCAGATATCTGAACACATGTGTCCAGTAATTAGGCTTAACATGAAGCATATCTGATTATTCTGATCGACTTCTGTAAAATAGCATATGTACTGTGATTTTAACACAACCAGTAGTCGGCCCAATAGGACATGCTATTTAGAAACTCATATCTTACAGCCCATTACCGAGCTAGCCGGCCCAAGCCCACTAACCCGGCACAAGCCTTATAAAGCAGCGGGAGAGAGAAAAGATTCCTCTTTCTCCCCCAATCCGCCGAATTCCTTCGTCTTCCCGAAACCGCGCCCAAATTTCTCGCCTTCGCCTCGCTAGGGTTCACTGCTGCTTGCGCTCCCGGCTTGGGACCCATAGAGATCTGCCGCCTAGCGTCGATTCCCAGTGCCCTAGAGCTTCTCCACCCAATTCCTCTTCTCTAGCAATGCCGAGGGCCCCCTTCAAGATCCTCAATGTGTCTTACAGAGTTTGGCTGGTGCCAGATTGCGTCATGGTGAAGCTGCAGCTTTTAGAGAAGCGAATGATTCTTCAACAGCAACAGATCATCAACTGGCATCCAGCTGAGGGTGAGTCCATCCCTACTCCAAACCTGGGTGAAACCGTGGTTTTCACTTCATTCTTTGATCATGGTTTGGCTCTTCCATCCTCGGATTTTCTCCACCACCTCGTTGCCTTCTACTAGATCGAACTGGTGAATCTTAATCCCAACTCCATTCTTCAAATTTCTATCTTTGCCACTCTTTGTGAAGCTTTCTTGGGGGTTAAGCCCCACTTCAATCTCTTTAGATACCTCTTTCATATTAAGCCCTAGCCATCTAAATCCAAAATCCAAACCATCGGGGGGGGGGGGGGGGGGAGGGTAGGCCTTTAGCTCAGGAATGAGATAAAGAGGGCCTATATCAATGTCCCCCTAAAAACTTCTCTCAAGGGGTGGCACCGAGAGTGGTTCTACTGGTTAAATCTGGAACCCTCCCTCCTTTCACATGCAATCCTCCAACTATCCTGGAGAGCTGGTCCTCTGTGCCATCACATGAGGAAATGGGGTAGGTCTACCAGCTGCTGGAAAAAAATGATTTGCTGAAGGGGAAAGGGTTGATTGGTCCCTGGGTGGAAAGGTGTTTTCTGAACCATCAAACCAGACCACTGAAGGCCAAGAGCCACTTCGGATTCGACTTCCAGGGCAAAAATGATCCGAGCCGGGAATATCCCGACTTCGTTGGCAAGAACAAAATCACTGATACTTTGTTGGGCTTCTTTGTCAATGGAGTTGTGGAGACCGAAGACGAGGAACGAGCCCTAAAGCCCTACTGCAAGGGCAGGCCCCGGCCAAAGGTAACTTACTATGTTGCTATGAATTTGATATCCATCTGTGATGAATGCCATGAAGGTTGTCCAGCTCTGCACTGTATAATAGATAATATCCAAACATTTGTAGGACTGTGAAGAATTTGATTTTGATTCCCAAGACCAGTCGGCCGTGGGATCCAGGAAATGCCCGGCCAGCCCTTCTGCTGTTCAGCCCAGCCCCAAGAGGGCTGGGAAAAGACCAACAGCTGACGAGGTCAAGAAGAAGGACGTGCCGAGTAAGGCATAGGGGAAACTAAAGATCAAGGACCCCTGCAGCACCGCCCCCAGGCCTCTCAGCCCTAGAGCCACACCACTGAGTGCCTCAACCCCCTAGTCGGCCGCGTCAAGCACAACACTGAATGGGGCTAGCTCTTCTCTGCCGACCGCCGTGCTGATGAGCCTGACAGCCGGCTACTCTCCGTCTCCAAGCAAGCTATCAAGCCCCTCGCCGATTTCCACCAGCACGCCATTGTGGAAGTTTAAAACTTCTAAGAGGTATAAAAAATCATTAGTCTTCAAAGAGACTTGAACATTCTTGCAATATCTTGAAGGTTGTATGTTTTCTACAGAAAGCTAAGTGACGCTTACCCCAAGGGGATAGCGCCACCAACCACTGTGGCAGATCCTGCCCCAGCTGAGCCCGAAATAGCAACGCTGCAGGTCAAGCTGGAGATCGCCCCAGCCCCTAAAATCGATGTGATCCCACCAGCCAAACCACAAGTGCTAGCCAGCCAGGACGTCACGATTGAAGCCCTAGTCCCGGAGCTCGCCCAGGAAGCCGTGCTGCTAGTCGAGCCCAGGGCCAGGACTCCATCTCCTCCACTGTCGTCATCTTCTGATGAGGGCAATCTCCCTAGACTCGAAGCTCCCTCGCAGAACTTTCCCCGGACATTTTATTGGGTTACCCCAGAAGGGTAAGCTGAAAGCTTCGAGCATGACGAGCAGGCAGCCCAGAGAGAAAGAGTCTACTTGATGTACGCCACCATCGCCGTGTCAAAGGGGATCTAGGTACACGATTACTCTTGCTGTGTTTGCTAATTGGCGATTCCCCAGAATTTTGCATCCTTGTTGTCGGTGCCATGGGCCCCGAGTACCTCATGAGGAGCATTTGAGCCACTCGGACAGAAGATGGGCCTAACCTTGTAATTAGGGATACAATAGGACTCGGCATACATAACCTTGTACAACAAGGAAAGGATATAGTCCTAGTCGGGCACGTTGTATTCCTAGAAGGAAATCCCTTGGTCGGAGTCTGACTAGGATTCCTACTCTGTAACCCTGTCCCTCGGTATATAAGGGGAGGCAGGGGGCCCCCTGAGGGCAAGAAGAAGAAGAAGCACAATCTCATCAGAGAAACCTCAAAGGCAATACACCACAACAGGACATAGGGTATTACCTCATCTCGAGGACCTGAACCAATATAAATTGTTTCGTGTTCCTTTGCAATCCATTAAGTTTTGGTCTCACGTGTAGCCCCATATTATTATTGTTGATACAAAACATCGACAGTTGGCATGCCAGGTAAGGGCTTCGTCGAGATCATCTTCATCAAGCCTGATGGATCCAATCAAGGGAGTTGATGGCATCAACTTTTTCCCCAGGCAAACAATCAGCTTTCGGAGCCTCGACTTCATCGCTGACAAATACGGCAACCTTACCCTGCCCGACTCGGATTCGATCCGATTGGCCAGGGATCAAACCGACTTCACGCCTGTCAGCCTACGTAACACTGCAGCGATCTTCGACGACATGCTGCGGCGATCTCCAATATGCCCGAGTCTAGAGACAACTCTTTCTTTTGGTGTTCGACTCGGACTCGGCCTCGAGCCGACCGAGATCGGGCTAAGAGAGGAGGAGATCGTCAATCTCCCATTCGGACTCGGCAATGCTGCGGATATCTTCAATCAACATCCGATGCGGCAAACCCGATCCCCTGGAGTTCGACTCAGATACGACCTAGAGCTGCTCGAGATTGGATCTAGGGAGGTCGGAGTTGTAATCACCCCCATCAATTACTCTGACTCAGGCTCCAAGTCAGATAGCAGTTCAGCAAGCTTCTCCCCGTCTCGCGAAGTCTTCATGGCGTCCAAGGGCTCTACTCCCACTCAGGAGGCACGCCGATTACACGAGGAGCAAGAGGAGGAGGCCCGCCGACTGCGAGAACAACAGGAGGAAGAAGCAAGACGCTTGAACGCCGAGCGCGACGCCCGCAACGACGATCTGCGCAGGGCCGGGCGGACTGCTCAACAACAAATCCTCCAAACCCGAGTCAGCGACCATGACGTCTTCGTAACGCCTCAGCAAAACGTCGTATTGCTGCACTCTACTAGACACGCTCCAGTTTGGGCCTGATCGCTAGGCACCCAACTATAGAAAGGAAAAGCCATGATCACTGTTGCACACTATCAGCAGACCACAGAACTGTCGAGGCGATACCCTCATACCGACTAACTGGTCGACTTCTCCAATGGCGGTCTATCCGCTCACATGATGCGACCGGCGGCTCCAGTCAGCTGCACACGGAGTCACGCTAAACGTCATCAGCAACCCAACAACGAACGGCGAGCGCGTCGACATCAAAACGACCGTCGGACAACCAGGATCTCTGAGGGCCGACTACAACACGTGATCTTCGGCAAGACATCATCGCACGGCGCCATGAACGGAGGAAGATGAGCACGCGCCGACTGGAAGACGAGAATGAACTTTGGCCTCCACCACGAGATGGTTTCACGCTGTAGTCGAAGTCGGAGTTCACATGCAGATGAAGACGTACTGGCCTTCACCTAGGAGTTGCAACAGGTCGATTAGCCGTCAGGTTTTAAGCCGACTGGAATTGAGAAGTACAACGGGAAGACCAATCCCGAGTCCTGGCTCACGGTTCTACACTTTGGCGATCCGAGCACCTGGAGGAGATCTCAAGGCCATGGCTAACTACCTCCCAGTCGCTCTAGCCGACTCGGCGAGGACATGGTTAATAGGACTCCCAAAGAGGTCAATCGGGTCTTGGGAGAACTCCGGGAACGCTTTATCGCCAACTTCCAAGGAACTTACGAGAGGCCATCTTCTGAGCACGATCTTATCAGTTGCATACCAAGGAAGAATAAGTTTCTTCGCGAGTTCATCAAGAGGTTTTCTGAGAAGCGGAATTCGATCCCAATGGTCAAGGACGAGGTCATCATTGCCGCCTTCTGCAAGGGAGTCAAAGATGCCCCGTTCATTGCCAAGTTTACTCGGAAACCTCCCGCTTCTGTCAAGGCTCTTTTTGATATGGCGAACAAGTACGCCGACTCGGCCGACACGGTCGCTCAGGCTCTCAATGACAAAAAAGAGCCCCGGCAGAAGGACAAGAAAGACAATAACGAGCCAACAAAAAATAAATCCGGTAACCACAAGCGGAAGTCGGATAACGTGGTGGCTACCGTGGAGTGTACTCGGCCACGACCCCTGAGGAATAACGAATACAAAAAAGTGATGAACGGGCCATGCCCCTTTCATCCAAAGGTCAAGCACGTGGCTAAGGACTGCTTCATGCTTAAGAAGTTTGCTTCCAAGCAGGCTTCAACATCTGGCGTCGATAAAGACAAGGACAAGCCAGATTCAGGCACAGCCGGCGATTATCAAGATTCCTAGGCTGAGCTCAACCACATCTTTGGAGGGCTATCTGCATATGAGTCCAAGAGGAAGTACAAGCTTACAGCACACGAAATCAACTCGGTCTCTACAGCAAACGCCCCCCAATACTTGCGTTGGTCAGAAACGCCAATCACGTTTGACCGCGCAGATCATCCCGATTCGGGTTACTTATCCAGACGCTATCCACTCATCCTGGGGCCCGGTCATCAGGAGCATCAAACTAAAGAAGGTTCTCATTGATGGAGGCAGTGCTCTTAACATTCTGTTCACCAAGACGCTGGACGAGATGAAGATTCCTCGTTCAGAGCTACGCCCGAGTATAGCGCCTTTCCACGGGGTAATCCCCGACCTGTCTTCTACTCCACTCAGACAGATAACTCTGCCAGTTACTTTTGGCACGTGGGATAATTTTCGCACCGAAAATATCTGCTTCAAGGTTGCCGACTTCGAGACCGCGTATCACGCGATACTCGAACGGCCGGCGCTAGCCAAGTTCATGGCAATGCCACATTATACCAACATGACGCTCAAGATGCCAGGGCCAGCCGGAGTTCTTTCTCTTCACAGCGATGTCAAGCAAGCCTTCACCTGCGACAAGGAGAACTGCGAGCTGGCTCAATCTCAAGAAGCGACAGTCGGGCGCAACAGCATTCGGATAGCTGCTACAACTGCATGTGAGGACGATCAGGTTCCGGCCAAAACAACAGCCAAGTCAGGAATTTCAGCAGATTCTGAAACCAAGATGATCCCCTTGGACCCTTCCAACCCTCCAAAACTGCTCTAGTTGGGACCGGACTCGACCCCAAATAGGAAGACATGCTCGTCACCTTCCTCCAGGCGAACAGGGACATATTTGCTTGGAAACCTTCTGACATGCCTGGTGTACCAAGGAAGGTGATCGAGCATTCCCTCAACGTCAGGCCGGATGCCAAGCCAGTCAAACAACGGCTACAGCGTTTCGCACAAGACCGCAAAGATGTTATTCAGGAGGAGATAATCAAGCTCCTTGCAGCCAGGTTCATCAAAGAGGTCTACCACCTGGATTGGCTAGCAAACCCAATCTTGGTCCAGAAGAAGAACAGTAAATGACACATGTGCGTCGACTACACCGACTTAAACAAGGCGTGCCCCAAAGATCCATTTGGTCTACCCAGAATAGATCAGGTGGTGGATTTAACTGCGAGGTGTGAACTTCTCAGTTTTCTCGACTGTTACTCGGGATATCACCAAATCAGCTTGAAGGAGGAGGACTGCCTGAAAACTTCTTTCATCACGTCGTTTGGAGCATACTGCTATATCACTATGCCGTTCGGGTTGAAAAACACTAGAGCAACGTATCAACGAGCAATTTAGCGGTGTTTACACACTCAACTCGGGCGCAACGTGGAGGCATATGTCGATGACGTGGTGATCAAGACAAGTCTAGGGAAGACCTCATCGCCGACTTGGAAGAAACTTTCCAAAGCCTTCGGAGATTCAAGATGAAGTTGAATCCAAAAAAGTACGCTTTCGGTGTACCGTCCGGAAAGCTACTCGGCTTCATCGTATCACATCGAGGCATCAAGGCCAATCCAGAAAAAATCAATGCTATCATGAACATGGCACCCCCAACTAGCCAGAAGTACGTCCAAAAGCTGATAGGGTGCATGGCAGCACTTAGCCAATTCATCTGCCGACTTGGTGAACGAGGCATGCCCTTTTTCAAACTACAGAAGAAAGCGGACAATTTTCAATAGACACCTGAAGCACAGCAAGCCTTCGAAGATTTTAAAAAATTTCTCACATCACCACCAATGTTAGCGTCAGTTATGCCCCAGGAACCACTAATGTTATACTTGGTGGCAACCACTCAGGTAGTCAACATGGTACTGGTAGTCGAGCAATTAGAGCCAGGTCATATACAGAAAATTCAACGGCCAGTCTAATTCATCAGCGAGGTCCTAGTTGATTCCAAGATGAGATATCCTCAAGTCCAGAAGCTATTATATGGCCTACTCATCACTGTCCGGAAGTTGGTGCATTATTTTTAGTCGTATCAAGTCACTGTTGTCACATCGTATCCACTCGAGGCGAAGGCAACTGTCTCATCAGATCAGGGCGCTGGCATAGATTCCTCTTCGGCGGTGCGCCAATGGATGACTTCTTGTCACTGCAGCATCAGTTGTTTCTCCAAGTATTTCAACTTCGTTGAACCGCAGTCCAAAACCGGCCAAGCTTCCGTGGACATCTCCGGGATCTCAAGCGAAGCTCTCGGCATTGCTGGGAGTGAGAAGATTTGGGGGAAATGCTATTGAAGGCTTGGGATAGATGCGGCAGAGCGGAATCACGCGAGTTTCGAGCGGGAGACGCTGGCTATGGTAAACCCTAGCGAGACAAAGCGCGAAATTTCAACATGGAAGCTGGAAGACGAAACGATTGGAGGATTGGAGAAGATGAGGGAATTTTTTCTCTTTCTCACCGCTTTTATAGAGCCCATGCTGATAAGTGGGCTTGGGCCGGCTGATTCGGTACTAGGCCACAAGATATGAGTTTCTAAATGGCATGCCTATTGAGCCGACTGCTGGCTGTATTAAAATCACAATGCAGATGCTATTTACAGAAATCGACTAAATAATCAGATATACTTCATGAAAGCCTAATTACTGGACACATGTGTTCAGATATTTGCATTATTTGCCAGGTATTGAGGATACATCCTTATAAGGATCGACAGCTGGTCTCCATTAAAATTGGGGATGCAGGTATCTCTTAAGTACACCTGACCACATATTAGGTTAAAATCCAAGAAGTAGTACTCGGTTTACATGCTTAGCCACCAATGGCCATGAGCAAAAATTATACCAACTGACATGACACTGAAGAGTCTACATACCATGTAGTATACTACTCGAAAAAGACTACAAGGTTAAAGATCTTTGACTTTATGTTTAATTGTTTCACAATTAAGCACAAAGTCAGGGGCTACACCTAATAGGTGCGCCTATTTGGTGCACACTATTCATGTTTTTCTATAAAGCCCTTCATAGCCTCGTTGCCAGCTGACATGAAGCAGGACTCAGGAGAAGAAGCACTCGGACAAAGAGTACTCGGGAGCAATGCACTCGGGAATTCTTCATCGTGGAGGATGAGCACTCGGCATCAGCTGTGAGTCAACTATGAAGGTCTCAGGGGCTGCTGTGAAGGCCTTGGGCCCTGGGTACCTCGAGAAGCATTTGGACCACTCGGACAGAGGATGGGCCTAGCCTTGTAATTAGGGATACAATAGGACTCGGCATACATAACCTTGTACGACAAGGAAAAGATATAGTCCTAGTTGGGCATGTTGTGTTCCTAGAAGGAACTCCCTTGGTTGGAGTCCGACCGGGATTCCTACTCTGTAACCCTGTCCCTGGGTATATAAGGAGAGGCAGGGCGCCCCCTGAGGGCGAGAAGAATAATCTCACCAGAGAAACCTCAAACGCAATACATCACAACTAGACGTAGGGTATTACCTCATCTCGAGGGCCTGAACCAGTATAAATTGTTTCGTGTTCCTTTGCAATCCATTAAGTTTAGGTTTCACAAGTAGCCCCATATTCTCATTGCCGATACAAAACATTGACAACGAGTCTGGCTTGTCCTTGTTCTTGTTGTCGCTAGACATTGAAGTCTGCTTGGAAGCGAACTTCTTAAGCATGAAGCAATCTTTAGCCGTGTGTTTCCCTTTTGGGTGGAAAGGGCATGGCCTATTCATGACTTTCTGGTAGTCGTCCGTCCTTGAGGATCGCGGCCGACTGTGCTCCATAGCTACTGCAACATTTTTCGACTTGCGCTTGCGGTTGCTGGACTTGGTCTGTGCTGTGTCATCGGTGTCTTTCCTTTCCTTCTGTCGAGGCTCCTTCTTGTCGTCTAGGGCCTCAGCAACCGCATCAGTCGAATCAGCATATTTGTTGGCCATATCAAATAGAGCTTTAATAGAAGCCGGAGGCTTCTGAGTGAACTTGGCAATGAATGGGGTGTCCTTAACTCCTTTGCGGAAGGTGGCGATGACAACCTCATCCTTGATCTTTGGGATCGAGTTCCTCTTCTCAGAAAACTTCTTGATGAAATCACATAGAGACTCATTCTTCCTTTGATGGCATTGATATAAGTCGTACTTGGAAGAGGATCTCTCATATGTTCCTTGGAAATTTGCAAGGAAGCGTTCTCGGAGCTCTTCCTAGGAGCCGATTGACCGCCTGGGAAGTCCCGTAAGCCATGTCCACGCCGAGTCGGCTAGGGCGACCGGGAGGTAGTTAGCCATGGCTTTGTGGTCACCTCTGGCTACGCAGATCGCCGAAGTGTAAACTGTGAGCCAGGACTCGAGATTGGTCTTCCCATCGTATTTTTCAATTCCAGTCGGCTTGAAGCTAGATGGCCAGTCGACTTGTTATATCTCTTGGGTAAACACAGATACTCCGTCATCCAGGTGAGGGCTCCAACTCCGACTGCGGTGATGAAACCGCTGGTGGTGGAGGCCGGAGTGCTCATTCTCGTCTTCCAGTCGGCGGCGCTCATCCTCCTTGCGTTCTCATCGTCGGGCGTTGATATCTAGCCGGAGATCGCGCTGTAGTCGGCCTCGGGCATCCCGGTTGTCCCGGTGGTCATCCTGATGTCACCGCCGCCGGTCGTCGTTTTCCTTGCCGAGTGACGTGTGGCATGACTCTGTGCGTGGCTGACTGGAGCCAGCTGCCCAGCATCGTGCCGAGGCAGATGAGATCGCCGTATCAGAAGCCGTCCTGTTGGATGGTATGAATGTGTCTCCTGACTGTTGCTGCTGCTAGCATGCTACAGCGGTAATCATCACCTTGATCCTTGCAATCATCGGGGTGGCCTGGTGATCAAGCCCGAACTGCAAAGTGTCCAATAAAGTGGCAACGGCCATGACATTCTGCTGTGGAGTCACGAAGACATCATGGTCAACGACTTGGGTTTGGAGGATCTCCTGTTGAGCAGTGCGCCCAGCCTTGCGTAGATTGTCATTGCGTGCGTCACGCTCTGCTTGTAGATGTCGTGCTTCTTTCTCCTATTGTTCACGCAGTCGGCGAGCCTCTTCCTCCTGCTGATCACATAGTCGGCGTGCCTCTTGAGTGGGAGTTAAGCCCTTGGACGCCATGAAGATTTCGCGCGGTAGAGAGAAGCTTGCTGAACTGCTGTCTGACTAAGAGTCCGAATCAAAGTAGTTGAGGGGGATAATTACGACTCCGACATCCTAGATCCAACCTTGAGCAGCTCTGGGCTGTATCCGAGTTTAACTCCATGGGATCGGGTCTTCCGCATTAGATGTTAATTGAAGTTATCTGTGGCATTGCCAAGTCCAAACGGGAGATTGACTATCTCCTCCTCTCTTAGCCCGATCTCAACTGGCTCAAGGCCGAGTCCGAGTCGAACACCGAAAGAAAGAGTTGTCCCGAGATCCGGGCATCTTGGGGATCGCCGTAGCATGTCGCCGAAGATTGTTGCCGCGTTGAGTAGGCCGACCAGCATGGAGTCGGCTTGGTTTCTGGCTGATCGGATCGAGTCAGAGTCGGACAGGGTGAGGTCGCCGAACTTGTCGACGATGAAGTCGAGGCTCCTGAAGCTAATCGTTTGCCCGGGGAAGAACTTGACGCCGTCGATTCCGGGGGTTGAATCCATCAGGCTTGTCGAGGATGATCTCGCCGATGCCACTACCTAGCGCGCCAGCTATCGAAGTTTTGTATTGGCAATAATAATATGGGGCTACTCGTGAGACCTAAACTTGATGGACTACAAAGAAACACAAGACAATTTATCCTGGTTTAGGCCCTCGAGGTGAGGTAATACCCTACTTTCAGCTGCTGTGTATTGCCTTTGAGGTTTCTCTGGTGAGATTGTGTATGATGTTCTTCTCTTCTGCCCTCAGGGGGCTCCCTGCCTCCCCTTATATACCGAGGAGGCAAGGTTACAAAGTAGGAATCCCAGTCAAACTTGACCAAGGGATTTCCTTTTAGGAATACAACATACCTGACTAGGACTATATCCTTTTCTTATTGTGCAAGGTAATATTCACTGAGTCTTGTTGCATCCCTAATTACAGGATTGGGCCTATCCTCTGTCCAAGTGGCCAAAAAGCGTCTCATGAGGTACCCGGGGCCCATGGCCTCCACAGATAGGCCAGACCAGGGCACAGCCGGCAACTACCAAGATCCCCAGGCTGAGCTTAATCACATCTTTGGAGGGCCATCTGCATACGAATCCAAGAGAAAACAGAAGCTAACAACCCGAGAAGTCAACTCGGTCTCGACAGATGCCCCCTAATACCTGCGGTGGTCAGAGACGGCAATCACCTTTGACCGCGCGGACCACCCCAACCGAGTCATGCATCCAGGGCGTCACCCACTCGTCCTAGATCCGATCATCAGAAGTATTAAGGGTGCGTTTGGTAGGGATTCTCGGGGATGATTCTCAATCGGATCAATTGGAGCTGAGCCAAACAGGCAAAAAATCCCCCCGATTCTCAGCCGAATCGATCCGTTGTGATTCTCAATTTTACACATGAATGAAGAATCAGGCAAAAGGTGGCTTCTCGTGAAAATCCAACGAACGAAAATTGAAAATCTCCATAAGAATTCACAAAATCTCCATAAGAATCATAATTGCAAGATCAGAATCATAAAATCTGGAGCTCTACCAAACAGGCCCTAAGTTGAAGAAGATTCTCATTGATGGGGGAAGCGCTTTCAACATATTGTTTGCCAAAATGCTTGATGAGATGAAGATCTCTCGATCCGAGCTACGACCGAGTACTGCTCCCTTCCACAGGGTAATCCCAGGCCTCTCTTCCACTCCACTCGGACAGATCACTCTAACAGTTACTTTTGGCACGCGGGAGAATTTCCACACTGAGAACATCTATTTCGAGGTTGCCGACTTCGAGACCGCGTATCATGCCATACTCGGACGGCTTGCACTAGCCAACTTCATGGCGGTGCCCCACTATACTTACATGGTGCTCAAGATGCCAGGACCAGCAGGAGTACTTTCCTTGCGCAGCAATGTCAAGCAAGCCTTCACCTGCGGCAAGGAGAACTGCGAGTTGGCCCAGTCCCAAGAAGCAGGAGTCGGACGAAACAATTTCCGACTGCTGCAACACTTGCAAACGAGGACGATCAAGTTTCGGCAAGGAAAGTAGCCAAGTCGGGAATTTCGGCGGATTCAGAGACAAAGAAGACGCTTCTGACCCCACCAAGACTACACTTGTTGGGACCGGACGCGACCCCAAATAGGAAGACACGCTCATCACCTTCCTCTAGGTGAACAAGAATATATTTGCTTGGAAACCTTCCAACATGCCTGGTGTACCAAGGGAGGTGATCGAGCATTCTCTTAACGTCAAACTGGACGCCAAACCATATAAACAACGACTGCGGCGCTTCGCACAAGACCGCAAAGATGCTATTAGGGAGAAGATAACCAAACTCCTTACAGCCGAGTTCATCAAAGAGGTCTATCACCTGGATTGGCTGGCAAACCCAGTCCTGGTCTAGAAGAAGAATGGTAATGTGGAGGCGTATATCGACGACGTGGTAATCAAGACCAAAGTCAAGGAAGACCTCATCGCCGACTTAGAAGAAACTTTTCAATGCCTTCGGAGATTCAAGATGAAGTTGAACCCGGATAAGTGCGTCTTCGGAGTACCTTCAGGAAAGTTACTCGGCTTCATCATATCTCAACGAGGCATCGAGGCTAATCTAGAGAAAATCAATGCTATCATGAACATGGCACCCCCTACTAGCCAGAAGGATATACAGAAGCTGACTGGCTGCATGGCGGCACTCAGCCGATTCATTTCTAGACTCAACGAACGGGGCATGCCCTTTTTAAATTACTGAAGAAAGTCAACAATTTTCAATGGACGCTAGAAGCCCAGCAAGCCTTTAAAGACTTCAAGAAGTTCCTCACGCCTCCACCCGTGTTGGCATCACCTTTGCCCCAGGAATCACTTATGTTATATCTGGCGGCTACCACGCAGGTAGTCAGTACGGTGCTGATCATCGAGCGGGCGGAGCCAGAACACGTACAAACGGTACAGAGGCCAGTCTACTTCGTCAGCGAAGTCCTAAGCGACTCCAAGATAAGATATCCTTAAGTCCAGAAACTGCTATATGGCTTGCTCATAACTGTTCGGAAATTGGTGCATTATTTTCAGTCGCATCAGGTTACAATTGTCACATCATATCCACTCAGGGATGTCCAACACAATTGCGAGGCCACCAGCAGAATCGCTAAATGGGCGCTTGAGCTAATGGCGCTTGATATTGTTTTTCAACCTCGGACAGCAATCAGGTCACAAGCACTTGCCGACTTCGTGGCCGAGTGGACAGAGGTTCAATCGGCTACATCAATAGACAAGTTAGAATACTAGACGATGTACTTCGACGGTTCTCTACAGATCGGCAGAGCAGAGGCTAGCGTCGTCTTGACGTCACCCATTGGAGAAAAACACAAATATGTCCTTCAGATTCATATTCCAGCATCTTGCAACATCGCTGAGTACGAGGCACTCATCCACAGCCTCCGTATCTCCACGTCACTCGGCATCCGCCGACTCGTAGTACGTGGGGATTCTCAACTTGTAGTCAACTAGGTCACGAAAGACTAGACGTGCCTGGACGACAACATGGCGGCATACTGTCATGAGGTACGAACGCTGGAAAACAAGTTCGATGGGCTAGAGATTACACACGTGCTATGCCAATACAATGAAGCTGCAGACGAGTTAGCCAACATGGGATCCAAACGAGAAGTGGTCCCGACAGGAATTTTTGTCGAGCAACTATTGGAGCCATCCGTTAAGAAGAAACCAGCACTCGAGCAGTCGGGGCTGAACCTATCTCGGCAACAAATAAAGTACTAATTATCTCTCATGATTGGCGGACTCCAATCTCTAGGTTCCTCCTGGAAGACGAGCTCCCAGGAGATCGTAGTGAAGCCAAGCAGATCAAATGTCGAAGCAAGTGTTTTCTTGTGGTCAAAGAACATCTCTATCGTCGAAGTGCATCCATAGTCCTCATGCGCTACGTCACACCGAAGGAAGGCAAGAAGATTCTACAATCCATCCACTCAGGCATCTGTGGCAACCACGCTGCATCAAGGACATTAGTCGGAAAGGCTTACAGACAAGCATTCTTCTAGCTAACTGTAGTTACATATGCAAAAAACATAGTTCGGACGTGTGACGGATGTTAGTTCTTTGCGTGGCAAGAACATCTTCCATCTCAATAACTACAAACAATTACAATCTCTTGGCCCTTTGTAGTGTGGGGCATGACATGGTTGGGCTGTTCAAAAAAGCGCCAGGAGGGTTCACACACTTGTTCGTCGCAGTGGACAAATTCACAAAGTGGATCGAGGCAAAACCAGTTGCTACCATAACAGCAGCAAGGGCAAAAGACTTCATCATGAGTATTGTATATCGATTTGGAGTTCCCAACCGTATTATAACGGACAACGACACTCAGTTCACTGGTGGCATTTTTCAAGATTTCTGTGACGACTTTGGCATCAAGATCTGTTATGCTTATGCGTTCCACCCACAAAGCAATGGGCAGGTCGAGCGTGCTAATGGCATGGTCTTACAACGTATCAAGACTAGAGTGTTCGACCTACTACAACCATACGCAGGGCAGTGGGTGCAAGAGCTTTCATCCGTTCTCTGGTCTTTAAGAACCATGGTTAGTCAGGCCATAGGGCAGTCCCCTTTCATTGTAGTCTATGGTGCTAAGGCCGTGTTACCAACTGAGTTGGAGTTCGGCTCACCACAAGTTCGGGCCCACTCAGATGCAAAATCAACTAAAGGCCGACTAGTCGAACTAGATCAATTGGAAGAAGCAAGGGAAATTACAACTATCTAGTCAGCACGATATCTTCAGGGCCTATGCCGTTATCACAGTCGGATTGTTCGTAGCTGCGCCTTTTTGGTGGGAGATCTCGTTTTGAGAAAAATCCAAGCCACCAAAGACAGGCATAAACTATCTCCCTTATGGGAGGGGCCGTTCATTATCGCTGAAGTGACACGTCCGGGTGCCTACCGACTGAAAACAGAAGATGGCGTCCCAGTCAACAACTCATGGAACATAGAACATCTACATCCTTTCTATACCTGAGTTTTGTATTCCTTTTATACTGTTGACGCCGAAAATCACCAGCAGCGTCGGGAACGAGCCGATGATCTGGTTCGGTGCCTTAAGACACGTGAAGGCCTGGGAGATCTGCTTAGCTCCAGTGCAGGTCCTAAATAGTTGAGGTTCGCGGGCGTGCCAGTCAATTTGACCCAGCAATTGACAAGGAGATAGAAAAGTTAGATCGTTGATCCAATCGGCCGACAGGCCGATAGAGCTTTCCTCCAGCCGATTGCCGATAGTAGTTGTACATCGGCTAAAAGCCGATGATGATATAATAAGCCAGCCGACTGCCGAGGAAACACATGGACATCAGCTAGAAGCCGATGATAAAATAGATAGGCAGAATAATAATCAATAGACAATGCTACATCGGCTAGAAAAACCGATGATAATATCAATAAATAAATCAGCCGACTACCCGACTACCAATAGCACATGTGCATCGGCTGGAAAGCCGATGGTAGTGTAGATAATAATAATCAAGATAATGCAGTCGGTTTTAAAAGATAACCTATCGGCTAGGCACTCCGATAGAACATCGCATAAAAACCTATCGACTCAACAAGGATAAATCTATCACTATCAATCTAGTAGGTCAGACCTAACCTTGATAGATCGGACCAAACCGAGACAGTATAAGGTTAACGTTAACAGCACTAGACCGATAGAAACTAGATTAATCGTGCTACCATAATGGATCGGCTGGATATAGAAACCAATGATGGCATAGATAGACAATAAATAAATCATGTGGCTAGGAAATCAATAGCAATGTAAATAAATTAGCCGATCACTGATATAACATGTGTATCGGCTAGAGAGCCGATGATGATGTAATGTGCCAAAAACGTGTGGAGCAATATGATCGATTGTGCTTAATAACAGATAACCTATCGGCTAGGCACTCCAATAAAACATTGCATAGACATCCATTGGCTTAACAAGGATAAATCTATTATTATCAATCTAGTAGGTCGGACCTAACCGATGCAGCACATATTGATAATGATAGAAGAACTTCGATAAACCGATAGATCTAATGCAATCGTGATATACTGTAAGATAACTTATTGGCTATACATCCCGATAAAACCCTTGCATAAAAATCTATCAACCTAGCAGGAATAACTTATCGCAGCAATTTAGTAGGTCAGACCTAACCGATGCAGCACAAACTGAAGATAAGTTACACCCAGTAAGCCGATAAATCTACGCACGAGTGATGTGATATATCTACTCGGCCTATGAGATCAAACCTAACTGATGCAGCCGTAGACAGAATAGATACACCGTGGTAAGGGGTGACGAGTCTTACCCTCTCGCAGGAGTTCGGACCTAACTGATGCAGCCTGGCTCGAGAAGCAAGAACCCGTCAAAAAGGGTGGCGATGTGCCGAAGTTGTATTGATCTGAGAGATAGTTTACATGGTCCTCAGGTATACGTATTTATACCCCGAGTTGATACAGTCCTGAGCGGACACGAAACAGGAGTTTCCTACTCTATAAAAAGGAAAATTAACAAGCCCTGATCGGACATGAGATCAGGTTTTCCTAAAAATTATTAAAACTACCTAATTAATAGATAAGGTAATTGACTGCCATGTCATGGTCTTCACGATTCCTTCCCAAGCTCGGGCTCTTCTGGATTAGCTTCCATCGGCTGATACAGCCTCTTTTCTTCAACCGAACCTGATAACGAACCGTACCAAAATTTGGTGTTACCATATACATATAAATAAAGTTCATTACTCTGACTCACTACGTCGCTTGTTCCACCCGAGTAGTGAGTCGGGGGCTAACATGATAATTTATGCCTGTTGTTATTTAATAAACGTCCGAGACAGTGTTTTATCTAAGTCATAAAGTTTTACAACGATTATAGCTAAGTTACCTGAGAGATAATGAACGCTTTTATTTAAGTTGATCTCAAACCACTTCGTGTAAAGTGTCTAGTCGGGTAAAACTAATGATGGCTCGGAGAAAACAAGCACTCGGCAAGATTTAACAGCAAGCAACAAAAACATTTACAATATTTACATATCGTTCCCGATGAGCACCAACTACATAAAGGTTTTTATTTACATCGGCAGATCTTTAGCGATGGCTTCGGCAGTGGCCCTCACTTGACTAATCAGCTCCAAGCCCTCCTCCGAAGTAGTGCCTTCAGCAAAGCCTTCACCAATCACCTCAATATCTACCCGAGGGTAGAGACGACTCTTGTCATCGGCTACCAATGCCGGCACATCCCTACTGTGAACGCATCGTCGTGTAACTTCTTCAGGATCCCTGGGGCTTCCTCGAGACGAGCTGCGCACCTAGGCAATTGAGCTGGAGCTGGACCCGGCTAGGGCCGCGCTACGATGAATATCTAAAAAAGTCCTCGCAGAAGTCAATAATGACTTGTTCGTTGAATTCCTATCACCTGATCACCTCTGTGAAGGCCACCAATACTGGAATCTGCTGAGTTGGACTGAAAGCGCTGCATCACACAGAGACAAAGACATCAGCAATCAGGGCATCTAGTGGACCGATTGTTGACAGGCAGACATGTGACTTTACTCGCATAGTCGCGTGTCCATCCTTGGACTTCACTTTTTTTCGAGTTCTTTTTTAGGTCGTTATCAATTTCCAGGACTGATTGTTTGAAGATTTGTCTCGAGAGCTACAGCCAAAACAGAGTCAGTATTAACACACAGAAAGTTATTGTCCAATAAGTCACTCGGCGCGAGAGGGAACTTTTACTCTTGATGGTTCCCTGCTTTGGCCCAGTTCTCATCACGTGAGCTTGTTCACAGAGGTCCTCAGCCAACTCCTCCTACTCCTTGCTGGATTTTCTTCCAAGTCATCTCCTTGGCAACTTGCGATGCTGCCAAGTTGGAGTAGCTGAGGAGTTGAGCTCGGACAGACACTTTGCCCATTTTTTTTCTGACCGATCAACCACTTTCTACACAAGAAGCCTCAAAATCAGGCGGAGCAAACAACAAGGGCGCAGAGTACTGAAAAACCGCAAATCAGCGAGCATGTGGACGACGTGCTACCTGGATCCCTTTCAACGCAGCGATGGCGGCTTGCATCAAGTCGGACTCTCTCCTTTGGTAGCGTGTGCTTCATTGTGCTCAAAGCTCTCTACTTCCCCCTCTAGAGTAACCCAGTGGAATGTCCGGGGAAGTTTGGTGGGGACGAGCTTCGAGCCTAGAGAGATCGTTGTTGTCAGAGGATGGAGAAAGTGAGGCGAAGGAGTCCTTGCTTGGGTCGATCGTATCGTGGCACGGGTCCGGGCGAGTTTAGGGACGGGGTTCAACTACTTGTCCCGACTGGCGATGCTTGAAGGCCTGGCCGGGTGGGTCAACTTAGCCTCAAGGGCTAGGAAAACTTCCGACTCGGCTTGCGGCACAACTGGCTCGGGCTCAATCGGACAGGAGCTGCTACGGGTCGGGTGGCGCTACCCCTTTGGGGTCAGCATCACTTGGTTTCCTGCAGGAATATTCAACAGTCAGGATATTGCATGTTTATTCAAGATTCTTCAAAAGACTGAAGATTTTGACCTTTTGAAGTTTTTTTAAACCTCCACCCCTGTGTGCTAGGGATGGGGTAGTTTTGCAATGGGCTTGACAGCCTGATCATATCAAGAGAGCTACCGACTTCGTGGCTCTTGGCGCGGCAGTTGGCGGCGGAGAACTGGCCCATCGGCGCCAGCGTGTGCTTGGCGCAGCCAACTGGGGGATGGCGACACTCAGCGGGTGTGGTCCTGGGGCTAGAAGCCTAAGGGCGGCGCTGCTGAAGTCCTTGATCATCAGACCGTCAGATGCCTTACTCGGCATATCCTTTATCTCGGCCTAGTCTGTTGCTGGTCTCTTCCCAACCCTCTTGGGGATAGGTTGGGCTACCGAGGGTGGCCGAGTGTTTTCTGCCCACTGGCCGACTGTCTTGAGGGTTAGAATCAAATTCTTTCGCATTCCAGCAAAACATCTAGATATACACATTGCATGCTGGATAACATTCAGGTCACGCTCCACGCTATGGACATCCAAGACAGAAACTGCTCATCATATTACCTTGGCCGGGGCTAGCCCTTTGCAGTATGGCTTGGGGACTCTCTCCTTGTCCTCAGTCTCTCCAGATGACTATGTGACGAAAAACCAAGCAACAGTAATCGGTGACTTTATTCGTATCAATGAAGTCGGGGTACTCTCGGGTTGGATCGTTCTTCCCTTGGTAGTCAAACTTGAGGTGGCTTCTACCTTCAGGGCTGAGTTCGGCGATTCAAGAATGCCCTGGCCATCCAAGGACCAGTCAGCCCTGTGCCCTTCAGCATGTCGATCTTCTCCAGCAGCCTGTATACCTGGCCCATTTCACCCCGAGGACGGCATAGAATCTAAACTCTCCAAAACAGATGGTGGATTTTCGGTAAAAGGGGGCAAGGAGGCTCCAGATTGGACAATAGAACCACTCCCGAGCCACCCCTTGAAGAGAGTCTTCAGCGGGACAAGGAGTAGCCTCTTCTTCTCATGCGAGTGAGATGGCCCCGCTCCCCTATCGTCTGGATTGGATTTGTGAGGGGTTGAGCTTGATGTGAAATAACTATCGGAAGATGTGAAATGAAGGCTGATCCCGTAGGAAGGCTTCGCAGAGGTTACCGAAATGATATCTGAAGGATGGAGTGGGGTTGAGGTTGACGATTCGATTGATAAGAACTCAAAGAAGACGGCGGAGGAAATCAGAGGAAGGAAAGAAAGGCCGGCGATCAAAAAAAGAAGTGAAAGACCATGTCTCACTGGGCCTAGAGTAGGGATTGACTCACCAATGACTAGATGCCAATTGATGATCTCCTTGGGTTGCAGTATCTTCTTATTCTCCAGAATCGTTAGCTTTGTTGAGCTGCAATCTGACACCGGCCAGATCCAGACGACATACATGTCTGGGATATCAAAAGGAGCTCTCGGCATTGCTGGGTGAGAGCTAGGTTGAGAAGCTTTTGGCTGCTGGGAATCGACGCCAGGAGGGAGTTCCTAGCGGATTTCTAGTTGGGGGCTTGAGCTACAGGAAACCCTAGCGGAGCGGAGAGCGCGAAGTTCGAGCGCATTTAGGAGCTGAAAACGATTTGGGCAAAATTGGGGGAGAAGGAGGAATCTTTTTCTCTCTCCTGCTGCTTTAATAGGGCATGTTGCCGAGTTAGTGGTTTGGGCGTGGTTTGCTTGATATATGGGTAGTAAAAATATGAGTTTCTAAGTGGCATTCCTATTAGGACCGACCACTGACTATGTTAAAATCACAGTGCAAGAGCTATTTTACAGAAACCGATCAAAATAATCAGATATGCTTCATGTTAAGCCTAATTACTGGACACATGTGTTCAAATATCTAAATTATTTAACAGGTATTGAGGATATATCCTTATAAGGATCAATAGCTGGTCTCCATTAAAATTGGGGATGCAGATAATCTCTCAAGTACACCTAACCACAATTGGTTGAGATCCATGAAGTGGTGACTCGGCTGTATGATGCTAGCCAAAATTGCCTCAGCAAAACATATTCCAGCTGAAGAGTCCAATTTCTAAGAAATATACCACTTGGAAAAGACTTAAAGATTAAAGATCTTTGACTTTATGTTTAATTGTTTCACAATTAAGCACAAAGTCGGAGAGTTATACCTGATAGTCGCCTAATTCGGGCGCACACTATTCGTATTTTTCTATGAAGCCCTTCATAGCCTCGTTGCCAGCTGATATAAAGCAGGACTTGGAGAAGAGATACTCGGACAATGGATACTCAAGAGCAAGGCACTCGGGAAATCTTCACTAAGGAGGATAGCCACCTCAGCACCAACTGGACTCAACTATGAAGTCTCAGAGGCTACTGTGCGAGACCATGTACCCCGAGTACCTCATGAAGACAGCATTATGGACACTCGGATAGGGGATGGGCCTAGTGCTACAATTAGGGCATACAACGGACTCGGGGCAATTTATAATTATATATAAGGAAAGGATATATGTCCTAGTCGGGAATGTTGTATTCCGAGAAGGAAGATCCCTTGGTCGAAAGTCCGACTGGGATCCCTATATGTAACCTTCCCTCTCCAGTATATAAGGAGGGGATAGGGATCTCCCCCAGGGGCAAGACATACAATCTCACCAAAAACCTCAAGCAATACACAACAGCTGGAAGTAGAGATATTATCTCACCTTGAGGGCATGAACCAGGATAAATTGTTTCCGTGTTCCTTTGCAATCCATCAAGTTAGTCTCACGATACCCCATATAATTATTTCCGATACAAAACATCGACATTATGAACTGTCCACCGCGACAAACAAGGTGTGAACCTCCTTGCGCTTTCTTGAAAGGCCCGACCATGTCAATCCCCAGACCACAAAGGCGGCCATAAGGTTGGTATTATCTGCAACTCCTGAGCTGGTAAAAGTGTTTGCCGAGCAAAAAACTAGCATCCCTCGCATGACCGAACTATATTTTTTGCGTCAGTAACCGCAATCGGCCAGAAGAAACCCTGTCTATAAGCCTTTCCGACTAACATCCTTGATGCAGCAGAAGTTTGCCACAAGATGCCTGAGTGGATTATTGCAGAATCTGCTCTGCCTTCCTCAGGTTGTGACGCCACATATGAGGACTCTGGACTGCACTTTGACAAGAACAGATTCTTCTTCCAACCACGATAAGCTTTTGCTCCGACGTTTGACCTGTTCAGCCCCATCATTGCAGTCTTCCGAGTTTCGTCTTCTAATAAGAATCAGATGATAGAGTCTGCCAGTCTTGGGAAACAATAAGCACCTCCTTTGATTTGATTTTGACTCAACCCCCGTGGTCGGGGTCAGCTTTTTCTTGATGATGGCTGCAGCAAATTGCTCGACAAAACTCCAATCGAGACCACTTCGTGTTTGGATCCACATGTTGGCTAACTCGTCTTGGCTTCGTTGTATTTGGCACAAAACATGAGTGATTTCCACCCCTCAAACTTATTCTCAGCTTTCGCACTCTTGGCAGTATGCCGCCATGTTGTCATCCAGGAACTTCCAGTCCTTCATGACTTGGTTCACCACTAACTGGGAATCCCCGCGAACAACCAATCTTTGGATACCGAGCGATATGGCAATACGGAGCCCGTGGATGAGTGCTGTACTCGGCGACATTGTGGGATGCTGGAAAATGTATTTGAAGGACATGGTTTAAGTCTTTCTCCTCGTAGTTGTGACGCGCAGAACGACGCCAGCTCCTGCTCCGCCAAATCCATAGAGAACCGTCGAATACATTGTCCAGTATCAAGCTTGTCCGCAGGGTGTAACTGACTGAACTTCTGTCCACTCAGCCACGAAATCGGCAAGTGCTTTAGATTTTATCGCTGTCCGTGGTGTGAAGACAATGTCAAATGCCATCAACTCGAGTGCCCATTTAGCGATTCGGCCAGTGGGTTCGTGATTATGTAGGACATCCCTGAGGGGAAACGAAGTGACAACTGTGACTTGGTGGGATCGAAAATAGTGCACCAGCTTCCAGATAGTGATGAGTAATCCATAGAGTAGCTTTTGGACTTGAGGATAGAGCAACTTCTTGGGATTCACCTAGGACTCGCTGACAAAGTACACCGGTCATTTAGTACCTTTTGGATATATCCTGGCTCTTCACGCTCGACGACCAAAACCGTGCTGACTACCTGAGTGGTTGCCGCCAGATACAGCATAAGTGGTTCCTGGGGCATAGTGACACCAACACGGGTGGTGATGTGAGAAATTTCTTAAAGTCTTTAAAGGCTTGTTGGGCTTCGGGCGTCCATTGAAAATTGTCGACTTTCTTCAATAGCTTAAAGAAGGGCATCCCTCGTTAGCCAAGTCGAGAAAGAAATTGGCTGAGTGCTGCCATGCAGCCGGTTAGCTTTTGCACGTCTTTCTAGCTGATTGGGGAGCCATATTCATAATTGCGTTGATCTTCTTTGGATTCGCCTCTATGCCATGGTGTGAAACGATGAAACCGAGAAGTTTTCCCATGGTACTTCCAAGGCGCACTTTTCCGGGTTCAGCTTCATCTTGAACATTCGTAGACTTTGAAATGTCTCCACTAAGTCTGTGATGAAGTCGCCTTTGAACTGGTCTTGAGACCACATCGTCGA
This sequence comes from Oryza meyeriana var. granulata, assembly GCA_003991445.1. Lineage (NCBI taxonomy): Eukaryota > Viridiplantae > Streptophyta > Magnoliopsida > Poales > Poaceae > Oryza > Oryza meyeriana. The sequence goes on from RYFJ01000140.1 coordinate 227,482, forward strand.
CATATGCCGTCCATGTTGCACCCGAGTTGAGTGTGTAATAGACACCGCTGATGATGGCGTTGTACGTTGACCCAGCATTTTCAACACCGAACGCATAGACATAGCATATGCCCAAACGGCACGATAAAAGAAGATTTCAAGCAGTCCTTTTCCTTGAGACTTATCTGATGGCATCTCAAGTAGCAGTCAAGAAAGCTGAGTAGTTCGCACCCCGCAGTTGATCGACCACTAACTATCCTAGGTAGACCAAATGAATTTTGGGACATGCTTTGTTAAGTCAGTGTAGTTGAGCAACATACGCCATTACCGTTTTCTTCCGACCAAGACTGGGTTTGCTAGCCAATCGGGTGGTAAGACCTCTTGATGAACCCGGCTACCAGGAGCTTTAGTAATCTCCCTCGCGGATAGCATCTTTACGGTCCTGCGCAAATCGCCGTAGCCGTTGCTTGATTGGTTTGGCGTCCAGCTTGACGTTGAGGGAATGTTCGATCACCCCCTTGATACACCAGGCATGTCGGTAAGGCTTCCAAGCAAAGATATTCCAGTTCGCCTAGAGGAAGTGACAAGCTCGTCTCCTATTTGAGGTCAAGTCCTGGTCCCGACAAAGCGCAAGTATGATGCGGCGTCGAAAGGGTGAGGGATCTTCTTGGTTTCTGAATCCACTAAAATTCTGATTTAGCCACCTTTTGCCGGACTTCATCATCCTCCTTTGAAGTAGAAGCCGCTAGCGAATATTGCTTCGACCACTACAGCTCTTGCGACTGGGCCAGCTCAACTCTCCTTCTGCAGATGAAGGCTTGCTTGACGTCGCTACGCGGGAGATACTCCTACTGGGCCAGGCATCTTGAGCGTATGTATGTGTAAGTGGGGTCCGCCATGAACATGGCGAGCGCCGGTCTTCCAAGATATGGCATGGTATGCTGTCTCGAGTCAACAACCCTCAAAAAAAACAAAAAATTTTATCTCTGTGCAAAAAGTTCTCCCGGGTGCCAAAGGTAACCGGCAAGAGTGATCTGACCAAGTGGGGTTCAAACAGAGCCGGGGATTACCCCTGGAAGGGAGTGAACTCAGCCGTAACTCAGATCTAAGAATTTCATCTCGTCGAGCAATCTTGGCAAAAGTGTGAGTGCACTTACCTCCGTCGATAGAACCTTCTTTCAAACCTGATATTTCTGATATGACTGGGTCTAGGACAAGTGGGTAAAATCACCCTGATGTGCCACGTCGGTCAGGGTGAGCTGTGCGTCAACATGATCGCCACTTCAGACCACGTAGATACTGGCAGTGTCCATGGACAACCAAGTTTTACTTCTCGAGCAGTATAACTTCATACTTGTGTTTGACTCGTATGCTGACGAGCCCCCCCGAATTATGTGGTTGAGCTCAGCCTAGGGATATTGATAATTGTCGGCTGGGCCCGAGCCTGGCTTGTCTTTGTCTTTCTGTTCACCAGACATTAGACATTGCCGGAAGCAAAAATTCTTGAGCATGACAGCAGTGTGGCCACATCGTCCCCTTTGGGTGGAAAGGGCACTGGCCCATTATGACTTTCTGGTAGTCGTCCACCTTGGGGGGTCGCAAGTGGGCATTGGTCGACAGTGGCACAATGTCTTCTAA
>RYFJ01001370.1:0-105353 GCA_003991445.1 Oryza meyeriana var. granulata
GAGCGGATCAAGGAAAAACAAGGCTAAGGCAGCCGGCATTTACAACAAAAAAGGTGGTAAAGAAAATCGTCTTGCCGAAGGGAGATCTATGCTATGGAAATTGATATTTGCCAATCGGGTCCAAGATAGTAGATTCGAAAAAATGTCGCCTAATTGGGAAGGGGCCCTATTCGGATTAAATTCATTGTGCTGCCCTGGTAATGCCTATGTATTAGAGGATCTTGACGGGACGGAAAATTTGCGTAAAGCACTTAATGAGGAAATCTCAAGAAATACTACCTAGCATTTGGATCAACTCTTAAATCGGTTAAGTCAGCCGATTTTTAAAATAGTTCAGCGAAAGCCCGATGTTTTGCAATCGCCGAAAGATAGCCGATTATCAATCGATTATCACCTTTAGATCAAACAAACAGAAATACTATCAAGGGGAAAAGAAGCAGCACAGAGCCGATCAAGATAATATTAAACAGCACAAACCAGCATGTGTCATGAAGCCATCAGTCATTAAATTTACTATGAATTTTGGATCGCTTTCGATTGCACGCAGGCGAATTTGCGTCCAATCTCATGATAGCCACGGATGTCGGTCTTCATCGAAGCGCCGGGATGGTCTGTTAGAATTTTTGCGCCGTATGAACGACTTACGCACCGGTTGCTGCAACCTTAGACCCTCTTGGTCTTGTTAGCTGTGGCAGGTCCGATTAAGCTGGGATTCTATTGCCTTCAAAGAATAACCTGCCGAACTTATTCCAAGTTCTGCCAGCAAAATCGGCCTCCTTTTTCTTCAGTTGTCCAACTTGCATTTTGGAGCTCTTGAGGGGCAGCACCATGTCATCAAGCTTTTTCCTTCTCTTGTTTGGCTGACAGTCCGATCGGCTGGATATTGGTAATCTGCTGTTGGCAGCACAGATACGCTATGCGCATGTCTGAAGCTTGATGGAGTCTTGAATTCTGTGGATGTCAAGGTATGCCGCCGAAGTCAGTTGCATCGATGAGTCCTCAGGGCAAAGTGATGTCAATATCTGCAAGTGTCTATGCCCGAAATCGGCCCGCAGTCTCCACTTAGTGCGTCAAATCGGATTTCTAGGCCGGCTGATGATGCTCGTTAAGTATTCACGCCACATCCGCTGAAAAGGATGGTTTAGTTGCCGCTGGTGGCTGTGCCTCTTCTGCCTCTAGTACTTGCCGATTTCCAAAAACGAGAACAGCATCGGGCTAAGGACTGCAAATTGACACTCAGTAACAAGAGTCAGTGAAGAGTTAAAAAATGAAGTTATGTATAGAGATTACCTGAGGTAGGGCATCGGCGGCTTGAGCGGCATCGGCTCAAGTGGGATAAGTAGGTTGATCTTCGCAATGGCCGATCCAGCGACTGTAGTGGGGAACGGCCTCACAAACGGCATTGAGGACTGGAGTGATGAAGGCGGAGCGGCTGGAGGAACTCATCGGCTCGATAATTGGAGGGAAAGAAACTGTCAGCAGAAGGTAGGTTCAGGGTCCGATGCTCGAGCTGAAATAAAATTGATGAAAAAAATTGGAAAAAAACCGAGTAATATATCAAGACTTAGCACGTTACCTATGGAGATGAAGGAGGTCGATGTTGTTTGGGGAGTACGAGATGGCGTCGTAACCATGACATCGGCACCTTGCTTTTCTGCGTCTTGAGAGAAGGGCGATGCGGCCAGCTTCTTGCGTTTTTGCCTGTCAATCGGGCGTCTGTGAGGAGAGCCGATGGAGAGGAGCATCGCGCCCTAAGTTCGAGAGTGGCCGTGGGGGTTGATACAGAATCGAGGCGACCACTGTTCTGTCGTTGGGGGCTCGACCGTTGACAAACTGCAAAATAGGAGTGAGAGATGATCGGAAGATGATGATTATAAAGCTTATGGGTGTACCTCTTCGTCAAGATTCGATGTATTTCAGCATCAAGGCCGTGAGATAAACGTAAGGGTGGCTGCTAGCTGAATAGATGTTCTTCCCATTCTGTACCACCATCGACGAAAAGCGTATTGCAATGCAAACACTTCACCTCGTGGCGGCGCCTAGAAGAAGGATTCAGTTAAAGGTCCGATATCCAGATCATACTCTAGCGCAGTTGTGGACATTGCCCCGGGCCTGACAGTTTTTGATGAAGAATAGCCCGATCGGAAGTTGACCAAGGCCCAAGCTGACGGGAGCCGACCGATGATGTTAGAATTCATATGATGGTGCGATCTGCCTGAGAGAAAAGCCAATTGCAGCAACGAGGTAAATGGCCGATTAGAATATGGCTTCGAACTCATCATTTCCAAAGCTTAAGCGGCGTCTTCAAAATTGGAAGCCATCTCGAATATGATGCATTCATTATATGCGAAACCAGAGAGTGGCCTCCTGGCCTGAAGCTGCTAATAGAACCCCTTTGAACCATTGGCTAAGTCCAGCGGTATTATCTTGCCACCAGAAAGAGCTGATGCAGCTTCGCCCATGGAGAACATCGGCCGGTAAATGGGATCTGGTTTTCTGTATGATAACGGCTGGAAAGGATTTGGTTGAAGGAAAAGAGGTCCCAAAAAGGCCTTGGAGGTGTAGACGTTGAGCCAGAGTTGCACAAACCCACCACGGACCCCCGATATGGCCTGATGGGCTGGCCGGCCGATAGCTTGGCTCGCTACTTGGTGAAAGCAGCTAATAAGTAGCCGCCAAGGAGAGGTATTGCCCCCAAGGGATCTGTTTGCTTGATCGGCCAAGACTCTGTCAGACATGCAGTGTTTGATCGTTGGGCGAGGGTCTGCACCGCCGAAACAAATCGTTTCAGCCACAGGTTCAAAAAGGCGAAACATGTGTCCCGGCGTTGTCGACATGGTCCAGTTCCCTTGTTGTGGATTGATATCTACCTGGCCAGCCACCATTGTTCCTGCGCTTGAAGACCGATGAGTGGTTGAACCGGAGTTTGAAGGGATGATGTAACTTGTCGGATCAAGGCAGGTGAGCATAGTCACCATCTAGCAAGGTGGAAGTCATCGGCCCGTGCCAAACATGAATGCAGTTAAGGGCTGTTCATGACCAGAAATATGAAGGCATGCAAGCAGAGGTTCATTCCTTCCATATCGGCCTAGAGAGAAGATTGAAATTGCAGTGGCCAAATATGGCATTCTTCCCAGAGGCGTTCTCTCTCGCGGCCAAACTCGTGATATTACCAAATCCCTCCACCCAGGTAGCTTGCTCGACCAGACCTGAGCTATTGGTACCAGTCACTAACTAACCATGCCGGAGTTCTTAAAGGAATGCGATTGGGTCTCGAACGCTTATAAAGTCTGTGGGATCTTCGCTACCCATGGGGCCATGGTAGAAAAAGTCTCGGGTAATCGGCAGGCCGCGAATCAAGATCTTGGTCTCTCAGGTGCTAACAGTGAACAAAACACACGATGAAAGAAACAGGTATAAAGAACATGGCAGATTGGATTCATTCTAGGCTCAGATCGGAAAAAAACAGTCGGGCAGGGAAAATTACCTCGGGGACTGCGGATGCTAATGCCATGCCTCGGAGAAGAAAACGGGAATCAGCGGTCCGAAGAGGAGACGCACGGTCGTCTTGAGTTCGCTGGATCTTCATCGGGTCTGCTTGGAAGATGCAAGCCGGTAGTGCTCTGGCTGATGTGAAAGCGTAAAAAAGGCTAGAGACGAACGTTTTATAGAGATATGATGACCGGGGCGGGAATCGAGACCGTTGGCACTGTTTTCCAAACAATGTAAGGCAAGTGGCGGCTACCTTGGGCCGCCTCGGTATGGAAGGAATCTCAGGCCCAAAAATGAAAGAATTCGAAGTCCTATAGAGAACTCCGAACATTTGGGGGGCATGTGTTGAACGCCAAAATTTTGGTTTGGCTCTGTATCAGATTCGGTAAGAAGGGGGATTACGATTGAATTGAATCCAGAGGAGACCGAGTCCAGGAAGAAGCCGTGAAGACCACAGTATTGGCAGTTAATGATTGTATCTATAATTAGGCAAGTGCTTATCTTTAGGAAACTGACCTCGTGGTCCGCGGGGCTCGGGTCCTGTTATGTTTCCTTTATAAGTAGGAAACCGATCTGTACCGTGTCCAATTAAGGACTCATGTCAACTCGGGGTATAAATACGTTATGCCCGCGTGCTTTGTATAATCTATATCAATCGAATTCAATACAAAAATTCGCCATCGCCACCCTTTCGACGGTCTTGCTTCTTTCGAGCCGGCGCAAATGGTTAAGTCGACCTCCTGCGAGAGGGCAAGTCTCGTCACCCCGGCTACCTATCGGCTAGGACTTTCTCGGTTAGGTCCAATATCTAGTCGGTTAGGTAGTCGCCTTAACCACAATATCTATTCGTCTATGGCTGCATCAGTTCAGTTTGATCTCATAGATTGATTTAGGTATATCACATCACGCGTGCGTAGACTCGTATGCGGCTTACTGAGCGGTTTATCCACAGTTTGTGCTTGCATCGGTGGGTCCGACCACTAAACTGCCAGTGATAAATCATTCCTGCTAAAGGTTGATATTTTTATGCGCAAGTTTACTTATCGGGGTGTTAGCCGATAAGTTATCATATTTATACACGATCGCATCAGATATATCGGCTGTCAAGGTCTTTATCATCATCAGGTCTGCTTGCTGCACACGGTGGGTCCGATCTACTAGACTGACGCGTAATAACATTTATGCTTAATAAAGCCGAGGGTTTTATGCGGTGTTTTATCGGAGTGCTTAGCCGATTATAAGTACTTTAAATACAGCGATTTAAACTGCTTGCTTGTTATACATTCTTGTCTGCATTATTTATTACGATCGGCTAAGGCTAAGCCGATTAGTTTACTCTGCCGATCCGAGCCGAGCACAGGGTAGGCTTCCGGGCACGAGAGGCTCAGGTAAGTTCCCGGGCACGATCAGCGGCGAGGACCCGGGTACGGACAGCAAGCGAGACCCCGGGCACGGACAGGCAAGCGAGGACCCGGGCACGGGCGCAAGCAAGGATCCGGGCACGGACACGAGCAAGGGCCCGGGTACAGCGCGGCAGTACTACACGGAAATAATCACTATTGCAATCGGCTGAAGTTTATCAAATTCATTTATTACGTATTCTGCAATATCTATTTATCAATTTATAGCTTGATTTTCAAAAATCCTTCGCAAATCGGCTAGCTCAATATTTCATTATCATTAGATTGTTCATGCTATCATCGGCTTCCAGCCGGTGTATAAGTGCTACAGTTCATATCGGCTATCGGCCGATGTGACGAGGCCAGATCGGCTTCCAGCGATTTGGCCTATTGATCTTAACATTTTATCTCCTTTGTTCAATTGCAGGGTCAAATTGACTGGCACGCCTACGAAACCTCAAGATTTTTAGACCTGCCACTGGAAGTGAAGTAATCTCCGTGAGGGACCTTCGCGTGTCTCCAAGGCGCCGACGGCCCCCGACGACACACTTTTGCACTGTTCATTGCGGCCAACAACTGGCGGCCATGGCCGGCGGTGGTTGATTGCCGTGCCAGGGACCGCCGCTCTCACCCCTTGTTACTAGGCCGCCCACGCCTTCAGGGCTTTCACCCTACCTTACAAGAGGCTGACAAGAGGGGCCTATGCCAGCGTGGCGAACCCCAATCTTCCCAGCAAGCATTCGACAGCCATCGCAGCTTGCAGACACGTGGTGAGGCAACGACCTCTTACTCTGGACCAGCCCTGACAGGGGGAATTTCCACAGGAGCGTGGGCGACCTGGCCCACCAGTTAGGGGGACGGCAAGACCTAATACACTAATTCTGTATGGCGTTTTCCATAGTTTAGCAACTATGGTATTCCCCTAAGAGCTATAAGGGGAGAGCGAAGGCCAAGGAAAAAGGAGGATCGGATCCAGAAAACTCTGGGAGCTTAAGTCCTGTAAACACTTCTCACAAGCAACCAAAAGAGAAAAGCAAGAAACACAACAAGAGTAGGGTATTACACCATCGTGCGGCCTGAACCTGTATAAACCCTTGCCCCAATTTACTTGTGCAACAACCTAGGGCAAATCTAGTGCATTCACTCCTGGCCAAACTCACAAAGGGGGTCCCGTAGGATCGCTGCATATGGCTGCTCATACTCTGACCAGTGGTGGCTTTGGTTCTCCTAGGATATGCCCACAGACCATAGGATTGGACTCGGCAACTCCACACTGACACAATGACATGGGATAAGAAGCTCTTTACAGCACACAACCAAGGTGGCCATTGGTGATGGCCGGAAGGCTAAATTCTGGGAGTCGAATTGGATAGGAAGATCGCTTTAAAGGATTTGGCTCTGGCCCTGATACAAGCATTCCAAGTGAAAGCACAAATCGTACATCATGCTTTGACAGATGCACATAACTTGAATCAAGCTCTGGTCAAGAAATTCTTTGATGTATACTTGCTACTATGGGACAATGAAACTACACTAAGTGGAGTGGACGATACCATAACATGGAGATGGATCAACACAGGGAAATAATGTGCGAAATCTTCTTTACATTAAGGCAATTTGAAGGGCGAGGCTGATTGCTCGGCAGTGCAATGTTCATACGGCAAAAAGCATCGGGGCACACCTCAAAGTGAAAAACCTCTTTGGCATGGCTATTTCTACAAAACCAAAATGCCGATGAAACAACAGATCACCTTCAGATTAGACAGTGGCCTAACAACTATTTTGTCAGCTCTGTTTCAGAAACCTAGAGATAGTGCAACAATACTTCTTCAGGACCATGTGATCACTGACAAGTTGGGAAGGACTCTCACCTGGATGAAATATGACCGAGTAAGCGTGGCATATAATCCTGACATCACTTCTTTACTAGTGGGATGAAGGGAACAACCCAGTGAGACAGCACAAGACAATGTGCACTGCGATTCGTGCCGTATGTTCGTGCGCGTGCAAAATATGCTTATGAGAGAAATAGAACTAGCTTTTCAGAAATCAAGAGCTTGCCTGTGCATGAGCTGTCATAGCCAAAATCGTCAGATGTAAATTAAGGCTTTGGAGTATGTTTGGGGCTAAGGATATAGCGAGAACCCCTCCCTAGTAGTTAGTTTTTCTTTTCCCTCTATGTTCACCTTTTAGTGGAACATGTACATAATTTCCATTCATGCTTAATGTAAACACCAACTATGGCTGGCTCGGTTTCAAAAAAAAAAAGAATTACTCAAGCACAAAAGGTTGAAAAAAATAATTGTGAAATAGGAGAAAAAAAGATGGCGTTACATATATACTTTACATTATAAGCGTTTTCTTGTTTCTAGAAATCGTATATTGGTAGAATATAGAGTATACACATAGTGCCGATAGTTTTATAGAGGGGCAGGCCCCAATCAGTTTTCTAGAGGGGGCCTTGGCCCTAGTCAATGTTTATTTCTAAATGATGCTCATTGCTCTCTACCATGTGGGACCTCTAGTCTACTTGAGGTGTAAGCCTAGCCCCCATCGTTTTCCTTATGCCCAATCCCCAGTTTAACAATGTGATCTCAAGAGCAATCGGGATGAATAATTCAATGTAGAAGATAATCCAAGGAACAAGTTGTATGTACGTACAGAGATAGAGGTGAGAGGAGCTAGAGTAGTACAATAGCACCAAATCAGATTTATTGCTAATACTCAAGAAGATATAGGATATTCCATCTTATCATAAATATTTGACGTTTAGAAGGAGATTCAATCAAACTTTTAAAACTTTCACATTTAAGTTTATATTAAAATAAGTTTATAAATCAATTTAAAAAGATAATAAGTTTATAAAATCTAATAAGTTATGATATTATGATAGTACTTATCAAAATAAATCTATGTTTAACATCTTTTTTCTTTTTAAAGTAAGCATTTGGGAAATTATTAATGGTCAAAGTTTGTTTTACAAAATATTGTCTAACCATCAAATATTTATAGTCGGAGGGAGTATATATATTGCCAAACCTAGATGGTCTAGCTGATGGAGTAGGAGCGATGATATGGTCACGGGAGAAGTGGGAAGAACATGGCCATTGCTTCAAGATGGGTCTTAAGAGGATAGAGGCTCTGTCCAATAGAATTTATTTCTCTACGCTAGTTCAGAAAATCTAAAACGTACATGTGAGTAAAGATGAACCAAAAGTAGCTTTACTAAAAAGAAAATTCATGTGACTAAAACAAACTCTAACACGAGATGTGACCATACAAAGTAATTTTAAGCTAAATGAAATTAAAATCCAAAAGTACAATAAGGCTACAATTATAAAAATAAAAATGGATGCTTTTGTATATGCCAAGATATAGGACACCAGCAAAACCATTTGAGAAGTTGATGTAGAAATATCTACAAGGAACTATTTTTAGGTATAAGGGTCTGAATGGAAAATAGGGAATTTCTTGTTTCTATTAAGAAAAACTTGGTTCTGCTAGGGGATCTGACGTGCTATACATATTTCTCAAAAATTACGAGGTAATAGCAAACTAATACTCGACATCCTAAAATAAATATAGCGAGTTTTAGTACTGTTACGGCTATTAAAGAGAGGGGGTAAAAATACTAATTATTTGTCTTTTCAGAATGGATAAGGTGTGGGACTAGATTAGTTAGGGTGATAATAAAACCAATGGATAATATAGATAGTTTAATACTAAAAATCACCTTTTACAAGTATTATTTTATTATATTTGGATAAAATTTGAACTTTAATAATTATTATATTTTAGAACAAATAGAGCGAGCAGTACTATTTGCCAGCTAGATGACATGGCAGTGTGCAGCTCTGGACACTTGTCCATCTGGGAGGTCAAAGCGTCAAAGGTGCCTATAGTAACATCCGGTCTTTAGTCGCCGGGTCAAACGCTGGTCTCCAATCCGTCAGGCGTCAACGTGTCGCGGTCGACGTGAAGAACGGATGACGTACGTAGGCTGCAGCGCCGCAGCACGCTCGCCCCTCGTGCGAGAAACTAGCCATCGCCATCGCTCCGCGGCTCCTAGATTAATCTAATCCCTGGCCGTCCGATCAGGTGATCCACTACTACTCCACACCGAAAGCTCATATTCTGAACGCGCGTGATGAGGGAAGGCGACATCTTGACCGTCCGATTACCTGATCGGACGGTGCCCACGGGCTCATCTGGCTGTCACTCACACCACCCGACGGCGGCCGACGTCACCGGTGATTCTGAAACAGCACTGAGATGAGATGAGCTCCCCTACTTTGCAAGCTGAACGACGGCAAGTCCTACAACATGTGCTGCTACGACCTCGTTAATGCAGTCTAATCCAACCTAAGGTCTGCTGCCTAATAAGCTATGGATTGTAGAGGTGGGGTTTGGTCTCGACCTCCCCGATCGAATCGCTGTTGATGTTGTTGATGAACTGCGGGCGGGATCTGGTACATTTGATCACATGCTTAATGCTATTGCACATTATTCAACGGAAGCTTTTCTGTACTGTCATATTACGTATACGTATAGTTTATATATCCAATCAAATGTGCACGCTGCACGACTAAGGCAAAACAAAAGATGGGCACAACCGTAGCAAGTCTAAGGCTAAGTTCGGAAGTGAGGCAATTTTCTTGTTTTTATGAGCACGCTTTTCGAACTGCTAAACGATATATTTTTTTAAAAAAAATTATATAAAAGTTACTTTAAAAAAATAATATTAATCTATTTTTTAAGTTTAAAATAATTAATACTTAATTAATCATACGCTAATGACTCTTTTTGCGTAATCCTTTTCATCTTCCCTCCTTTCTCACTTCCGAACTCTCTCTAATAGTATACTCAATAGCACCAGTAAAAAAACTATTTTAGGAGCGGTCCGTAACTTATGTATAAATACATTTAACCAACCGCCTGTTTGACATCGTCCGTAAAAATTAAAAAAACCATTTTACCTAGACACCTGTACACACTCACACGTCTAAGTCATAAGTCAAGTGATTTTTCACGTGTACGGTATATAAGACTCGAACTCAGGACCTCTCGCTCAACGTGTAGCCTAAAGCACTTCATGATTATAATACGGATATTATTCTTTTGACTTTACCTTTTTAAAACTTGTAATATGACTTTGGCACTCTAAATTACATCATATGAAAATATCATTAACTATAAAGCTATAAATCTCATCAAGCTCTATAAGTTTGATATAGAGCATATGCCCATCAAAGATCGTTTAAAAAATTCAAAATTTTGTTTTTTTAAATAGATTTGAGAGCTTGTAATTAATATTTGAGCCCCTAAATGATCTCAAATAAAAAAACATTCAACTACACCATTCTAGGTTGTTTTCATTTTTATAGACGGCTTTTTTAAAGAAACACTGTAAAAATCGATTATTGTATATAGTTCTTTAGGAATTCTGCCTATGAAAATTTTTTTTTCTTATTTTTAAAAATTGCCTAAATTTTAAAAATTTATAGAAAATTCATTTTAAATCCGATTGAGGTGAAGCAAAGTTCTCTAAGATCCTTACAATATTTCCTTTAATATGGTAAGATCACTATTTATTTAATATGATCATTCACTAATGTCAAGTTACATAACATGTTAACTCACGTAGAAGTAAGTTGACGTAAGTGAATGACCTTATTTAAAGAAATATTATTAAGGAAATATTCACCTAACCATACTAAAGAAAATATTGTAAGGTTCACCATCTCAATCAGACTTAAAATGAACTTTCTATGAATTTTTGAATCTCAGACATTTTCAAAGAATAGGGAAAAAAAGGTTTCACAGTCGGACTTCCAAAGAAAGCAATAATCGATTTTTAAGAAATCTGTAAAAATTACCTATTGTCAAAAAATAGATATGAGAATGTATAATAATGAATATTTGGGACGCTAAACGATCTAAAATGAAAAAAACTTCCAAATCCAAAGTTGTAGATCTTATCGAGAGTTCCAATTTTCATATAAAATTTATCATCATCTGGCTTCATATAAAAATTTTTCTATTTTTTCATGCAATAGACTTATTTCTATTTCCAAAGACGTTCCTCGAGAGCACCGTCTCTGAAAATCAATTTTTATAAGCTTTTTCTTAAGAAAACCGTACGTAAAAATCACCATATCTTTACTATGATTTTCTTAAGAAACCGTCTCTAAAAATAATGGTTTTGCAGTCAGTTACTTAGAAAACAGCATATAAAAATATGCCTATTTTTTCTAGGCGGTTTTTTAAGGAATTATAAAAATAGATTTTTACATGCTATCTATAGACCTAAAATGGCCTCAGACGTGTCACAGGAGGCTGTAAATTTGGGCCACATGTAAAAACGAAAGCCTAGATTCCGCAAAAATAGTTTCTATTAGTGCAGTGCAGTGGCTATCACCGTCTAAGAGCTAGCGTTCTGTAGTACCGTAACGCAAAACGCCTGGCGTACGTGTGTAGAACCTGCGCTGTGTGTACTGTGCAAGTGTCTGGCTATCATGGGAGATGTGGCCCAGAACAGACGCAGCACATCCTGCCAAGGCGCGTGTTGGACCTTTGTTTCGTCCGGGACCCAACTTTTGGGTGACAGACCACCCCACCCCGCATTTGCAGCCGTCACCAACCACCCAAACAACGGCCCTGTTTGGATCAAGTAGCACGGCTAGAGTTTAGAGCTAGTTTCTAGCTTAGGACTAACCCTAAACTAACTCTAGCCAAAGTGGTGTTTAGATGCAAGGGTTAGATTGACAATAAATATACTTTTCCAATCATTTGTCTCATTCTAACCATCTTTCCAGCCGGATTTGATGTGACAGCCTCTTGTGTGGCCTCCTCCCGCTCACAAATGAGCCTCTTTCCAGCCGAGGCCGAGGAGGCGCCTGGGCGCGAAGGCGGCGACCGAGGCCGAGGCAGCAGCCGAGAGGAGGCAGCGGAAGGACGCGGGCGCGGGAAGAGGCGGCGAGAGGAGGCGGGCGCGGGAGGAGGTGGGCATTGGCCGGGAGGAGGTGGCGGGAGGAGGCGAGCGTCGGGGAGGAGGTAGCGGGAGGAGGCGTCGGGGAGGAGGCGGCGGAGCCGAGGAGGCCGGGAGGAGGCCGAGGCGGCGGGAGGAGGCGGGCGTCGGGGAGGAGCCAGGCCGGGAGGAGGCGACGGGAGGAGGCGGAGAGGCGGAGGAGCCGAGAAGGCCGAGACGGCGGGAGGAAGCGGGCGTCGGGGAGGAGGCAGGCCGGGAGGAGGCGGAGAGGCGGAGGAGCCGAGGAGGCCGGGAGGAGGCGGCAGGAGGCCGAGGCGGGGAGGAGGTGGGTACGGGAGGAGGTGGAGGAGCCGAGGAGGCCGAGGCAGCGGAAGGAGGCAGGCGTCGGGGAGGAGGCAGGCCGGGAGGAGGCGGCAGGAGGCCGAGGCGGCGGGAGAAGGCAGAGGAGCCGAGGAAGGATGGGGAGTGGGGAGAGAGGCGGCGGCGTGGTGGAACACGGGAGGGAGGGAGGCGTCGCGATGCGAAAGGGATGAGGGGATCGGGGATCCGGTGCGGGTGGATGAGGAAATAACAATCAATTTTCAGTGGGCCCTATCTCAACTAGCCCAAATAATCACCCCTTGGAGAGGATAGTTTTTTTGATGGGCTAGATGCAACTAGCCCCAATCTAACCTTTCTGTTTGGATACTTTAGGACTAGTTGAGCCCCAAATAGTTTAAACTAGCTCTAGCCCTTGGATCCAAACAGGGCCAACGGCCCAGAGTTCGCGTGCCCGCGCGGTGGCGACCATCCATATGCATGTACGTCGTCGGAGCGTTCTGCCGCAGCTAGCAGTGAGGTCAACCCGCCCGTGCGACACGGGGCCTCGCGCGCTCACCGCGCTGCAACGTGTGCGTACGTGCAGGTTTGTTTGGCATGAAACGGTGGCAACAACCCACTATATATACTAGCAACCACATACCGATCGCTGCACGTACGCAGGCGCGAGCACGACCCCACGCTAAGCCTGCATTATACATGGCCAGGACGCCATGTAGGCGTAAGTTGTACACATATCATTATCACGGCAGGGGTTAAAAGCTGCAGGTACACGTGCCCGTACGTACGTGCTGCTTGATTGCTTTGCCTGATACGAGCAATGGTGGTCGCTAGCCAGGTGAACCGGCACCGATCGAATCGCTGCGGGCCGATCGATTGGTCAGCATAACGCCAAGCAGAGACATGTAGTATACTGTACAGTACTCCACTGAACACAATTATCACCACGCTTTTGAGCAGTGCAAAAGTTGGCCAGAGCTGACCGCTGAGCATGTATGCATGCATGCGCCGATGCGCGCACGAGCAGTGCGACAGACAGTTGAGCGAGCGTGGTATTAGGCCGTAGGCGCCAGCAGAGAATCTGGTCTGGTGTTGCACGTCAAGAGGGCCGGACAGCTAGCACTAGCTGCAGCTAGTCACTGACGCGTTCTAGTCACTCACACAGAATACACGATGGAAAAAACATAGGCGTGCATGCGTGCGCCCGGCGGTCTGGACGGTGGGTTCATCGCAGGACACAGGGTATTAAAGGCGGCACCGGGATGGGATGAAGCGGCCGGGGCCCGGGCGAGAAATGATCTCAGGTGAGATGATGAGGCCGCGGGCCGTGACGACAAGCGCTCGATCCGCCGGGCCGGCAGGCAGGAAATAGTTTCACTGTCACCTCGGCCTCAACCATCTGGAATGTACAGTTTATATATATGGACACGAAACGGGGCAGCAGATTCCTCACTCCTACACGCCACTCTTTCGTCTCCTCTGCTCGATCTAGTAGCGCAGCAACTTGTAGTGAAGCCAACTCTCAAGCTGTGACGACGGCAACCGGTACTTGTGTGAGATATATATGGGCTGTTGAGCTAGCAAATATATACTCCATCCGTACTAAAATAAAATATAGTTATCATTAAATATAGATTTCGTTTTAAATACAGCTAACTAGAACGTATAAAAAATAACTTTTATCTAATTATTTTTCATGCTATCTCTGATGATCTATCCATACTCTCCTTAATTACTACCACCTCAATATATATTAATGAGAGATATTTTCTAGACTTTTTATCTCAATCCATAATTCCTTAAAATACTCTTACTTAGCTTAATTTTAGGATAGAGAAAGTATTCTTCTAGCAAAAATGTTCAAACAGTGGACATTCATCTTGTTTATATACCCATAAGTAGGGATGATAATGGACTCAACTTTTTAACCTATAAAATTTAATGACTAGACCCAAAAAAGATTGGACTGGCTTTTATATAGATTTTTAAGCTAAAAATATAAAAGAGCTAAAATATATCATAAAAGAATCCATAGATCTTGGTTCATTGCCACCTCGATCCACGGGTGGTTGAGCTAATCACAACATTGAGCTCGTTGATGCCTTGTTTTGAGCTGGTTTAGCAGACCGGGATTCAACAGCCATAGGGAGAACTGAGGAGCCTGATGTGGTAACAGGTAGGAGTGCGTAGATGGTGAAGGGAGAAAGTAGGGTTTAATGCCTAGTCGTATACAGTAGTGGCCGGTTAGATTTTATAAATTTATTGTAATATATATTTGATGATCGAAATTTTTAAGATTTGATCACATTTTATCATAAACATTAAATATCTATAACTCCAATATACTTATCTCGCTTTAACAAACTACAATGTACTTGTTTTTTACTTTAATAAACTCTAATATACTGATTACTCTAAAGATAAAGTTTTTGTGTGACAAATGAGATAAACAAAAGATAAAATTATTTTGGAACGAAGACGGTACTATGAAAGAATTAACTCCCTCCGTCCCAGAATATAGCAACCTAGGACCGGATGGGACATATCCTAGTACAACGAATCTGGACATATCCTAGTACAACAAATCTGGACAAGGCTGTCCAGATTCGTTGTACTAGGATATGTCCCATCCGGTCCTAGGTTACTATATTCTGGGACAGAGGGAGTACGAGATACGGTGCAAGAAAACAAAGTTTACATGTTCAGGGATAGAAGGGATATGAAAGAGATTTACTATCTTCCTCTTAAAAAGAGTTTATTTTTACATAAATCTTTAATAGGTACTTATTTAGATTTATGTATAAAAGTGAACTTTTTCTGAAAGGAGGTAGTAGTATTTTGCTTCGAGTCACATAGGGTTACTTATGCATCGATCACATCAGATGAGCTCGTCTTTTTATCAGCTCTGTCAAATATCGTCATTCATTGCCTTTAGTTTATCATACATCATATAAATTTTCGAGTATATTTCATAAAATCACAGGTATTATGTTTTAAATTGTATGAAACCGTATGGATTTTAGCACGTGGTATATAATTCTGGGTATTATGGTCTAAGAGTTTTATAAAACTATACTATTAATCAATTTAATTTGGTACTATAGCAAAATAAAATTGTGATTAATCTTAGAAGGCTAAGATTTGTATATGATGTGTCAAAGAACTTATAAATCTGATATAAATTTACATATAATTTTATAATTCATAATTATGGTGGATTAAAGAATAATTAGTCAATAGTGTGGTTTTATAAAATTATAGGACCATAATATCTATAGTTATATGCCATATATCAAATCCTTGTAGTTTTATGAAACTTGGTCTATAATATACGTAGTTTTATGAAATTTATTCTAAATTTTTAGATGAGCTGGGTAGCTTACGTTCTTTTTTAGGAATAAAATGGAATGTTTTCTAAACTCCCTTGAATAGTGCGATTGTTATATTTTTATATGATTTTTTAGGATATCTTTTTAAAACAAAATTTTAATTTTGTTATGTTTGTATCATCGACTATTATTCCAAACCTTTTCTCTACCCATCTATTTCATTCATTTAGCACAAAAGAAACACACGTATACCGGTATACTTATATGTGTGAAAGTGAGTTGCATACTTTCGTGACCCGACAGAAGTGATGCCTATGAATGAGTGAGGAGTGGCAGAAAGCCTGCCCAGGTAGCAATGCAATGATTTCCCAGGAGAAGATAACGTGAGCCCTTCATCATTGCTCGGCAACTGGGCCAATGCGGAGCTAGTGTTCGGAGGATAGTGTAGTCTGTGTATATCTACGAAGGGTATAATAAGGTGACTAAGCGGACTTTAAAATATACTATGTCATATAATGTTTATGTAGAGAAGAGAGAAGAGAGGATAAAGAACCGAGTGAGTGACTCCAAAATATGCCATATCATATAATTCGAGGAGAGAGAAGCTAGGATAGAGAACCAAGCGTGTGACTAATCTAGCACTCGGCAATAGCACAATTTTCCACGCGCTATAGCTGGCGAGCAGCCTATGCTGGTGATAAAAATACATTTGTGGGTGTCGTACCGACCATATCCAATCTCTGGTTTTTCCGTTCCGCTCCCCTTTCCGGTGTATGTTCACTAGACTACCGCCCATGGAACCTGTCCATTCCTCACTGTCCTCATTGCTCTATCGCCACACCCATTTTTCTGTCTACGTGCACAGAAATGGCACGCATACTAGCAGCACCGCCATCGCCAGATCGACTCTCGCCGCCCTAATCACCTAGCTACCTGATCAATGCAAGAGGTAACCTAAAACTAGGTTGTCTTCCTGGTATTCTCGCCTTCACCGTGCCTACAAGGCTCATTTCCTACACATAAGAAAAGAAAAGAAGATGATGCTTGTGTATTGTCCGGCCCATTCTCATTCTCACCTGTTGCTGATGACACTCGACACTCAGCCTGCAGCTGGTGCCCACCCCCCCTCACTTCGCCACCTGCAAACACCATGCTCCGCTCCGCCCACAACCGCAGCTAGTCTCGCGCGTCCTGGCTATGCCTTCCAAGCGCAATTGCTAATGGCAGCAAAGGGAAAAGTGGAGGATGGATTGAACAGGAAAAGCTGGGATTAATAAAAAGGAGAGCTATTCGTGAGATACTGTGTAGAACTACGAAGAGATAAAGTATAGCTAACTATTGTATGTGCTAGCTTTAAGTATTAGCTGCAACAGACACGGTGCTTCTTATAACCAGTAGCTATCTACACTATTAACCTTGCTCTACACAAGGTGCGCAGTATTCAAGCAAACACATGCACCTCTAATCATCCTCAAAAGACACGCATGCCTCATAATGAAATGAACAAAAGTAGAAAGATATTTGTAATAAGGTACTATTTGCTAGGCATCAAACTACTGAAATTAGAAGAAATTTCAACCACCTGAAATCCAACGGCCAGAGCATCTTCTTTAGCCTCTGGATCAAGGGAATGGGAAGAGAGAAGAGGGAGGGAGGTGACGGGAAAGACACCGGCAATAATGATTACAAGTACCACCCTTCCTCTAGTGCCGGCAAGCTCTTCCTCTTTCACGGCCATCGATTTCTTGAACCAAGAACCTAAATTTGGGTGTTGAGATTACAGGTGGATAAGGGAGGTGGACAGGGGAATGGTGAAGGCATCTATAGAGGGAATGTAAAGATTGCAATCAATCAGTAGTGAGCGGTGGACATAGGCTGGGCAAGGCAGAGATGACGACGTAGCTAGAGCTAAGGGTTGGAGGAGGGTGGTGGATGGGTTTGGCAACGAGGGCGTGAGCACCTCACCGCCAAACGGCTTAGGGAGGAAGGATGAGAGGAAATGAAAGGGGATGGTGGAAGCGGGTTGTGTAGATCATGCAGCACCAGAGGCATCGCTGGCAAGAGAGAGAGAGAGAGAGTGGTGCGTGGGGCAGGATGAGCATGACAGGATGAGGGGCGAAGCCGTGGAGGGACGTTGTCTGGGAGAAGAGAAACTCATGAGAGGAGAAGATAAGGAGGTGAGTTATGGTAGCATCATGAATCTTGTTGCGATCTGGAGAGTAAAAAATAACTGAAATTTATTGGTATTTCCAAGTGACTAAAAAATATATAGTCCCTCAGAACAATCTTTGCATTAGGGTTGCATGTAAACTGTAGTTATCATAGGAAGGTTTTCCATCACTATTTTGTGATACTTGGGTCAAAGATTTTGTAGATTTATGAAATTAATTTACCATCATTTTTAAAAGATGTTTTACTCCTCTATTATTAAAATACCACGCTATCAAGGACCATCAGCTTGGTGTCTTTGGCATAACTTTGGACCAGACTTATGAAAACACACATGGAGTATATAAGATAAAAGTTAGCTAGTCTAGCTAAGACCTTGTTTAGAACATAGAGAGGCTGCATGTGATTTTTTTTAATCTTGGGAGTGCATATATTCCAAATAAGTTTTTAATAAACTACAAATATATTAAAAATGCTTTCAAGTCATTTTGAATTAGCTTCTCCTTATGTAGATTTTGACCTAACTGGAATTATACTGAATTTTGATGTACAAAAGGACCCCCGACATAATTAAGAAGTGATCACTACAAAGTGTTCAGAAGAGGACAGCTATATATTGATAGGGTGAGTAATGAGTGAAACACAGCCATGGAATATTTAGCTCAATCAATGACTAGCAAATGTTGCAAAATACATACATGAAATATTTCAGCTCCTATGAGCAAAGTCTTAGAATCACATGCACTGCGCCATGACTCTATACTTGTCAACATCAATCTTTTGGCAGAACATGGGAGAAAAGCTAGCTCAGGAGGGATAGAAGGAAGAAATGAATGTGAGCATGGAGGATGCAGCTGAGCTTTGGAAATGAGAAATGGAGGTTTGCGATAGCAAGGATACAAGGGTTAGGAAGTGCGGTAAGGAGACAGTACAAACCGACAAATCTTACAAGGTTAGGAAGAAGCCTTGCAAGGTCAAGAACCTAGCTAGTATCTAGAGCAAAATGTTCTAGTACTCGTCTAGTATTTATTAACTAAAGACAGAGAGGGGTAGTTCAATGGATGGAAAGCTCAATCAGGATAGCACCATTCATGAACTAGGAAAGCTTCCAAATGCTAGCAAGAACTAGGAGTTTGACATTGGACGTTTGGGTTCCACAGGTGCCCACTGGGAAGTCGAATGCTACTTCATCATCAAACCAGATCGTCTCCAACATGATGGCTGCGTCTTTGCCTTCTCGCTTCAAAGTGCACGAGCACAGCTGGATCAGCAAAAATGTGGAGCAAGGCAATAAGATTAGGCAACACAAGAGAAGCTATATACCATACAAATTTCACCCTTAGGAAGTACTACACCAACTTACAGATTTGTAGCTGTTGTAGCAAAATCTATCATCTTTGTCCTCCATTAGTTTCCACGAAGCTGAAACAATTAACACCAGCTGATGAAGGATCATGATCGATCTGATGCTCATCATCTATTAGCTTTAGACCCCCGAAGGAGAGGAGAGAGGGGAAAAAAAGGAAAGCAAAAGAAATGGCATGGATATGCACCAGAGGTCTCTGAAGAAGAGAAGATGCATGCAAAATATATCTAACACTAGGAGTACAAGGATGCATGCAAAAGAGGTTATTACCTGCAGTACAAGGATCCATAAGCAACCAGCAGACTAGGACGGCATTGATGAGTAAATTCAAGATCGAGAAAAGGGAGGGGTGTTGTTTTGTGAGGAGGAAGAGGCTCGGTAGGTAGAAGTTTTTTATGCACTAGGACTGTCACAGTTTCAGTTCAGCTGGCGCAGCATATATATGTAGCAGGACCTTCGTAGCTCTCAGTTCTCATTGTAGTACCTTCGTTCTTCCTTTCTCTCAGCAATGAGAACCGGGAGTTACTCCTTCCGTCTTAAAATATATAAAATTCTAATAACACTATCTAGTAGTAAGAATTTAGATTATTTTATTTAGTACTAGGTGATATTAAACCCAATACTAATTTTTTATATTTTAAGACGAAAGAAGTAACTCTCGGTTCTGATTGCTTAGGCTGTTAATTAAGCTACTTGCACAGCTCTACACTGACAGATCCAGTACCAGAAACAGGAGCTGAGGGTCGGTATTTTTTCTGTGGGTGCTCACAGAAAAAATCATATTTGTGACGGGTTCATTCAAACGTACAGAAAAATTGCATTTGTCTTATGGTTTCAACTAAATCACAGAAAATATGCAATTTTTGTGACGGTCCACTGCTTTGTCGGGTAGTTCTGCTATTTTTTTCCTTTGATTGAGCAGGCACATAGCGGCAGGAAGCAAACAGCAGCAACATTTTCATACTCCAAACTGTAGCTTTGAACTATTGAGATAATGGCATAATGCTAAGTCTGTTGAACTGCTGAGATAATGCCAAGTCTGATCGAGCAGTATATGTAGTACGAAGAGTTAATTAGGGAGGTTTAGTGAAGATTTGGAATAAGAAAGAAAAAAGGCATGAAAGAGTCATTTCTCAGTTCATAACAGATAGAATATCACAATAGCTTTATGAATTGCAAATGCATAGGACATGAATGTGAGATGAACATATGCAGGGACTAGTTTTATTGTAATTTCAGTCAATACGTACAAGTGTCCAACTCAATTTGTGGTGACATACCGATGGCATTTCGTTCCTTATTATATTTGAATAGTATCTCTTATTGGAAAATTTTTTTGAATAGTATCATTTAGAAAACAAAGCACATGTTAAAACAGAGAACTTGCTGTTGTATTCATAAGAAACATGATTCTTTTAGCTCCAATGGTTAGTACAACGAGATGCAAACTCATAATATCTAGAAAGATTAGAAACACAACCTGTCGATTATTTTGTAGATATGATTTTTAACATGTTCCTCGGGGATTACCTTGTTTTTTAGTTTTCACTTTACCATTTTCAGATGCACATGAAACAGGAGAGTAATATAACTCTGTTTTCTGTATACATAATCCTCCAAGGCAACAGGCCAACAAGAAATATCAACATTGATGGGTGATGGGTGTGAAAAGGTGAAGACCCTGGTGGCAGCAACTTAAGAACAACTCCAAAAGAGTGGCTATTTGGCTCTCCATACCAAAATTTGGCAAATGCAGAAAAAATGCCCTCCAAAAGACTTACTATCTGGCTGGCCAAACCAGTTTCCACGCTGGCCAAATGTAGCCAGCCATCTCCACTGGCCAAAGGTGGGTCCCACATTCTCTCTCCTCCTCCCATCTCCCTCGGTCGCTCGCATCTCTCCTGCGCCGCCTGCTGCGGTCCCAATCTTCGTCGCTTGGCCTGCTGCTCTCCCCTGTGCCGCCTGCCACGCCTCCCCGTCGGCCCGCTGGCCCACTGCCAACTTACCACACCTCCCCGGCTGCCGCCCCTTGTTGCGCCTGCCACCGACACCTCCCCGCCTCCCATGCCTCCCTGCCTGCTGCGCCTCCCCGGCCGGCGCCGCCTACCGCTGCCTACCTTGTGAGCCTGGCCTCCGACGGGAGCACCAACTCCTCCGGCTGGCGAAGCAGCGGCGGTGGCGCCTGCGACGTGCACCCTGCACCCTCGAGCAGCGCTGCACCTGCACCCTCGAGCGGCGTGGCTAGAGTTAGGTGTAAAACCCTAATTTTAAATAAAAATCTATTCATGAAAATTCGGTTATTAGTCGATGTCGTGCTTGTGTGTGTGCCGAGATCTCTCTCTCTCTCTCTCAATCAAGTTCCACCTTGTGACCCCCTCTCCTCTCCAAAATTTAGTCCCAAAAATATCCATCCAAGCCTTGATATCCTCCAATAATTCAACATCAAGAAATCAATTCCTTCTATTTCCCACAAAAAGGTTAAACCCTCATGTACCCCGCGGGCCTCTCTCCTCGGCCTGTTCCTGTGCACCACTGTGCCACTCGGCCCGCTAGGCTCCTCCTCCTCCCCGCGCTTGCACATGCCGGGCGCGTGCCACGGCCACACGAGAGAGAGAGAGAGAGCTCTCTCTCCCCATCTCTCTGTCTCTCTTTGTTGCTCTCTCTCTCGTCCCGCTCGCCATGGCCGCCATCGCCGATTCAAATATTGCCATGGTTGCCGTTCCCGCCTACACGTCGATCGAGAGGACGCCGCCGTCATCCGAGCTGCGCCGATGACCACTGTGTCCCCGCTCCGCTCCAACCTTGCTCGCCCCTTTACGCCGTCAGCCCCGTGCGACACCCAGCCTCCCGCTAGCTGCCAATGCAAGGGGTGCTCCACCAGTGCCGCAACGATGCCTCGCCCTAAAGCAGAAGCCCCAGACCCGTCTTTTGCCGCCCCCTTTTCTCTTTTTCCCTCCCGAGCCGAACATCGCCTCCCAGCCGCTTGGCCTCTACCGCCGACGGACACAGGCCTCTGACGTCGGCCGCGCCAGCCCACATGACCGCGCCAGCAGGGCCGTCGTAAAGGGAAAATTCCATCCCTCTCCTTAGCTACAACTGACCTCGCCTTAGATATAAATACCCCGCCGCTCCTCTCCGTTTTTCTTTCCAAAATCCTTCACCGCCGCCGCACCTTGGGACTCCCCGCGCCAGTCGATCTTGCCGTCCTTCTCCGCACACGCCAGACAGCCGGTGTGGACCCAGGGCCGCCGTCGACGCCCACGACTTCCTCCTTCCCCGCCTCGCTCGCGCCGAGGCACGAACGATCACGTTCGTGCCGCCGGCCGCTCGTCATAGCACATCTTCGCCTCGATAGCGCTTCGCACCCTATTCTCCCCCTCAATCCCACCCCAAGCTCACGTGGATGCTTGCTAGAGCCCTTGGGGACCTAGGCACCTGCCGTAGAGACCGTTTCCCTGACCTCCGCACCGCTGTTCCTCTATTCGCTGTCGCTCGGCGTGTAGCGCCGCCCACCGTCCACCCTCACCCCACGAACCGACCCCCGAACCACCTAGGAACCTCCAATCGCGCGGAATCGAGCTCTAGTCCGTCGTCCGGGAAATGCCCAAATCTCCGCCACCTCTGTGTGTCACCTCGATACTCCATCTTTGGTCACCTCCGAGCAAATCCGAACAGATAGACAGTTTTCTTGGGATCTTTCCTCTCCGCCGGTGTCCCCGTCATCCTTCATCTCCCCGACAAACCGCTCCGGTGAGCCGCGCCGCCGTGGGCCGTTCGATCGGACTACTGTGCTTTGTCTACCTCTCGCTTCATGTGGCCGAGGGCCGAGGGCCGAGGGCCCCCTCCCGTCTCGCACGCACGCGGTCCACCAAGAACCGCACGACTGCACGTGGGGCCACCAAACCTTGGAGCTCTGTGAACCGAACGGCTACGCCCCGCCTATCGTCTCTCTGTGCGCCGTTCCCCGTGAACCCGTCCCTCCGTGGACCAGCGGCTGATAGCGGGCCCCGCCTGCCAAGTCAGAGACAGTCACACCCCTCCAACCTCCAGCCGGGCTGATACCCATTAGCCCACTATCTTCCTTGACTCCGAGGCTACCACAGTAGGGGGTCTAGCCCACCGTGCGCGCACGCCTCCTCGCTCTCCCGTGGCTGGCAGCTGGGCCCTAGCTGTCAGCGGCCCAGGAAGGGAATAAGCTCGAGAAATCTTTTAAAACTCCCTTTCCAATATCCTAGAAATTCCAGAAAACTTCCAAAATTCATATCTTTTCAACCGTTCGTTCGATTGACTTCGTTCCACTTCCTAAATTTTTCAAAAAATGAGATCTATCTGAAGGCACACTTAGAAGTCACTAATATGGCTATTAATAGAGTCTTGTCATTGAGTTATCTCGTTTCATGTGTAGCGTCGGAGTCGGAGGAGCCTTCTTACCTCCCCTGACAGATCTCGGTACCTTTGCCGATGGGCATGGTACCGGTGATCACCTATAAAATTTAAAAAGGACTATGATGGGTAAAATGTGGGTTTATAAAATCTTGGAAAACCCGACCTAGGTCAGCACCTAAAAATAAAATGATTTTACAAAAACCGCGATTCGGGGATCGTGTCAGCAGGGCAAGTCTCCCGCATTGCAGCTAAGGACTGATTCCTTTGGAATTTCATCCGAACATACAATAGTACAACCACATGGGTGATATGGAAAAGCCCCTGGCTGAGTAACTAGCTGCCCAGGGACGCCTTGCATGCCATTGGACTGTGGATCGTGTGGGTAAAATGTACCCCCTCTGCAAAGGTCTAAACTATTTGAAAAGCCGCACCCACGGTCATGGGCAGATGTGAGGTGATTCCTTAGCGTAATTTTATTTTGACTACTGTTTGTGAAAGGATGTTGTGGAATGGAAATCTGCTTTTGGAAATGAGGTAAAGTTGTCGAGGACAGCAAGGCTGTGGGCCCGATATTGTTTTATCAGGTGGTGGAGCTGGATCCCGGAGACCACCTCTTGAGAGTTGTGCTGATTCAAAGACTGATACATTTCACTCTGATCCGAGCAAGACTCTACCTCGCTCAGATTGTTGAGAAGTACACACTTAGAGTATTCCTAAGAAATTCAAATAAAAGAAATTATAAAACAACCAGCCACTCTTTGAAACTTGCATTAACCACTTAACTTCCTATGGCTTGTTGAGTACGCTAGTACTCACCCTTGCTCTATGTATATCTATCCCCCCAGTACTGGAAGACGAGGTGGATCCAACCGACGAGGAGTTCTTCTAGGAGCAGGCTAGCTTCGAGGAGTTTTAGGGTTTCAGCTTAGTTCCCGAGTCACGCTTGTGGCTTTGGGCTAGATTTCGTTTCCACTCTTTTGCTAATGTATCATTGTGAACTCGGGGTATGTCCGCAGTTCCAACCTGGATGTAAGACTATGTCTATTAATAAAAACAAGTTGTGCCATGACGGTTTCATCACCTATTGTGCCAGCACTATATTCCTGGGACTAGTACGGTTATGTAGGATAATTCTACGGCTTAGACTCATCCTTCCCGAAAGGTCAGTTTGGGGGTGTGAAGGCACCCACGGGATTGGCCTTCACCCCCACACCTTCACTAGGACCCTTCCCACTGCTCAACTAGCTTACCAGGCAGTGGCTTGGACGGCACTCCGCTGCCTGGCCCACACCTACGCGAGTCATCTTACCGGCTCAGCCTTCTGCCTATTCCCTCGCTTACCCAGTGGTCACTCGGACACTCGCTACACTTGCCCTACAGCGAGTCGCACCCTGCTTTGACTCGACTCATGCAGCTGTTAGACGCCCAGACTACCCAGCTTGACCTACTCTTGGAGGCTTACCGCACATTCACTCGCCACAGTGCCGCTCTCGAGCGTCGCCTCGCAGAGGAGGGTGTCACTTCCGTGGACACCACCTATGCCACTCTCTTGCCCAGTCCTTCTATAGCTCCCATGGCTTTGCAGATACGCCCAGCGGGACACGCACTACTAGTACTCGCGTGCCCTACTCGCCCTACTTCTCGCCACGCCCACGCCGCCGCAGCCCACCCTACACCCTAGGCTACTCCCCAGGCACCAGCCATCGTGGACTCCATCTAATTCGTACTGCTCACAAGAGCGTTGTGGGTCCTTCCACCATGGTGTTCCATTTCACTCCTACCCTAGCAGGACCTGCTGCGGGTCCCTCTCAATAGGTTCCGGCGTACCCACCCCATGCACCGATCGATATCTATTCGACCGACGAGCCTACCACCGACGCCGGCCAGTCCGAGGAGCTGCAGTAGAGCGTGTGTGAGCCTGGAGTGCTCAGTCAGACTTTTTGTACCGCCGCCAACTCTTTTGGAGTCGTGGCATGGTAGTGCGTGAGTGTGTTTGTATGGGTGTTGCATGGTAGTCCATGTTGCTGAGGTGTGCGTTCAGTCAAGCTCGGCGCAGCTTTTCAACTTGACCACACTGGTTGTATTAGGGGTGTTTCTAGTTTTAGAAAACTACTTTATGATTAGTGCATGGCATCTATTGTTATGTTGTTTATTTCTCTCCCCTTAAGTGCTGATCTCACTCTTACCCCGTCCTTTTCTGGGAGATTAGATGGTAGGCTGACGTCGTCAGAATAACGTCGCGGGCCATCCGTGCTGTGCTGTCAGAGTTCCAAACCGTCTGGGTTTTGAGGCCAGCCAGGAAGTTCAGGTTGAGGATCAGGTGTCAGAGACCGAACACGGGGAAACTTAGATACCCGAACCCCAGCAGGCAACCTATCATCAGGATTTGCCACCGCTCCCACCACTTCAGCATGATTACTAGCACCTGATGGCCATTCAGACTCAGATTCTACAAGGCCTAGCCCAGAGTATAGCAGGGTTAAACTAGCAGGCTCAAGCACCTGCCTTCCAAAATGCCCATGGCAATGGCAACAACCCCAGGTCCAAGCTGACCGACTTCTTAAGATTGTGTCTACCAGAATTCTCCCACACTATGGAGCCCGTCGAAGCTAACGATTGGCTCAAGGATATTGAGAGAAAGCTCAACTTGGTGTAGTGTACCTCGATGGAGAAGACTCTCTACGTTTCTCGCCAGCTCAGAGGTGTTGCAGCCAATTGGTGGGAAAACTATTGCAATGCCCACCCAGATGCTACCAACATTGAATGGGCAGAATTTGCCGAAGCATTTCGTACCACTCACGTGCCCGAGAGCACCATTGATATGAAGAAGGAGGAATTCAACAAGCTCAAGCAAGGAACTGGAAGCGTAAATGAATACCTGAGTCGCTTCAACAAATTGGCTCGATATGCACCAGAAGAAGTAAACATTGACAAGAAGAAGATAAGGAAGTTCCTGAACGGAATCGCAGTGGGATTGAGGATCCAACTGATCGCTCATGAATTCCCCACGTTCCAACACATGATCAACAAAGCTTTGCTGTTGAAGGATGCTAGGAAGGAAGCCACGGAGGAATACAAGAAGCGCGAGTCCGCTCACACCGGAAACCCACCTCTTGGTGCACCTCGCCCTTGTGTGGGACACCCTCTGCAGTATCACCACCCAAACACACAAGGCAACCGTCCTACCGGCTTCACACCCCATCCACCGACACCTCGCCCAGCTCAGCAGCCTCAACAGCGCACCTTCAGTGGCATTGCTGGAGAAAACAGCGCCACTACCTTCAACACTCAGACCAAACTGTAGACCAACATGGCTGCAGTGAAGTGTTACACCTGTGGCAACTTGGAACACTACTCTAGGAACTGCCCTTAGAATTAGGGAGCCGCAGCCCCTACCAAGTCCAATGTCAGTGCGGCTAAGACTCTAGCACCTGCACAGTCTCGCCCCGCTCCCCCAGCAAGTGGACAGAGCTCGCGCGCTTCCTTCAATCACTTCGGATGAGCCTGAGTGAACCATATCCAAGCTGAAACAACCCAGGAAGCTCCTGATGTTGTGATGGGTATGTTTTCTGTTAACTCAACGCCCGCACTCGTTCTGTTCGATTCCTGAGCTTCGTATTCCTTCATATCACATATTTTCGTGCAAAGAAATGGTTGGGAAATCCAAAACCTAAGAGTACCGTTGGTCGTACATTCCCCTGGACGGGATATAAGGGCAACTAAATTGTGCCCGAAAGTTTGTGTGGAAATTGAAGGAGTTAGTTTCCAGGCTAACCCCATAGTCCTAGATTCCCAAAGCCTAGACCTGATTCTAGGGATGAATTGGTTGGCTAAGCACAAAGGATAGATCAACTGTGCCGAGAGAACAATCGTTCTGTAAGATTCACAAGGGATACGAGTGCAGCTCACCCCGTCTGCCGCCCCTTGAGATAAAGTCTTCGTTCACAGTTTGCAAGCCATACCTTTGGAAACAGTGCCCTTAGTCAACGAGTATCCCGACATATTTCCAAAAGATCTGCCAGGCATGCCACCAAATTGGGAAATTGAGTTCTCCATCGAACTTGCCCTAGGCACGACACCCATTGCCAAAAGACCATATAGAATGGCAGCCAACGAGTTGGCCAAAGTAAAGAGACAAATTGAAGAGCTTCAAGAGAAGGGTTATGTGCGCCCCATCACGTCTCCATGGGGAGCACCCGTGCTATTGGTTAAGAAAAAGGATGGTTCTGAGCGCATGGTTGTTGACTATAGAGCTCTGAACGAATTTACCATAAAGAACAAGTACCCTCTTCCACAGATAGACGACCTGTTTGATCAGTTGGAAGGAGCAAAAGTTTTCTCCAAGATTGATTTAAGGTCCGGATATCACTAGCTGAAGATTAGACCAAAAGATATACCCAAGACTGTCTTCGCAACACGATATGGCCTGTACAAGTACACCATAATGCCCTTCGGACTTACCAATGCACCAGCTTACTTCATGAATCTCATGAACAAGATCTTTATGGAATACCTCGACAAGTTCGTGGTTGTCTTCATCGACGACATTCTAATATACTCCAAGAACGCAGAAGAGCATGCTGAACATCTGAGGTTGGTTTTGGGAA
This sequence comes from Oryza meyeriana var. granulata, assembly GCA_003991445.1. NCBI lineage: Eukaryota > Viridiplantae > Streptophyta > Magnoliopsida > Poales > Poaceae > Oryza > Oryza meyeriana. The sequence continues at coordinate 28,056 of RYFJ01001370.1, forward strand.
AGCTAAGAGAGCATCTACTCTATGCCAAGTTCTCCAAGTGTGAATTCTGGCTCGACAGAGTGGCCTTCCTCAGTCACGTCATCTCCACCAACGGTGTCGAAATTGATCCTAGCAAGATAGAATCCGTTGTAGAATGGAACTCGCCAAGAAGCATGTCAGAGATCCGCAGCTTTCTGGGATTAGCAGGTTACTACCGAAGGTTTATAGAAGGTTTCTCTAAGTTGGCAAAGCCAATGATAGAGCTATTAAAGAAAGAAAAGAAGTTTGAATGGACCCCAACGTGTGAACGCAGTTTCTAAGAACTCAAGAAAAGGTTAACCTGCGCTCCTGTGCTAACTCTACCGGATATCCAAAAGGACTTGAGATTTTCTGCTATGCCTCCCAACAAGGATTAGGATGTGTGCTGATGCAAAACCAAAAGGTGGTTGCCTACGCCTCCAGGCAACTCAGACCGCATGAAGTCAACTATCCGACTCACGACCTGGAACTCACCGCAGTAGTTCATGCCCTCAAGATATGGTGTCACTACCTAATTGGCAACAGATGTGAAGTCTACACCGATCACAAGAGCCTAAAGTACATTTCACCCAGAACGAGTTGAACATGAGGCAAAGACGATGGTTGGAGTTAATCAAGGATTACGATCTCGGAATTCACTATCATCCCGGCAAGGCCAACGTGGTCGCTGATGCCCTGAGCTAGAAGACTTACTGCAACGTCACCCACGTCAGACCAAAACAGGATCAGTTAAGCAGAGACCTGTCAAAGCTAGGAGTAACTCTAGTACCTACAAGCACTCTGGCCAGCTTAACCATGCAACCTACCTTGGAAGCTCAAATCAAAGAAGCCCAGCTGGAGGAGGAAGGAATTAAGAACCTCAAGACGAAGGTCCTAAGGAACGAAGTTAGCAGTTTCACCGTAGATGACAGGGGAACTGTTTGGTTTGGTTAGCGCATTTGCGTACCTGCACAGAAGGAATTAAGAGACCTCATTCTATGAGAAGCCCATGAATAAGCATACTCCATCCACCCCGGAAGTACAAAGATGTATTAGGATATTAAGGAGTACTTCTGGTAGTCCGGCATGAAGCGAGACGTGGCTGAATATGTGGCCTTGTGTGATATATGCCAAAGAGTTAAAGCAGAGCATCAAAAGCCCGCCGGTCTCCTACATCCGCTCAAAATTCCAGAATGGAAGTGGGAAGAAATCGGCATGGATTTCATTGTCGATTTACCCAGGACGCCCAGTGGATACGACTCCATATGGGTCATCGTGGACCGCCTCACCAAGGCCGCCCACTTCGTGCCAGTCAAGACCACATATAACGGGAAGAAGTTGGCAAACCTACACATGACACAAGTGGTTTGTCAATATGGGTGTCCTAAGAAGATAGTGTCGAATCGAGGGACTCAATTCAACTCCCGATTTTGGGATCGACTCCATGAAGCCTTGGGCATTAATCTCAACTTTAGCACGGCCTATCACCCTCAAACCGATGGTTAGATAGAACGTGTCAATAAGATTCTAGAAGATATGCTGAGAGCCTGTGCGATCGACTTCGAAGGCACCTGGGATCGTTGCCTTCCCTATGCGGAATTTTCTACCAATTTAGTATTCAAATGGCCTCGAACAAAGCACTCTATGGACGCAGGTGCCGCACCCCTCTCTGTTGGACAGACGTGGGAGAAAAACAATTATTTGGCCCAACGGTACTCAAGACCGCTAAAGAGCAAGTTAAGATCATCCGCGAATGACTGAAGATTGCCCAGACCCGACAAAAGAGTTATGTAGCTGTTGACGCCAAAATTTGGTAAGGCCCTGTATCAGATTCGGTCAAAGGAAAAATTGCAGTCAACTAACGGAAATTGATCCAGAAGAGACCGATTCCGGGAAGGAGCCGTGAAGACCGCTGTATGGCAGTTATTTACTGTATCTATTAATTAGGCAAGTATTTATCTTTAGGAAACCTGACCTCGTGTCCGGTCGGGCCTTGTTAGTGTTCTGTGTTATAATTAGGAAATCATGTACCGTGTCCATTAAGGACTCATGTAACTCGGGGTATAAATACGTATGCCCGGGGACCTTGTAAATCATCACTCGATCAATACAAATTTGGCGCATCGCCACCCTTCCGACGGGATCTTGCTTCTCGAGCCGGGCTGCATCGGTTAGGTCCGAACTCCTGCGAGAGGGTAAGTCTCGTCACCCCGGCTACCTATCGGCTAGGACTTCCTCGGTTAGGTCCGATATTCTAGTCGGTTTATGGTAGTCGGCTTACCTACGATATATTATTTTATCTATGCTGCATCAGTTCAGTTTGATCTCATAGATTGATTAGGTATATCACATCACGCGTGCGTAGATCGTATCGGCTTACTGGGAGCGGTTTATCATCAGTTTGTGCTGCATCGGTTAGGTCCGACCTACTAAACTGCTAGCGATAAATCGTTCCTGCTAGGTTGATACTTTATGCGCAAGTGTCTTATCGGGGTGTATAGCCGGTAAGTTATCATATTTTAGCATCACGATCGCATCAGATCTATCGGCTTATCGAGATCTCGTTATTATTATCAGTCTGTGCTGCAACGGTTGGTCCGATCTACTAGACTGATAATAATAACGTTACTCTTAATAAGCGATGGGTTTCATGCGATGTTTTATCGGAGTGCTTAGCCGATAAGTTATCTCTTATTAAATATAGCCGATTATACTGCCTGCCTTGTTATACATTCTTGCCTACATTACTTTTACGATCGGCTAAGGGCTAGCCGATTGGTTTATTCTGCCGATCCGAGTGCGAGCACAAGCAGGTTCCCGGGCACGACCTTAGCCAAGTTCCCGGGCACGATCTCAGTCAAGTTCCCGAGCACGACTTCAGGTAAGGACCCGGGCACGAGCATAGGTAAGAACCCGGGCACAGATACGGACAGCGGATGAAGATCCCGGGCGCAGATGCGAGCAAGGGCCCGGGCACGGGCGCGGGCAGTATCTTCGCGGCGATACTAGTAACTTTAACCACGTCGGTGGAGTTCATTTATCTATTACTTACGCATCACTGCTGCTTATTTTATCAAGTTTACAGCCGATTTTTGAGCATCCCTTCGATGATCGGTAGTTTAATACTTATTTATTGTTATGTTATTGCTCATGCCATCATCGGCTTCCAGTCGATGTATAGTGCTACAGCTGCATATCGGCCATCGCGAGGGATGAGTCCAAGCCGGCTTCCAGCCGATTGGCTCACGAATTTGACATCTTTCCTCCTTGTCAATTGTAGGGTCAAATTGACTGGCACGCCTATGAACCTCAAGATTTTAGGACCTGCACTGGAGTGAAGCAAATCTCCCAAGCCTTCGCGTGTCTCCCAGACGCCAAACGGCCCCCGGCGGGTTTTTGGCATCAACAGTAGCCAACCGCAGGAGAGACCTCAAGTTCGAGAAAGGTGACCATGTATACTTGCGAGTATCACCCCTCCGTGGTCTAAAGGTTCGGGATGACGTGCAAGTTGGCTCCCGTTACATTGGGCCATATCAAATCACTGCCAGACGTGGCAAAGTAGCCTACCAATTGGAACTACCGGAAAGATTGGCTAATGTACACAATATGTTCCACGTATCCAACTGAAGAAATGTCTCCTTGCCAGAGGAGCAGTACCCCTTGAGGCTGTAGACCTACAAAAGAATCTGACCTACAAGGAACATCTAGTTTGGATTCTCGAAGAAGCTAAATGACAGACTCGTAGAAAGACAATCAAGGTCTACAAAGTTCAGCGGAGCAATCACTCAGAGGAGAAGCAACCTAGAGCGAGAAGATCACCTCTGCTCGGAGTTCCTGGAGCTGCTCCCTTAGGTTCAGAATCTTGGGGTTGAGATTCTTGTTGGGGGGGTTGGTTTGTAACGCCCTAGCGTTAGGCGTTAAAACCCTAAATTTTAAATAAAAATCTATTCACGAAATTCGTTATCAGTCAATGTCGTGCTTGTGTGTGCGAGATCTCTTCTCAATCAAGTTCCACTTGTGACCCCTCTCCTCTCCAAAATTTAGTCCAAATATTAATCATCCAAGCCTGGATATCCTCCAATAAGCTTCAACATCAAGAAATCAATCCTTCTATTCCCACAAAAGGTTAAAACCCTCCTGTACCCCGCGGCCTATCTCTTGGCCCGTTCTATGCTCACTGTGCCGTCGGACGCTCAGGCTCCTCCTCCTCCCCGTGCTCTCACGTGCCGAGGCGCGGCACGGCCGCACGAGAGAGAGAGATTTACCCTCTCTCTCCCCATCGCTCTGTCTCTCTTGTTGCTCTCTCCTCTCTCGTCCGCTCGCGCATGGCTCTGTCGACAATTCAAATATCGCCATGGTCGCTGTCGGCGAAACGGGACTGGGGGTTCCCATAGTCGCCGGAGACGCGTGGGTCTACGGCCACGTCAGTTCCCCGGGGTCACAATCTGCACAAGTGGCGACCGACCAGCTGCTAGTGCCGGGGCACGGAAGCTGCCCGGGCCCCGCGGGTTCGGGAGTGCCTTCCCCGGGTCTGGGAGCGCTCCCCCGGTGCGCTTTTCCTCTGGCCCGGGCAGTCCGGGGACATTGCCCGGGACCCGGGCACGGTAGCCTCGGCCCCGGGCCGGGGCGCCGAGTTCCCCGGTCCCGGGTCCCCGGCCTCGGTCCCCGGATGCCGACCGCCTCGGTCCCGGGCGCGAGTTCCCCGGTCCCAGGTCCCCGGTACCGGCTCCCGGGTGCCGACCACCTTGGTTCCGGCCCCGGGCGCCAAGTCTCCCGGTCCCGGTTCCCCGGTGTCGGTCCCGGGTCCCGACCGCTTCGGCCTCGGTCCCGGGAGCCGACTGTCTCGGTCCCGGTGCCGGCGCGAAGCGGTCCGCGCCGGCACGAGGTTGACTTGGGCGCACCAGCTCCCCAACGACCTACATTAATGACGAGGCGACAGGCCTGTCGCCTCGGTCGCCTGCTCTGCCACGTGTGGGCGCCTCGTCACGACTCCCCGTGGACACCCTACTGTGCAGTCAGAGCCTTTTTGACTTGGAGGCGTATGCCATCACGTCTCCACGCTCCAGCCGTCCTCCACAGCCGACCTACCCGGCGTGGGCGCAGCAGGCAGAGACGTGCGACAAGACCTTGACAAGACAAAACATACCTAGCTCTCCCATGCACTGGCACTGTGGACTCCCCTGATTTTATAAAGGAGGACCCAAGCCACCGTGAAGGGAAGAGGCCGAACCGGACAGAGCTTTCCCTGTCTTCTGCTCCCGTGCTCCTTCTCTAGCCCCTGTTCCTCTTCTCCGGCTCCGGCTGTGAGCTAGCTTACCTTGTAACTACCGTACTACATTCGTCCACCACAGATAGCATACACACATGAGTAGGGTATTACGCTTCCGAGCGGCCCGAACCTGTATAAATCCTCGTGTCTCCTCTGAGTGTGCTGTTCATCGTCTTCTTCGCGTATCTTTCTGCTACACCTGAAGCCGGCTTCGCCTGAGAACTACTCCCCTGGCCGAATCTCAAAGGGGGGTCTCCAGACTTCCCGCCGTCGAGGTTTCATCCTCCGACAGTCGCCGTTCCTGCCTACGTGCTAACCGAGAGGGCACCGCCATCATCCGCGCTGTGCCGACGACCACTGTGTCCCCGCTCCGCTCCAAACTCGCTCGCCCCTTTACACCGTTAGCCCCGTGCATCACCCGACCCGCCGCTAGCTGCCAACGGGCGGGCCGCTCCACCAGTGGCGCTACAATGCCTCGCCCTAAAGCAGAAGCCCCAGACCCCCCCCCCTTTCGCCGCCCCCTTTTCTCTTTTTCCCTCCCAAGCCGAACATTGCCTCCCCGCCGCTTGGCCTCTACCGCTGACGAACACAGGCCTCTGACGTCGGCCGCGCCAGCCCGCTTGACCGCGCTAGCAGGGCCGTCGCAGAGGGAAAATCCCATCCCTCTCCTTGGCTACAACCAACCTCGCCTTGGCTATAAATACCTTGCTGCTCCTCTCCATTCTTCTTTCCAAAATCCTTCACCGCCGCCGCACCTTGGGACTCCCCGCGCTAGTCGACCTCACTGTCCTCCTCCGCACGCGCCGGACAGCGGTGTGGACCCAGGGCTGCCGTAGACTCCCTCGGCTTCCTCCTTCCCCGCCTCACTCGCGCCGAGGCACAAACGATCATGTTTGTGCCGCTGGCCACTCGTCATTGTGCATTTTCACCTTGGTAGCCCTTCGCACCCTGTTCTCCCTCTCAATCCCACCCCTAGCTCACGTGGATGCTCGCCATAGCCCTCGGGGGCCTAGGCACCCGCTGTAGAGACCGTTTCCCTGACCATCATGCCGCCGTTCCTCTGTTCGCCGTCGCCCGGTGTGTAGCGCCGCCCACCATCCACCCTCACCTCGAGAACCAACCCCTGAACCACCTAGGAACCTCCAATCGTGCGGAATCGAGCTGTTGTCCATCGTCTGGGAAACGCCCAAATCTCCATCGCCTCTGTGTGTGACCTCGATACTTCGTCTTCGGTCACCTCTAGGCAAATCCGAACAAATAGACAGTTTTCTTGGGATCTTTCCTCTCCGCCGGTGTCCCCGCCGTCGTTCATCTCCTCGAGAAACCGCTCCGGTGAGCCGCGCTTCCGTGGGCCGTTCAATCGGACCACTGTGCTTCGTCTACCTCTCGCTTCATGCGGCCGAGGGCCGAGGACCCCTTCCCATATCGCACGCACGTGGTCCACGAAGAACCGCACGATTGCACGTGGGGCCACCGAACCTCGGAGCTCTGTGAACCGAACGGCTACGCCCCCCTATCGTCTCTCTGTGCGCCGTTCCTCGTGAACCCGTCCCTCTGTGGACCAGCAGCTGACAGCGGGCCTCGCCTGCCAAATTGGGCCCTCATGTCAGAGACAGCCGCGCCCCTCCAACCTCCAGCCGGGCTGAGATCCGTCAGCCCACTATCTTCCTTGACTCCGAGGCTGCCACAGTAGTGGGCCTAGCCCACCGCACACGCACGCCTCCTCGCTCTCCCGTGGCCGGGAGCTGGGCCCTGGCTATCAGCGGCCCAAGAAGGGAATAAGCTCGAGAAATCTTTTAAAACTCCTTTTCCAATATCCCAGAAATTCCAGAAAACTTCCAAAATTCATATCTTTTCAACCGTTCATCCGATTGACTCCGTTCCACTTCCTAAATTTTTCTAAAAATGAGATCTATGCGATGGCATGCTTAGAAGTCACTAATAGGGCTATTAATGTAGTCTTTTCATTGAGTTATCTCATTTCATGTGTAGCATTAGAGTCGGAGGAGTCTTAGGACGCGGATCTCGAAGGCGAAGCTTCAGGCCTTGAGTAAGGCAAGTCACCCTTGAACATGTTGTGCCCATAATTGCGGAACTAAGTACTTTACTTGACAAAACTACATTTATTAGGTTACATTGAAATGATGTCTCGGCCGTGGTCGTGAGACGACCGACGGGCCGCCAACCCATTTGTGGCATTGTCTCCTTGATTGATTGTGATCCCCTTAACATCCTTGTTATCTCCCTTGACAGATCCCGGTACCTTTGCTAACGGGCATGGTACTGGTGATCGCCTATCAAATTTAAAAAGGACTATGATGGGTAAAATTTGGGTTTATAAAATCTTGGAAAACCCGACACTAGGGTCGGCGCCTTGAAAATAAAATGATTTTACTCGCGATGCGGGGATCGTGTCTGTAGGGCGAGTCTCCTGCATTGCAGCTAAGGACCGATTCCTTTGGAATTTCATCCGAACATACAACAGTACCACCACATGGGTGATATGGAAAAGCCCCTGGCTGAGTAACTAGCCGCCCAGAGACGCCTTGTATGCCATTGGACTGTGGATCGTGTGGGTAAAGTGTACCCCCCTGCAGAGGTCTAAACTGTTTGAACAGCTGCGCCCACGGTCGTGGGCAGATGTGAGCTGATTCCTTAGTGTAGTTTTATTTTGACTACTACTTGTGAAAGGATGTTGTGGAATGGGAATCCATTTTCGGAAATGAGGTAAAACTGTCGAGGACAGCAGGGCTGTGGGCCCGATATTGTTTTGTCAGGTGGTGGAGTTGGATCCCGGAGGCCAACTCTTGAAAGTTGCGCTGATTCAAAAACTGATACATTTCACTCCGATCTGAGCGAGACTCCACCTCGCTCAGATTGTTGAGAAGTACACACTTAGAGTATTCCCAAGAAATTTAAATAAAAAAAATTATAAAATAACCAGCCACTCTTTGAAACTTGCATTAACCACTTAAGTTTCCATGACTTGTTGAGTATGCTAGTACTCACCCTTGCTCTATGTATATCTATTTCCTCAGTGCTGGAAGACGAGATGGATCTAACCGACGAGGAGTTCTTCTAGGAGCAGGCTGGCTTCGAGGAGTTTTAGGATTTCAGCTTAGTTCCCGAGTCGCACTTGTGGCTTTTGGCTAGATTTCATTTCCGCTCTCTCGCTAATGTATCATTGTGAACTCGGGGTATGTCCGCATTTCCAACCTGGATGTAAGACTATATCTATTAATAAAGACAAGTTGTGCCATGACGGTTGCATCTTCTGTTATACCAGCACTATATTCCTGGGACTGGTACGGTTATGTAGGATAATTCTACGGCTCACACTCGTCCTTCCTGGAAGATCAGTTTGGGGCATGACAGGGACCCAGTAAATTTGGAGAGTGTGATATGGAGAGACTGTTGGAGTACACAGGAAATTTAGAGAGGGATTTTTTGGTTAGCTAGCCATATGGCTGTTTGGAGAGTTGAATTTGGCCAAACTTTTGGAGATGCTCTAACTACTCCCCACGTTCTAAAATATAACTAACTTTATGTTTAAATTTTATCCTAAATATATCTAGGGCAAGTAGAATATGACTTTTACCCTATTATTTTCTATGCTAGCCATAGTGGGGCCCATCATCGTACCAACCTGCACTCACTAATACTATTCTTAATTCCGATCACTTTACCATCTATTAATGAGGGTATTTTAGGCCTTTCACCAAAATTCTTAATTTTCCAAAACACACCTAGGTAACTATATTTTGGGAGGAGAGAGTAGCTGTTTTTGTTTTTTTGTTAGCTGAATGTGGATACACAATCACAATGCAACTGTGTACAATGCTTAAGTTGCTGTTCTTATGAATGAATTGATGTCATGTTGTTCCTTGTGTGGATATGCGTTCTTGGACAATGAATTAACTGATCTGAATATGGTGTATGTAGCAAAAAAAAGCTTAAATAGAAAATTATATTTCATTACAGTCAAGAAATTCATTGCTGAAGTCTTTTTTTTTATTCTGGCGGTTTACCGACGGAAAAATTGAATTTCGAAAAACCTGACGAGCGCCATATTTTTCTATAGACGGCCGACAGAGAAATCCAACAGGAATTATTTTTTTTGCGGGTGAACACATAGAAAATAAAATTTTTCTGTGGTCTTTTTTCTATCGGTCTATCCACAGAAATAATTTTTCTAACGATAAAATGTATTTTTTCTGACGATTTGGAGCATGCAATCTAGCTCTAAAGTGTGTAATGATATGGGCCGTAGAAACAGATCAGAATGCCACACGTACCTAGGTTGTTGGTTTCGCTTTGGGATTCATGCCATCCATTGCATTCGAAGGTGTACAATATTTGTTCATTTTGGTCCGGAAGGCCATTTAATCGTGTGGGGGGAGGGGTGGGTGGGAAGTACAGTGTACACATAAATTGAAATATACAACACAATGTTTGGTATTTCCCATATCCGCTACATACCGTGCCCTCTTGAAAACTACTTTTGGGCGGCCTTTCTGGATTTTCCTATAGTACATTTTTTTGTCCAAGTTTTTTTTTTCTCCCGGTTACAAGGGAGGCACAATTACATAGTGTAAGGTATGAACTAAGGTATGCACCTCTACCCCTCAACAAAACACTCCTCCCCCTACCCCAAAACAAAAAACCTAATGTATGTATAATTGTAAGGTTTCGTTTGAGATAGTTAAAATTGATGGATTATCTGATTTTATGATAACTATTTGAGGGTATAAACGAATAAATTAACTCATATAAAGTTAAAAAATTGTTATAAAAAAGTATTTAAAAAAATTTACGCGAAACGCACCATTTAGAAGTTTGGAAAACGTACAAATAAAATTTCAAAATCCAAAATCATAAAAGAATAGGATTTGCTAACTGAGCTTAGACACTTTATGGTGAAATTTGTCCATCCGAGTTCAAATACTAAAGTTAACATGGGTGTTTATATTTTCGTACGATTTCCTAAGTCTTATTTTCGTAGGATTCCCTCTTAGGAGATAGTACATGTACACGTAAGATGTGTTTAGTGGTAAAGCACGGATCCACGCTAGGTGAGGCTAGGTCTTTAATCCCTTCATACATCTGCTAGGAAGCATCCACGTGAGTAGTGTGCGTGTGAGTGCGTGTATGCAGCCTAAATGCACTCGAAAAAATTCAAAGAATTTGAGCCGACCTGTAGCGTGCAGGTTACCAAAAAGGTGTTCCATCCTCTAATCATCATAAAAGTTTAGGCCCAAATGTTTTCTCTTCAAATTTTACACTATGAGATTATCATGGAAAGTTTGGCTCAAAATATATAGTAGACCATAATCCTTATCAAGCTGGTCCTGGGCAGGAATTTCTGGCTCAAAACAAAGCCGGGTTTGTCTTCGGTCCAATTTCCCAACCGTAGCTCGGCCCGGCCGAAGAAATGGCAAAGCTTAACTGATTGCAGGCCCAATTACTTTTAGCAAGTACTCCTAGCAACCGCGAAAGCCCAGTAGCCCGCAATGTCTCAGAAGCACGCGACCACCCTCATCAAATCTCTCTGCGCGTGCGGCGCGCTCCGCCACGCCCGCGCTCTGTTCGACGAAATGCCCGACCGCGATGCCGTGGCGTGGACGGCCATGCTCTCCGGGTACTCCTCCAACGGCCGCCGCCGCGAGGCGCTGGACGTGTTCCGACGCATGTTCGCCGCGGGCGTCGCCCCCAACGAGTACACGCTGTCCAGCGTCCTGACCGCGTGCCGCGGTGCCGGCGCCCTCGCGGCGGCGGCGACGCCCCTGCACGCCGTCGCGGTGCGGCGGGGCGTGGACCGCATGCCGTACGTAGTGAACGCGCTCATCGACGCCTACGCGTCGCTCGCGGAGGGCGTCGAGGACGCGAGGAGGCTGTTCGATGCGTTGGGGAGCGGGCGCACGGCCGCGTCGTGGACGTCGATGATAGCCGGGTATGCCCGGTGGGGACAGGAGCGCACGGGGTTGTGGTTGTTCCAGACAATGGTTAAGGTGGGGATATCTCCTACTCTTTTGTTGTATGAATTATCTCTGGTGCTCTGTTCTGTGGAAATTCCTATCAATGTCGTGTATTTAGTAAACTGGATACAAATTTTTTTTTGATACTGTGGTTATGTGATCAGACGAACCCCATGACCTTCATTATCGTAGTATAAGCAAGAAATAACGGAGAACTGTATTAGTCCTCTAACTTCGAATATAAGTTTTCATAAAATTAGGCTAGTCAAACATAAGAATTTTACTGTTTATGCTGACAACATGAAATTGGTGTAGTTAGATTCCTTATGAGTATATATCTTTTTTTCATTTTGTACTATTTCTGCAGTGCAGGATGGTGTTGAATTGAGCCCATTTGCATGCTCTATTGCACTCCATGCATGTGCATCGGTAATCGACTTATGTCTTGGGCAGCAAATTCATTTGCATTGCATAAGGAAAGCTCTTGATGCCAACCTTGCTGTTGTAAATTCTCTGATCAACATGTACTGCACTTGTGCAAGAATTTTGGATGCAAGAAGGCTTTTTGATGAAACTCCTGAGAGGAACTTGATCACTTGGAATACCATGATTGCTGGGTATAGCCAGTGCAATCCTCTAATGGCCTTGCAGCTCCTTCTTGACATGAATGACGAGCCAAATTGCTTCACTCTAACTAGCATTACATCAGCCTGTGCTGATCTTGCGGCTCTGAGATGCGGGAAGCAGGTCCATGGGGCTGTTCTTCGGAGAAGTTATAGTGATAACCTACAAATGTGCAATGCCCTTGTGGACATGTACTCAAAGTGTGGGAGCATAGCAAATGCAAAAAAGCTGTTCGACAGGATGGGTTGCAAGGACAAGTTTTCATGGACATCAATGATTGCGGGGTATGGAATGAATGGGTATGGAAATGATGCCGTCCAACTTTTCAGTTCCATGATCCATGCCGGGGTGCATCCTGACCATGTTGTGTTCCTGAGCCTAATAAGTTCTTGCAGCCACGCTGGTTTAGTAGATGAAGGATGGAATTTCTTCAGGTCAATGGTAGACGAGTATAATTTGCAGCCTAACAAGGAGGTCTATGGAAGTGTTGTCAATCTCCTTGGTCGTGCAGGTAGGCTGAGAGAAGCCTTGGACCTAATTGATACAATGCCATTTGCTCCTGATGAATATGTTTGGGGAGCATTGCTTGGTGCCTCCAAGATGCACAATAATGTGGAGATGGGCAGACTAGCTGCAAGAAAGATCACTGAGATCAATCCTGATGATGTAAAGAATTATATCATGCTTGCAAATATATATGCTGCAGGTAGTAAATGGGGTGAGTATGCTTTTACAAGGAGGTCGTTGAGAGGCATAGGGAGCAGTAAGGAGGCTGGGATCAGTTGGATAGAGGTAATGGATAAGATGTATAGCTTTACCGCAGCTGACAGTAGCAGCCCTCAAGTTTGTTTGGCAGATGAAGTAGTGCATATCTTGTCTCAACACATGGATGATGTTGGAACTGAATTTCCTGACGTTATTTCTAGAGCTGCATAACTCATTTGTGTACACTCCATCAGTTGAAATCAGACATTTGCTGAAATTGGTGCTGGAGTTTGTTGTTGTGACAGTACCCGTTCAGAACCAAACAATTGTAGACGAAATCTAATGAAAATCTACAAGAGGTACCTCTCAATCTTCAGCAAAATTTTAACTAGTTATTAAAGAAAATATACCTACAGAAATACCAATTTATTTATACAACTGAGGTGAGTGCTGACTTATACATGAAGAAAGAGTTAAAAATTTTGAGCAAAACAACTGAGAATCTTTACGGATATTGGGTGGGAATGGCTGGTACAAGCTTCTCTAGTAGAATTCTTTGCTTTGTTGTTCCCCTGTATTATCTATGGGTGCAACAGTAGAACTTCTGAGAATGTTTACTGATATTGGGGGCATGGTTGGTACAAGCTTCTCTAGTAGAACTTCTTGCTTTGTTTGTGCCCCTGTATAGAGTGCAATAGCAGAACCATGAAACTAAGCAGAATTGATTTTTATCACACGTGTTTCTTAACATGAAACCTGACTTTTGAGAATAGAGCTGCTCCTTCGCGCCTATTTTCAACCTTCTCTTCTATTTGTGATTACTATCCTGGTACACAGAGCTTTTGGATGGCATTACGTATCATCTATGAAACTTTCACAAGCTAAGAAGGCTGACTATGGTGCATTTTATTAGTAAAAGTCAGCATAAACCTGTTGTTTACATATACTCAGAGCATGCCACCTAGATCCGTAGCCTCTAATTTTGTTAATTAATTATATCCCAAAACGGAAACTTGGGAACTTGGTTGACAGAATTTTGAAGATTAGAGGTGTGACTAAAGTTGAGTACCAGAACTTGGGCAGTTGGGCTAATGTTTAGAAGACCAGCTTTACTGATGATATTAATATTATTCTACTTGTCTGAACAGAGCACATTACACTTCAAAAGAGAAAAGAGAGAGAGAGAGAGAGAGATAGAGAGAGATCATAATATACTTCTATTCATGACTGAGATACAAAGAAGATAGCATGTCTTGTGAATGGAAACAGTGGCAAAAAGCTTGGTGTTCATACCACCCCAAGTGGATGACTTTAGTAGGTTTCATGTCAGTCTTCTTCTCATGTCTTATTTTTGGTGGAGCGTCACTGTTGTCACAAAATATATTGTTTGTATCCTCTTAAAATTGGAATGACTGGCCTAACCTTTGCATAATATTCATGTTGACCAAGAAAACCAGGGTTTTGATATTGATATTTGTTTATATTAACTTCTCGTATATGGTTTCAGTTTAATGACGATGAATTTATGCGACTGAAAATATGTACTTGCTAACAATTTCAGATGGTTATGTTCGCGAAAAAGAGGAAAAAAGATAGTTACATTCTACATGCGTTTTAAGGACTTTTCTTTTACTCGGAAAGAATGAGACATGCACCAGGGTTTTATGTAGTTTTAGTTCTGATTTGCACTTTGCAGAATGCTTCCAGTGATTGCTTTGGTAATCGGAAGAAACAGCTGCAATCTGGAAGGCAAAGGCACTAACACCGTTGCTGGAGACAGCATGGATACCACAGCAGTGAGTTATTCAGTGAGTTTATATGGTGCTCAGGTTATGATATTGAGTTATTAATCCCATTTTATGAATCATACAAATGCCATCTATGTTGAGCACTGATCCTTCTGCCTGCAATGTTTTTATACAAATAAAAAAGATCTGCACTTGTCAAACCTTATGCACGCACAATGCAATATTGTACAAAGACTTAAGGATTAATATATGATCCTCATTAAGTTCGATACATATATAGATGTAACTTCTGTAAAAAAAAGGGTTTAACAGAATGTAACTATACCACTCTAAGAGCATACAATGGATTAAACTGAACTTGTGCACCTGAAGGAAACTTAAAAGCAACACCTGTAGTTTGAAGTGTCATACATGACAAACAGCCAGATCCACCTCTGTAATGGGCACATAAATGTGTAATTTTTCTCAGCATTCTATCAAGTTCTAGATATAGTTATACCATGATCAATAGCAAGCAACCTGGCCATGTTATTATTATTACTGTTTTTGTGAGAGGACCTGGCCAGCATTTCTGAAGCACATCACTGGTTTGCATCAACAACCCCTTTATGTCCTGCCAGCATCAGGTACTTCTTCTCGCGGGTGAACTTGGTGCATTCAAACCCAAGCACTCTACTAATCTCACCCTGCACCATGTTGGCCACATGTTTGCTCTCACAGGTCTTGCCATCTATCACCATCCTGGTCGACATCTTGTCCATGAACTCGACATCATAAGCCGGGCGCGGATTCATGAAGTAGTAGAAGCTGTCCAACCACTTGCACCTTCCAGTGGAGTTGCCATAGAACATGCTGGACCAGTTCACCAGAGCCACCAAGTAGACCTCGTCGACGAGCTCCAGCGACAGTGGGCTAAACCGGAGAAGGTATGGCTCACGGCAGGTCGTCCCCTCGGGGCAGACCACTAGATCACCCTGCTGCAACGCCTTCTCCATTCTCCTCCGGTCCTCTTCGCGATCTCGGGTTAACCGGATAGTTGGTATGGGTGATATCCACTCGCTGAGAAGGCTGACACTGTAGGTGACGGCCGAGACCTTCTTGTTGAGCATTGCTGCAATGTAGATTGGGTCAAGCAATGTACGGTGGTTGCACACATAGAGGTGCCCCTTTGGGTTCTTTGGGTTATCACGTTTGGCATGACCATTGGTGTTGGAGACAGGGGAGTTGATGACACGGGTTCTGACTCCGGTTATAGATCCAATTGCGACAGAAATTGAATATGGAAGGGTGACAAAGATTAGTGTTCTGAAAATGGTGAGGGGGAGGGAAAACGGGAGCCATATGAACATGGCTAGGGTGGCTTCAGGGGTAGGCCTGAAGGCCAGCCTTCCATCATGGAAGATCAGGGGCTTTGGGTACTGGTCTCTTGGCAAGGGTGACCATTTTCCTTTTTCTTCTGGAGTCACCAAGTAAACCTCCTGCAATGAAGATAAGGAACTAGATTAATGTTTCAATGATTTGTTCACCATTGAAATAGCTTGCAGACTAAAGTAATAAGGAAAAATAATAGCTTACCAAAGTCGAACTTTCCTACTACTGTAGATCGTAATTTGGTATGTAAATTTCCAGAATTATGAAACTACTACCAAATTTTGACTTGTCTCTAGAATTCAGAATTGTTCGAATTTATCACAAATGATAGAAGGGATGCCTCTGTGCTTTCCAAGAGAGAAATATTTAGATTATAGAACATTCATGATTTTCTGATGGTTTAGTGAAAGCGGCTCTTCAACTCCATATTATCTATAAATCCTTTTTCCAAGGGACTATGCGGCACAGATTAATAGATAATATGGACTTTATCATGCATATGTTTGGCATCATATTTTACATTTGGATAAAATTCTCGCCCACTCGGAACAAAATATATATTCGTCTATACCTGCTGGCTGCATTAATGATATTGAAAATGAAGGGAAGCTATAGCGTGTTGACAGCTAATGATTTGGTTCACTTCCTCCAAGCAACAAGTAATAAGATTCTCAAGCTAACTGTGATCCGTTATTTGCACCATGCGATTATTTAGATCTAATCAAGGTAGCCTAAACCAATCCATCAAACAATTAACTCCATGTGTGTTTTTCTTTCCCCTGGTTTCAAGCATACAAGCAAAAGACAATATTATGCCATTACTATACTTCCTACATTCCCTTTAAATTTACTTGTTATCATGTGCTTAGATGTCCAAGCAATTGCATGCATGTCACCTTTCTGCCATCAAGGTACCATACCTTCTTTTTGGATGATTGTATTCCTATATAGCAGCTAATGCTTTCATGCATTTATAGTGAATAAGATTCTTATTTTTGGGGTTCATGGGGCCTTTTCACCTTTTTCATCTACCAGTGCTACAAAATGCCTACCTAACTTATGCAAGTAAGATGTCCCTTAAGGATGTAGCTAGGGAGCCTAGTTACAGTGAGTTAAATGATTCAAACTAAATCACGTCGATATATTTCGTGATCATTGGATTTAATGCATGTGAAAATGATGCTTAATTGCATGCTACGTGGCTCGAATCGGCACATATATATGACGCTGTGCTATTAGTGCCGCTTTCCTAAGTGCCGATTTAATAACCGGTATTGATTTGCTTTTCTGTGCTAGCTAGTGCAGATTTTCTTTTTAAAGATTGTTCTAGCAGTATTTTGTGAATGAGGAAGCCTTGTTTCAATTATTATATTATTCCTAGTGCAAGATTGATTATTCATGGTGGTAGGTTAAGCTCGCCAGTTACAGAATTCCAATTCCATGTACCATAAATTGAATTCCATTTCCATTATGATATATATGGGTGCCTATATAGTAAGTTTATCATGTATATGTTTGACATCATTATGTCAAACCTATCTATTTCAGTGAAATACGATATCTTTGCTGTAGGGAACATGTGTGCACATATTAATAGTTCATGGATAATGCAAATTGGTATCTTCATGATGGTATATGTACAGGGATGGGGTGAATTAATTATATTGACCCGCGCTAGTTAAGTGAATCGACTAAAAGTACCGGTTCATATTTAACTAAATTCATGACATGAACTAGGAAAGGTACATTTTACTTGATTTAATTGACTAAGTTGGCTCAATGGTTTCCCATAAATTGATCTATTTCCATCCCTATAGTGGTATATGCAAACAAATATGGACCTGTGAATTCTTGCCTTATATCTGATGGGATAATTATAAAGGTTTTGTAGTCATTTTATGATCATATATATCAAAGATCAGGCATATATACCATGTTGAAAATAAAGCTAACATATCTGTGGCAATTAAAACTCATCAGATCGATGGAAGAACCAAAAGAAAAAGAAGGGTAAGAGTCTTGCAATCGATGCAGTAGGCAAAACAAGGATAAATCATATAATTCATGCATGCATATGTAGCATCTAACCTTGCACCATGAGAAAAGATGGTGGTGATCATGGCCAGAATAGCTTGAGCCGCTTCCAAACCCTACCATCTCTGCTCCTTCCAGACCTGCCAACCCTAACCTTCCTTCACTCATGTTCTCCAATAAACCAACATAAAAACCTTTAATCCTCTTCACCTCCCTTCCCATAACCACATCCACCCCTAGGTAATCTTCCATGAATGCTTTCACCATAACCCTAGGGATCACCCTGCTCACCCCTACCACACTTTTCACCCCTCTTACAGCCTCAAGGCCTTCCATTCCTACATCCTCTAGGAAGTGCTTCGGCAACGTCGCCCTCGCAACCCTAGCCACCTTCTTCTCCTTCAACCCAAAGAAGCACACCATGACCATGACCTTCAATTTCACCTCTTCTGGCAGCAGTGGCAGGCAGCATAGCACAAGGTAGACGCATAGAAGGATGAAGCCCCTGAGGAAACTACCTGCCTCCATGGCCACAAGCATGAGGTAAGGGAAGGTAGAAGATGACCTTAGGAGCCCTCCTTCTACATCTAGGATCATAGTCTCGTCTCGAAGGAGATCTCGATGTTGCGCCGACGATGGGCATCTTGGGATGATCCTAGGGTAGGCTGAGATCCCGCTGGTGCTTCGCCGGAGATAGTGCTGGTGACCTAGCGGATTCGCCAGCCACCGGCGAACAAATCGGTAGAAATTAGTGTGGCCGGAGGAGGGCTCTGATGCCATATTTGTGTGCAGTTTGGGCAACTCAAAGAATTCTTTTTGAGGTGTAGTTCAACCTAGCCTCTTGTTTATTTGATGCAGGTTGCAAGGTGCAACTGTAAGAGGCCAGCCGCTGTATGTATATATAAGCAACAAAAGCTTGTAGGCAGCTATAGTGACTTGATCACGAGCAAATGAGCTTTTGCTAAAAGATAAGATGTCAAATTGATTAGCTGATCAATGGTTTTGATTTGACCAAACTAGCTACAGTCGATAGTTTTCACACTTGATTCTGGTGCTTGGCGGCTCTAAAATGCAAAAGGGTACGTAAGCTTTAATCAGCAGTCAAGGGCGTTGGTTTGCTAAGGACAGTAAAGAGATATGCATCCAAGTTTACCATATTCACCACTGGTGGACAAGAGAAAGTGACAAGCAGTTGACCATGCATCATTTATCAGTGGTAAATGGCCATACGAGAGTCGTCACTTTGCTCAGAAAGCCATTGTGCCCGCTGGTGAAACGGTCTAAGTATGACGAGTAATTTCACCATGGTTGCTGGTCATATGATCTAAACAGTGTTCAAAGCATGTCGCCATTCCGGTAATACTTTAGGTGAGAGCGTCAGAATGAAAAGGTAATATATTTGGTGCAGGCTTGATCTCTTCGTTGCTCATTCCTAGAAGAAACATAGTTGATGAGGACCCCTCACCTAAAAGCATGAGTGATCGAGGATTCGAGGTACATACTACCTCCTTCCAATAGTTATATTTACTCTAATATTAATCAAAATCCTTACCTAGCTTCTTCCTTTTTTCATAAAAAAATCGAGGTACATATTAACTGTTGCTAGCCTCTGTTTACTTCAGGCTTTGTCGTTTCTGAAGTAATTTATTTTTTAAAGTAGAGTTGATATGAGATTCAATCCAATTTAGATGGAGGCCAACCGTAGTATAGTACCATATTACTTTTTGAGCAAGGGTTACAATATATAAACCATATCGCCAAAAGCATTCTAATATAACCTACGGATTGACCCTATTATGTGAAGTAACGACGAGAAGAATCCCTATTATGTGAAGTGATGATGAGAATGTAGTTGGGGTTGGTATCTATTCAAATTAAATGGAGTTAGCCTTAGCCTCTATTCATAGCTATTTCTTTAATTTCATACCCTTGTCATTAACAAGTTAGCATATTTGCAAATCTTATCGTTTTCTCCCAAAACTTGAAGGTTGTACAAAGAGTCCACAGAAAAAATAAAGAAGTCTTAAGAATATATGTATAGTAAAAAGACATAAAGAGTTCCATAAAGAAATTATAGAAGTGATCCTAAGGAAAATACTGTATTAAAACATGTCGAAACTTTAGGTAATTTTGGTTGATAGCATGCCCATGTTTCACAATATATAATGTCAGGTAAACTCCGATTTCATTAGATGCCAAGTTACTCTAATTTCCTTTTTGTAGTCGTCAGTATTCAGTTAATGTAAGTGTCCATTAGGCATATGTTTCACTATATGCCCCTAGCTAGGTTTTAGAATATTTCAAAAGGTGAGAACACCTAATTTTCAGTTGTCCATTCGGCATCTTATCAGAACTATGGCCTTTCCATGGAGGCTTATGTAACAATACTTATATATGTGTGTAAAGTTATTCCAGTTTCAAGTTTTAAATATTCTAAAAAATTATCAATCTAAGCCTACTATTTTAATGCAAATGCAACAATTGTCGATTTGTATGTAAAGACTTTTTTTCGAAAACAAATATGGCTGGTTACTGGGTACTAGGCATACAAAAGGGCCAAATTTGAATTTGGTGTGTTTTACCAGTTCCATGTGAACTTGACACATTTTTGTACAAATTTTGTTCATGTTATCGTTTCAGAAATCTCTGTCACAGTACATTGTGGATATTTCCAGTTCATACAATGAAAAATATTGGCATTTTATATACCTGAAGAATTAATGAAAAAGGCAGTGGGTTCTATTTAAGGAGTTAGTTGGAAATGGAAATATCACACATTCAATTCCTGGGTCTACGCTTCATTGGTAGCTTTCGTTAGAAGTGCAGGAAATTTTGTATGAAGTGTGATACGTTCAATTAGAAAATTCCCTTGTACCAATTTTCTTGTTAATGCTCCGGCGAAAAATATCCAACATGAGTGATGGCTTCACTTATTCTCGGTGCAAATTGATCGATTTATGTAATAGTTAGTATACTATAATTATCATTCCAACCAAAAAACGATGATATATACTTGGGCATCAATATGATCCCTCAAATATAAATTTGCTTTCTCCCTCAAAATAAGCCAAGTTTTAACCATGGGTTTTCTAGTGCACGCCCTCAATCGGCATCATCCCAATTTATGTGTGATCATTAGAGATGGGACAGCAGGGGGCTTATTTTGGGGAACAAAACAAATAGGCAAACAAATCCTTTGAATTGATTTTGGACTAATCATTATACAGCTTAACTCTCATTCTAATTTTTGGAGAGATTATAGATATCCTCACCTGTCCAAACGAAATCGGCTAAGCAAACATTTCTACAAAATAAAAAACAAATATGACAAGGCAGCTCATTGATATGGGAAATACTTCCCTTCGGGCCTCCGGTGAACAAGTGAAAATCGGACGCGGAGCAAACAACGATGCGTAGGACTATGGGTGAATTGGAGAAATAAATTATTTTTATTGGTCACAGGCAATGAAGCACGCAAGGAAGAGTGACATGCAAAGTAAGCTAGCTTCTCACCTCTTCTTGTTTCTCACTTTAAATACTTTTTTTTCTAAACTATTTATCTATTTTATGATTCGATTACACCGTTGTATTCGTTGCAATTAAATCTTTATAACAAGATCTTAATTGATTATATTTTAATTAAAGAAAAATATGTGCTTCAATCGCAAAAATTTGATGTTTCACACGTGAGAAATAAATGTTTCAACTGTAATTTGATCATGTTACACATTTTAAGTTTTTTATTGTAATATATTTTTTTGAGTGTTGCACATGGTGTTATTTGGATGTTTAAACAAGTATTTTTTAATGTTTCACTAGTTTATTTACAAATGTTTCATGTGGTATTTGGTGATGTTTCAGCAAGTAGTTTGTTATGTTTAAACAATTACAACTCAATGTTTCATGTATGATATAAAAATATTTTAAATAGAAATATAATTATTTATATTTTTTTATCAAAAATATAATCATGTGATATCTTGTTGTAAGTATTTAATTATCATAAATACAACTATGTAATCGTATCATAAATTAGATAAATACTCCTTCCGTTTTAAAATAAAAAAAACTAGTACTGAATGTGACATATCTTAGTACTATAAATATGAATCTGGATATCTAGTACTAAATTTTTGTATTGTGAATCAGAGGGAGTAATATAGAAGAAAAAAATGTTGAAGAAGGCCAGGAGGTGGAGATGAGCATGCAAACAGCATGAATGCATAAAAGAAAGGGAAGGCGTTATGCACCTGCATGCACACATGGTGGAGAAAAAGCTAGACCAGACCAAAAAGCTAGACCAGGCATGTACGCACCTGCTACAGTGTACCAAGAAGGGCGTCCGATTTTAGCAATTCATTGGACGCCCGATCCGTAGTTGGGTCTCGTTGATATTCTTTAACTAAAATTCATCCAAATACACCTTATACATTATACTACTTTTACAGTTCAATTATTAAATATTATAATTTTTAGTAAAGAATATTCTGCTGATAAAACAGTCATTCATATTGTTACGAATTCTTATCTATTTAGAAGATAAAATTCTTTCTTGTGAACTAATCCGAATTAGTTAGAGATAAATTTATGGTTCTTATCTCTAGCCTCTTCTACCTATAAATAGAGGGGCAATGGTGTTTTCATTGTACATATTGATAGTTGATTAATAAAGAGAGAGCACCTCTATATCTGTGTTCATTGTCTTTTTCTGTGACGTGATTGTACGGAAAGCGATACGGTCTTCTACATCTTCTCAACGTCTCATCTGTTGCGCGAGAGAAGGGAGCGGATCTAGGCGATCTGTTGACATCGAATCCTTTCGCGCCAATTAATCTACGATAATAAAATTGGTTGTTTATCAATTTGTAGATTGATTTTAGACTGGTGAATGCTTGTTCTTTGGTTTTTTTAATGCATGTTTTATAGTATATCTATTATTAGCAGTAGATTTATTTCCTGCTTTTACTCTACAATTGCATCTGTTGATAACCGGAGAAAACCGGAGTAAAACTGTGTGTAATAAATTGTAATTGATCGGTTTTTCCCTGTTCTGGAAGCAAACCCGGTTCAGCTAGGCCGAACCAGTCGTCTTCCTCGTGTTCCCCCCGCATCTCTCTGTTCTCTCTCTCTCTGATGGATGCCACGCCGGGAGCCGCCGCCGCCGCCGTGGAATCGCCCGCGCTGCTGGGTTGATCTATGCGCGTGGCTGCTGCTCACCGTTGTTGCTGGAAGCGCCACCTGCCCTTGCCGCCGGTGCCGCTGCGGGAGACCGCCATCATCGGAGGAAGCACCAAACCCACGTTGTCGCCGCCACTGGTTTTTCGATGTTGAGGCAGGGCAGCCACCGCCGTTAAGCCGTGGTGGGAGGACGATGGGATGACCGGCCGCCGCCAGAGGATCAAGACTCCACCGGGACGCTGTGGCCGGAATACCTCCATGACGCCACTGCCGTAGGACCTGATACCAAGGACGGGCAACCGCCGCCGTCAATCTCTCACCGACGCGCCTTGGAGCCGTGGTGGGAGGTCGATGGGACAAACGGCCACCGACCTTGGATTGGGATCCGCCAGGACGTCATGGTTGGATGCGAATCAGTCACCGTCGCTGGAGCTTCGGTTGTCGACGTTGAGCTCTTCCTCGCTGCCGTCTTGAGGATGTGTGTATTGTGGCGGAGCTCCGCCGCACAACGCTGAGCCACCGCCGCACCGATTGCCGCATGGGAGCGAAGCCACTACCGCCATC
Source organism: Oryza meyeriana var. granulata (assembly GCA_003991445.1). NCBI lineage: Eukaryota > Viridiplantae > Streptophyta > Magnoliopsida > Poales > Poaceae > Oryza > Oryza meyeriana. The sequence continues at coordinate 51,521 of RYFJ01001370.1, forward strand.
TTGCCACCGGGCAGTCAATGAGTCGCCAGCCGGCCTCCTCTCCGTGTGCCGCCTCTATCTCCACTACCACCGGCAGTCGGCGTCCTCCATTGCCACCGCAGTGCCGTCCGGCCGGCGCGCTAGGCGATGGGTGCCGCCGCGGGTGCCGGTAAGGATAGGGGAAACCCTATTTCCACCTTTCCTCTCTCTCAGTCATTTAGGCGGGCTGGTCTGCCATCGTCCGACCGCTTTTGGCCCAACAGCACCTACCGGCCCACACACAAATTAATAAAAATAATAAATTCGAAACCATAGATGGGCCTTGAATTCAGAATTCGGCCCATTTGGCATTTGGACCACGTTCTGTGCGCGCGGCCCAATAAGATCGTTGCCTGACGGCGTTTTCGCCCTGATTAAATTCGGTTTTATTGATAATTTGTGTTTAAGTCCCTAGAAAGGTTGATTTTTACACCGACAGTTCACTGTTCATGTAATATTTATAGTGTAAACCCTTAATTTACCAGAAATTACATCAATTTGTGTTTAGTGGTTGTAAACTTGCTGTGTAGACCTTTCTCTAGTTGGTTTCTTGCATGTGAGTCCCAGAACTCGTTAATAACTATGTGATGGTGTTTTTAAGCATTTATTTGCTTTTAAATTTGATGCAACTCCAACTATATAATCTAGATATGATTCTAGGTTAATATGCATCCATAAAAATGTGTAATCACCTAGTATAGTGACCCCTCCCTTGGAAGCATTATTTGGGTTTATCTTTTCTTGCAGATGTGATATTTTTTCTGTGGGCATAAAATTATTAATTTAATGTCATAAGGTCAATAAAAACCACAGAAAATTGGTAAATGCAAGATAAATTTCGGGAAAATACCAGTAATTACATATGACTACGTGTTCTGTGACTTTGTTTTTATGCAAGTTAACCCAGCATTAGTTTTTTGCATGACAACAGGCCATGTCTGACGCAGACTTCAACAAGAGAGAGTTCCCTGTTCTCCCTGTTAATGGGGCAAACTACCAGCCTGGGTCATGGACTGTGAAATCCACCTTTCCGCAATGGAGCTATCTCAAGCCATCCGTTTCCGCTAGTGTAGCTCCACTTCCGGTAGCAAAGCGGGCAAAGGCACTTACGTTCATCAGGAAGCACATTCATGAGTATCTCAAGGCTGAATACCTTGAGCTACATGAACCTCTCACGTTATGAGAGGCCCTGAGGGAACGCTACACCGCCGAGAAAACTGTCATTCTCCCAAAGGCTAGAGCAGGCTGGGCTCAACTTCGGTTCTATGATTTCAAGACCGTGGAGAGCTACAATAGTGCCGTGCAATGTTTCGTCAGTCGTCTTCACTTCTGTAACCGGGTGGTGACAGACATGAATATGATTGAGAAGACTCTTGACACTTTCCAACCCAAAAACTCGATGATGCAAGAGCAGTATCGCGAGGCTAAGTACGTCAAGTACTCAAAGCTTATCCAGTCGTTATTGAACGATGAAGTCCACAACAAACTTCTGATGGCTAACTACAACACTCATCCTGTTGGTTCGCAGCCTATTTCAGAGGCACATGTTGTCCATCAGAAGGATCAGAGTTCTAGACAGGGTTCTTCCAAGGGGAAGGGACCCAGGAATCACACACTGCCAAATGGGGTGAGGTTCAAGAAGGCCGCCAACCGGAGCAAGAAACCCGGTAGCTGCAAGGGGCGCAAGGCCAATGCTGGTGCTGCTAGAGGATCTCACCAGGGCGGTGAGGGTTGTTTCAAATGCACCATAGAACCTCATCTCGTTGAGATATACCATGACTGAAAGAAGAGACAGGGCCCAAAATCTCACTTTGTCCAGGTGCCAATGACCGGTGAGAAGCCTACTCCTAAGGAACCTACTGTAGTTCCTAAGGAGTCTACTACTACTGCTACTGCTGATGGTGCTGCCACGGATGTTGATCCCAAGGCTGCTGCAGATGCTAATGCCGGCCTTGGGGATGACTATGGAGACCTCGGGGACTTCGACATGGAGGGCAACGACCTCTTGGGTGATGACCAGGAGGACGTACATGGGGACATGTAGTAGTTCCCAAGTTATCAGTCATGAGTCTTAAGTCTATGTTATCATTTTGGTCAATGTAGTCTTTTCTTTTTAGCAGAACAATGAGTCGTTTATGTAATAAAGATGCTATGCATCCTGGTCAGTGTATTTAAGATGGTCCTTTACATTAATAAAGTTTTCTTGTTGAGTTATATTAGCCTTGTCTTGTTCTATGTTCTTGCTTTTTTACTTCATTGATAATGAACTGAATCAATATAGTATGATTCAATGGAGCCCGAGACATGCTTGGTTGACAGCGCGGCAACACACTCGATACTACGGGAGACTAAGTACTTCACGACATTGCATAAGCGGGATGAGAGCATCCTTACCATTGCTAGGAGTAACGGTTGCATAGTTGGCTCAGGACGAGCCACTGTCGTCCTCCCTAGGGGTACAAGAATCTTTATTGAAGAAACGTTCCTATACTGTAATGGTTGCATTTTTATTTTTGTGATAAAACTATTTTAAATAAAAATTTAGATTCAAAAATGGTTCTTTACTGGAGTTTGGAATTTTGTGCCTAGTATGATCTCAAAAATTTCTCGAAAAATCAACCCTAGAGCCTTTACAAAATCCTCTAAATTTTTCTTAAAATTAAACCCTATTCAAAAATCAAATTTCCAAAGTTTAAATCCTCAAGAACCAATTTAAACAATCTTTGGAAAAAAACTTAAATGTCACTATGCAAGCTGGGCCACCCTCCCTCATGCTCGGCCTGCTCTCTCTCTCTCCTTCGCGGCCCGCTCGGCCTAGCGCACGCGCCTGGGGTTAAAAACCCCGCGAGTCCCGCGCGTCAGCCACCCCGCCCCCGCCCTCGTTCTCGGCAGCCCGATGCTAACATGCGTGCGGCCGTGATTATCTCTAGCGCTCAGCCCCACTTGTCAGCCCCGACGGGCAGTGTCGTCTTCCTCCTTCTGCTGCTCGCTCGCCTTCTCTCTCTTCTCTCGATCTCTCTTGAGCTCTCTTGGTTTCCTCTCTCTATTAGTGCCCATGCCGCCCGATCGGCGCCTTAAAACGCACGGGACGCCTTCGTCAACCGCCGCCGTCTCGTCGCCTGGAGAGAAATCAGCGCCATCACCTCACCCGAGCACCAGAGTCAAGGACGCCATGGCCACAGAAGCTTTTTCCCTCACCGTCGGTCGCCAAAGGTCAACAAGCACGCATGGGCACTTCGTCCCGTCGCTTCGCCATCGCCTCCCTTCCCCATTTTTCCCCTCTGTAGCTGATGACGCGCACCACAGTGCTCCGCGCCATTGTTGCGTCTCGTCGGCCAAGCTCGAGCTTATCTCCCTGTGCCACCGCCTTAGTCCGTCGTCTGCTAGCTCTCAAGCTCCTCTAGAAATAGGGCAACCCTCCTCTCCTCCGGCCACCAAGAAACCAAGCCGAGACCGCCTCGCCGCCGAGCTTTTCTCTCCGCCGCCACACTGACCTGAGCAGCGTCGCCGTTCTAGAGCTCCACAGACCAAACCGCCGCCTGTGAAGGCCATGGGCCCCGGGTACCTCATTACTAGTACATGGGCCACTTGGATAGAGGATGGGCTGAACCATGTAATTAGAGATAAGATAGCATCCGGCAGGCTTTGTCTTGTATAATAAGGAAACATAGTCTTAGTCAGATAGGACTCTATCTCTAAGGAGGAAATCCCTTGGCCGTATCCGGCTGGGATCCTTATCATGTACCCCTGTCCCCTAGTATATAAAGGGAGGCAGGGCACCCCTCAGGGCAAGGACAGCAAGATCACTGATCATAAAACACCTCAGAGGAATAACACCTCAACTGGATGTAGGGTATTACCTCACATCGAGGGCCTGAACCAGTATAAACCTTCTGTGTTCCTCTGCAATCCACCGAATTCACCCTCGCCGAGTAGCCCCATAGTTTCATTGCTGGTGCAAAGCATCGACAGTTGGCGCGCCAGGTAGGGGTTCCGGTGAATTCCTCATTAGAAGATTCGATGGATTCAATCAACAAAGTCAACAGCAACAAGTTCTCCCCCGGAGATGCAATTACCTTCGGGAGCTTAGACTTCATTGCCGACCAACTCGGCAATCTCACCTTGGCTGAGGCAGATCCAATCTTGCCAGCCGGGGAACTATCCGACATTGCGCCAGTCGGCTCACAGGACGTCGCGATCTCCTTCCCCGACTTACTGCGACAGTCCTTCACATCGCCAAGCATCGGGACAACCCTCTCCTTCGGCGTCCGACTTGCGCTAGGCCTTGAGCCAGCCCAGGTTAGGCTGAGAAGGGAAGAGGTCGTCAATCTCCCTCACAGCTCCAGCGACGCTGCGCATCAAAATCCCGCGCAGCAGACCCGATCTCCAGCAATTCAGTTTGGACACGGCCAAGCGTCATTTTAGATTGGATTTAGAGAGGTCGGAGTCGTTCTCACTCCAATAAACTATTCGGAGTCCAACACTAAGTCGGATAGCGGTTCGAGCGCCAGTTCGGACTCTAATTCGGCAACCTTCCTCCTCTCCCGCGAGATCTTCATGGCTTCAACACCACCTTCCGAGGTACGCCGACTACAAGAGGAGCAACAGGAGGAGGCGCACCGACTACGACAAGAGGAGGCCAACCGCGAGGCCCGCAATGACGAGCTACGCCAGGCTGGGCGAGTCGCTCAGCAACAGATCCTCCAAACCAAGATTGGCGACCACGACGTCTTCGTCACGCCACAACAGAACGTTGTGGCCGCCGCAACTCTGCTGGACACACTCCAGCTCGGGGCCGATCACCAGGCCACCCCGACTATCGCTAAGATCAAGGCGATGATCATAGCTGCTGCCTGTCAGCAGCAACAGCAGTCGGGCGACACAGTTATTCCAACCAACCGGTCGGGTTCTCCGGCGGCAGACTCATCTGCGTCAACGCGACGCTGGGCGGCCTGCTCCAGTCGGCAACGCGAAGAGTCCCGGCAAACCACGCTCGACAACACCAACAATGACAACCGGCGGCGTCGCTAGTACGATCGCCGACCCAACCAAGACCTCCGAGTGCGACTGCACCGCGACCTTCGCCACACCTTAAACGCTCGACGTGAAGAACGCGAAGAAGATGAACGCTGCCGACTGGAGGACGAAAACGAGCGCTTCGGTCTCCACCACGAGCGGCTGCACCACCAAGATCGGAGTCGGAGCCCTCACGAAGATGAAGGCATCCTAGCCTTCACTCGGGAGCTACAGGACGTCTTTTGGCCGACTGGCTTTAAGCCCACCGGGATCGAAAAGTATGACGGCAAGACAAACCCCGAGTCCTGGCTCACCGTTTACACCCTAGCAGTTCGGGCTGCTGGGGGCGACAGCAGAGTCATGGCTAACTACCTCCCAGTCGCGCTAGCCGACTCGGCGAGGACATGGCTGACAGGCCTCCCGAGGCGGTCGATCGGTTCCTGGGGACAACTCAGGGAGCAGTTCATCGCTAATTTCCAGGGGACCTACGACAGACCCGCTTCGGAGCATGATCTTTATCAACTGCACTAGAAGAAAAACGAGTCTTTGCGCGAATTCATCAAAAGGTTTTCCGAGAAGTGCAACCAAATTCCAACTGTCAAAGACGAAGCCGTCATTGCCGCCTTTCGCAAGGGGGTAAAAGACGCTCCGCTTATCGCAAAATCACTCGGAAGCCACCATCCACGGTCCGGGCGCTCTTCGACATGGCTAACAAATACGCCGACTCGGCCGAGGCGGTCGCTGAGGCCCTCGATGAGAAGAAGGAGCCCCGACAGAAGGACCAGAAGGCGAAAGCCGACAACGAGCCGTCTCAAAATAAGTCTGGCAGCCGCAAGCGGAAGTCGGACAACGAGATGGCCAACATGGAGCGCAGTCGGTCGCGGCCCCAGCGGAACAACGACTACCAGAAAGTCATGAGCGGGCCATGCCCCTTCACCCCAAGGGCAAGCACGCGGCCAAAGACTGCTACATGCTCAAGAAGTTTGCCTCCGAGCAGGCTTCATCGTCTGGCGCCGACAAGGACAAAGACAAGCCAGACCTGGATCCGGCTGATGATTTCCAAGATCCTCAAGCCGAGCTCAACCATATCTTCGGGGGGCCACTCGCGTACGAGTCCAAGCGCAAACAGAAGCTATCAGCGCGCAACATCAACACGGTTGTAACAGCCCACTTTTGTTCATTGGTGCATAAAACCGTTTTTCATGTGCATGCATTGCATGTCATCTTTCGTGCATGAAAAATCCCAGCCAACGGGTTAAAGATCGTGCGATCTGTATAAACCAGTGCCTTAGGGGCAAATCTGAGCAGGCGCAGACAGTGACAATGGAACGGACCGTCCGAACTGGGAGTGGATGGTCCGGCAAAGCAAAGAGCAGAGCCGGCGAGCTTCTCGGTGACGGCGGCTTTGGTTGTAGTCGGGCCCCAAGGAGAAAGGATAGAGGATGAGCAAATACTCTCCCGAGCTCGCGCCCGTGCCCTCTCTCGCGAGCCCACGCCCGCGCCCTCTTGCTCCCGAGCCTGAGCCCGCGCCCGCGCCAGCGCCCTCTTCCGAGCCCGCGCCCGCGCTCTCTCGCGCCCGTGCCCGTGCCCTCTCTCGCGAGCCTACGCCCTCGCCCGCGCATTCATCCAATGGGTCTCGTGTTTGGATCGCATGGTTGTTGGAGATAGTCCTCAAGTGTGAATCTTTGATGCGTGGTACTATCTTTTGTGCCCCTGTCCTCCATCGTCCAAACGAGATCACGCAAGGATCTCTCCCCGCCCGTGCGGCTCGACCAGGTGGCTTCCTCTGCGCGCCCCAGACCACTGGAGAGGGAGTGGCAGAGCCACCTTGGGACCTCGCGAGATGCCCCCGACAGCCTCAGCGGCGCCCTGCCCTGTCCCATCCGTCTGTTGCACGCTTACCCGCGCACACATCATCGCGAGACGATGGAGAACCAGCGCCCCTCCCCTCTCCTCTCCTTCCCTGCCTTCCTTTTTAACCAAGCCTATGTCCTCCTGCTTCCCCAGCTCACCCTCTTTCTCACCTGCCAAGGACCCAAAGGATTGCCCCTTGGTTCGCTGAGAACGTGAGGTGCCGTCCACGGCGCCGGCGAGCACACGCTTTCCGTCTGAGAGCTTCGGTGAGTTTTACCTTGTCTCAGCTGTGTCACACGTGTTCTTGCCCGACCTAACTCCTTTTCGCCCTCGGCAAGCAGCAGGCACCACTGCAGCCCCATCGTGTTTTGCAACGCCGACCGGGTGCCGCCGTGATCTTGCGGCCGCTAAACTGCGCCCTGGTGAGTTAGCGCTGTCCTGGCCGTATCACCATCTTCCCTTCACTCTTTGAGCTCATCATAGCACTTGTCTGCAGCCTCCATCACGAGCGACCCTGTTGCCGAGCCGACCACCGCCTCAACGTCGCACCCCACGGCTTACACTCTTCGGTGAGCTTCTGTTTCTGCATGTACTTCCTTTTTATTCCTGGGAGGCCACTAGTTCTCCCCACGTCCTTGGCTTGGCCTGTCATGCCATTGTTTTGCCATCCACCCAAGCGTCACCACCGTGGCCATATGTGTGGATGAGGCTCAATCGGAGCATGGCCGCATGTAGTAGAGCCCTTCGATCTTGCATGCAGGACCCCTAGAGCTTCCTCGTGCCCTGCATGCGCTAGCCATGCACTCGGGCATGAGAGGACAGAGGTAGACGAGCCGTGCATTAGCTTGGCCTTCACCGAGCACCTTAGGTGCGCTTGTGTTTGAGTGAGTAGTAGCCACCCCTTCAGCCCCATGCAAGCCGGGTTGGCCCCTCTAGCATCAGAGCGGGATAAAACCCCGAGTAGAGTAGTTGCTGTCGTTTTCCCGTTTTTGCTGGTTGTCGTTAACGAGCAAAGATGCTGTTCCTCTTTTGTTTTCGTTTTTAGGATTGAGTAGACTTCGTTTAGCCGTATCTCCCTCATACGAACTCGGATTCAAGCTATTCTTTTTCCTAAATTCATCTAAAATCATGCACTTCCATATTCTGCAAAAATATTTGTACTTCCTGTTCTGTTAAATATTTTGCTGTTGTTTTCATTACATTCGTTTGGTATTCTCGTAGAACACGACGTTGTTGACCCGGTTGTGGAAGGATCAGAAGAGTTCCAAGAAGTCCAGGAACAAGGCAAGCACCCCCTTGATCAATTGCTCCTATATTTCAAACTTACAAACTATATTGATTGCAAACTATTATGCATGCGATGTTTTACTTGAAAATGTGTGGGATTGGGTAGTTAACCTCTTGTTGCATATGCCCTGTCCTTGTTACTTGAGTATCATGAATTTCTTGTCACTTATGTTGCCACTGAAAATTTGGGTTCATGTGGTTGGGAAGATGTCAATAGGTATGCTTAGTTTGCTTTTTAATCAATGCTACTTGTTACTTGATTTTGGGATGTTGGGGAAAAGAAGCATTTGCGAAAATATGGAAATGAACAGTGGGTATTTTTTTCCCCTGTGCTCTTGGTGGAAAATAAAAAAAAAACTGAAAAACATGCTTTTGGACTTGGCGAGTGGATGTAGTGTTCGGTGCCTTGTTGTGGTACCGATTAGATAGTTGTCTTGCCCGGGTCACTAAGGACCGATTCTATGGTGTAGCTAGAACCAAGAAGCACAGTGCAAAGCACATGTGCTCTTATGGGAGTTCCTAGCTTAGTATATTGTTGATACCTAGCAATAGACCCGCCAGGTAGTAGTAGGTCATTATTGTTGACATTGGGATAGTGCGGGTTATGGTTTTTGTCCATAGCCCGAGGGTACCTTGATTATTGTTCAAGGTGACCAGCACATCGTATGAGCCTTGGGAATTTTGGGAGCCTCCCAACTCCCTAGGGATGGATCATAAGCGCGGGATTATTACTAGGTCAACGATTAGAAAGGCTTTATCATTGATGGTGTGAGCCTCCTGTGTGGTAACTCATATTGTCCTTGTCATGTGGGTACATTGTACACACTCTCGAGAGTTAAAACTATTCGAATAAGCCGTGTCCTCCGGTTATGGACGACTTGGAAATTCTCCACCGTAGTAGTTTTAATTTTTGGGAACTGTTTTGGGGAAAGATCTTGGTGCGAACGGGGAGTTCGCTGGATGGTTGTGGCAGCGTGTTGCCACTGTTGGCTGGCATGGGCAGGGAGCCCATTATGTTGGAAACACTTGGGTTGATCTTATATACTTGTTTGCTGTGCTATCTTGTTTTAACAAAAATTCGTTGCAAAACCGCAATGTTTTCGCTATGTATATTATGATTTATGCAAACTGCAGACCTGAACCATTCCTTGTTTATCTTCGCATATTATGGAATACCATTGCAAACACTATAAGTCTTGCGGAGTACGTATTGTACTCACACACGCTTGTGTGACTTCTTTTTCTTAGAGATGGTTGAGGAGGACCCGACAATCGGGTACTTCTATGCAGCGGGTTTTGGAGACAACGACGACGGTGCTTACTAGGGCTTACCGGTTGGTTGCCTGTGGGCGGGCAGAGGCATACTTGCTGGTTTTTGGTGCCTCTATTATCTTGTTTCCGTTGTTGAACTCTTTGTTAATTTGTTGTTCTATTTGGCCGGTCGGCCTCTATGTAATCGCTAAAGTCTAGACTCTTGTACGACTTATGTTTGGACTGCTGTGAGCTGAACCTGTGATGTATGGATTATGATGCCAATGTTGAATGTGTGTGCTAGCAATTGATCGTGGGACTAGCACGGTACACACATAGGGTTCGGGGTCAAACCCGGGTCCGACAACGGTCTCCACGGCAGACACCCCCAATACCTGCGCTGGTCAGAGATGGCCATCACCTTCAATCGCGCAGATCACCCAGATCGGGTTTCCCACCCGGGACGCTATCCACTCGTCTTGGACCCGGTCGTCAGAAACATCAGGCTGAAGAAAACCCTCATCGACGGAGGTAGCGCGCCCAATATTCTGTTTGCCAAGACTTTGGACGAGATGAAGATTCCTCGTTCAGAACTACGGCCGAGCACTGCGCCCTTCCACGGGATAATTCCCGGCCTGTCATCAACTCCACTCGGGCAGATAACCTTGCCGGTAACCTTCGGCACGCGGGATAATTTCCGCACAGAAAACGTTTGCTTCGAGGTCGCCGACTTCGAGACCGCGTACCACACGATACTCGGACGACCGGCACTCGCCAAATTTATGGCGATACCGCACTATACATACATGGTGCTGAAGATGCCTGGGCCAGCGGGAGTCCTCTCCCTCCGCAGCGACATCAAGCAAGCCTTCACCTGCGACAAGGAGAGCTACGAACTGGCTCAATCACAAGAGGCGGCAGTCGGGCGCGATAGCATTCGGCAAGCCGTCACAACAGAAGTCGAGCAAGATTAAGTTCCGGCGAAAAAAGCAGCAAAGTCGGGAATTTCAGCGGACTCTGACACAAAGAAGATCCCCCTGGACCCTTCCGACCCCTCCAAGACTGCTCTAGTCGGGACCGGACTCGACCCCAAATAGGAAGACGTGCTCGTCACCTTCCTCCAAGCCAACAAGGATATCTTCGCGTGGAAACCGTCCGACATGCCGGGCGTACCAAGGGAGGTGATCGAGCACGCCCTAAACGTGAAGACAAACGCCAAGCCAGTCAAGCAACGGTTGCGGCGCTTCACTCAAGACCGCAAAGATGCTATTCGGGAGGAAATTACCAAGCTCCTCGCAGTCGGGTTCATCAAGGAGGTCTACCACCCGGACTGACTGGCAAACCCAGTTCTGGTCCGGAAGAAAAACGGTAAATGGCGCATGTGCGTCGACTACACCGACCTCAACAAAGCATACCCCAAGAACCTATTTGGTCTTCCCCGGATAGACCAGGTGGTTGATTCCACGGCAGGGTGCGACCTACTCAGCTTTCTCGACTGCTACTTGGGATACCATCAAATCAGCCTGAGGGAGGAAGACTGCTTGAAGACATCTTTCATCACGCCGTTTGGAGAGTATTGCTATATCACAATGCCGTTCGGTCTGAAGAACGCGGATGCAACCTATCAACGGGCTATTCAGCGGTGTCTGCACACTCAGATCGGGCGCAACGTGGAAGCCTACGTCGACGACGTGGTGATCAAGACCAAGTCCAAAGAAGACCTCATCGCTGACTTGGAAGAAACCTTCCAAAACCTTCGAAGATTCAAGATGAAGTTGAACCCGGAAAAATGCACCTTCGGTGTGCCATCTGGAAAGTTACTCGGCTTCATCGTCTCGCACCGCGGCATCGAGGCCAATCTGGAGAAAGTCAACGCCATCAGGCACATGGCACCCCCGACCAACCTCAAAGACGTCCAGAAGCTGACAGGCTGCATGGCGGCACTCAGCCGGTTTATCTCCCGACTGGGCGAACGGGGCATGCCCTTCTTCAAGCTACTCAAAAAGGCCGACAATTTCCAATGGACTCCGGAAGCCCAACGAGCCTTCGAAGACTTCAAATAGTTCCTCACATCACCCCCCGTGTTGGCGTCACCTCTGCCCCAGGAACCGCTAATGCTATATCTGGCGGCAACAACATAGGTAGTCAGCACGGTGCTGGTGGTTGAGCGATCCGAACAGGGTCATATTCAAAAAATACAACGGCCAGTCTACTTTGTCAGCGAGGTCCTTGCCGACTCCAAAACGAGATATCCGCAGGTCCAGAAGCTGCTATATGGCCTACTCATCACAGTCCGGAAGCTGGTGCACTATTTCCAAGCACACCAAGTCATGGTGGTCACAGCATTTCCACTCGGGGATGTCCTTCATAATCGTGAGGCCACTGGCCGAATCGCCAAATGGGCACTCGAGTTGATGGCGTTCGACATCACCTTCCAGCCACGGACAGCAATTAAATCTCAAGCTCTAGCCGACTTCGTGGCCGAGTGGACAGAAGTCCAACTGCCAACACCAACAGCAAAGCTAGAGTACTGGACAATGTACTTCGACGGTTCTCTACGGATCGGCGGCGCCGGGGCTGGAGTCATATTGACCTCCCCTACCGGCGAAAAACTGAAGTACGTTTTACAAATCCACTTCCCGGCTTCCCACAACGTCGCCGAGTACGAGGCCCTTCTTCACGGGCTCCGCATTGCTATATCACTCGGCATACGTCGACTGGTTGTGCGCGGGGACTGTCAACTCGTGGTAAACCAAGTCATGAAAGACTGGACCTGTCTCGACGATACCATGGCGGCATACTATCAGGAGGTCCGCAAGCTGGAAAACAAGTTCGACGGGCTGGAAATCACACATGTCCTGCGTCAATACAACGACGCGGCAGACGAGCTGGCAAACATGGGATCCAAGCGAGAAGCAGTTCCGACTGGAATCTTTGTCGAGCAACTTACAGCACCATCAGTCAAGAAGAAACTGGCACCGGAGCAGTCAGGAGGCGAGCCTACCCCGACCACAGATAAGGTGCTGCACATATGTCAAGACTGGAGGACTCCTGTTGTCAAATTTCTCCTGGACGACCAACTCCCAGAAGATCGCAGTCAAGCCGAGCAGATAAAGTGTCGAAGCAAAAGCTTCCTACTAGTCGGAGAAGACCTGTACCGAAGAAGTGCATCCGGTGTCCTCATGCGCTGCGTCACCACCGAGGAAGGCAAGCAGATTCTACATTCAATTCACTCGGGCATATGTGGCAACCACGCCGCATCCAGGACGTCAGTCGGAAAGGCTTACCGGCAGGAATTTTTCTGGCCCACAGCAGTAACAGACGCCAAAGACATCGTTCGCAAGTGCGAGGGTTGCCAGTTCTACGCAAGACAAACAAACCTCCCAGCCCAGGAACTCCAAACTATCCCCATTTCCTAGCCATTTGCAATATGGGGGCTCAACATGGTCAGGCCTTTCAAGAAAGCGCCAGGAGGGTTCACACATTTATTCGTCGCGGTGGATAAATTCACCAAGTGGATTGAGTCTAAACCCGTTGCAACAATTACAGCGGCACGAGCAAAGGACTTCATCATGAGTATACTATACCGGTTCGGGGTCCCTAACCGCATCATCACCGACAACGGCACTCAGTTCGCGGCCGATGTATTCCAAGACTTCTGCGACAATTTCGGCATCAAGATCTGCTACGCATCTGTGGCACACCCACGGAGCAACGGGCAGGTCGAATGAGCCAACGGTATGGTCTTACAAGGCATCAAGGCCAGGATATTCGACCGACTACAACCATATGCGGGCCGATGGGTACAAGAACTCCCATCCATTCTCTGGTCTCTCAGAACCACGGTTAGTCGGGCAACAGGGCAATCGCCTTTCTTTCTGGTCTACGGTGCCGAGGCTATGCTACCTACCGAGATACAGTTCAGCTCTCCGCGAGTCCGAGCTTACTCAGAAGATGACTCCAACAATACCCGACTGGTCGAACTAGATCAGCTGGAAGAAGTAAGAGACACCGCAACAATCCAGTCGGCAAGGTATCTTCAAGGCCTACGTCGCTACCGCAATCGCAATGTCCGTGGCCGCGCCTTTTTGGTCGGGGATCTCGTTCTGAGGAAAATACAAACCACCAAAGACAGGCATAAACTATCCCCAATCTGGGAAGGGCCATTCATTATAGCCGAGGTCACGCAGCCAGGCGCCTACCGACTGAAGACCGAAGACAGCGTTCTCATCAACAACTCATGGAACATAGAACAGCTACGTCCTTTCTATACCTGAGTTCTATAATTTTCATGTGTACAGTTCTTCTGACTCACTACGCCACTTGAATCAACCGAGTAGTGAGTCGGGGGCTGCATGTATATATGTGTCCTGTCAATAACATACGAGCTTATCTTACTTCGGTTACGAAGCCTTACTACGACTGTCACGTTTGCCCGAGTACAGCTTCTTACTTTGAACGTTTTTATTAAGTTCTGACAAACTAACTCGGTGCATACTACACGGTCGGGTAATGCTAATGACGACTGAGTAACGAGCTTGGCGGCACTACACACATATTTACACATGCTTGTTTAACAAAAGTTTATATACACCGACTACATAACATGTTGCCCTTACAGACCCAGGTCTCGGGTAATTATTTCAGCAGTCGGCTTCGCCCGGGTGATTAGCTCCAGCGCCTCCTCGGGCGTCGTCTCTTCGGCAAACCCCTCCCCAATGGCCTCAATATCCGCCCTTGGGTAGATGGACTTGGTCATCGCCAGGGTCTGGGCCACGCCGGCGACAATACGCTCATCTGAGTACTTTTTCAGGGCACTCAGTGCACCCTCGAGACGCGTCTCGATCTGGGGGATTCTGCTGCAACTAGTCCCCACAGGGCGGGGATCTATGAGGTCAAGGAGCCCTTTCACAGACCCGACGAGGGCCTCCTGTGACTCCCTGATCACTCTTATCTCCTCTGTGTAGAACCGATACTAGTCCCAGACATTGGCTCTCATGTCTGCCCAGGTCCGCCGGCAAGTAAACTTGTCAGATTCAAATATAGACGGAACGACTAAAGGATTGGCTAAGGCCGCTGTCGGGTTAAGGACTTACTTTCGTAGTCGGCCTCCCACCCGGCCACAGTTTTTTCCAGTTTAGCTTTTTCCTTACCGAGCTTGGCGACGGTCTCCTTCAACTCGGCCTTCTCTCAGTCAAGCTCGGCGTTGGCCTTTGTCAGGTCGGCCTTGACCTTCTCAAGCTTGGCCCAAGCTTCTTCGGCTTCCTTCAGCTGTGATTCCCTCTCTGTTCGGGTCTTCAACTCCGCTTCGAGGGCTGCACCACAGATTAGCCAAGAGCTCAACCGTGCAGTCATGACATAACTGGGCAGTCGGGAACAACGCAGCTGGATGAATGCATCAACGGTTCGGTCGGGAAGATATACCCGGGGACCTTACCTCTGATCTTTCCGGCTAGGGCCCATGTCTCCGCCCTGAGCTGGTCGGCGCCACTCTTCAGCCAGGCCTCCCTCCCCGCATGACGCTCCTCCATCTCGGCCTTCAACGCCCGGAGCTGCTCCAGTTCTGCGAGGTGGGGAGCCACCTTGACCAAGATTTCCATCTATCGCCTCATTGCGGTCGACAAGCTTCTGCTCAGGATAAGAGACAGACCAAGGACGGAGTCAGACATCAAAACAAGAAGATTGCCAAGGCTCTACCACAAGAATCATACCGCAACTCCCTGGGACCCGCTGATGGCGGCACGAAGCAAGCTTTCGCGCTCTCTCCTCGCGACGACTTCATCAAGCCTGAAGCTCTTCGCTGTCCCATCAGGAGCCGTCCATGTGAATGTCCGGGGCATCACGCGTGGAGGAGCTTCGATCCGGGGCAGATGCGGGATCTTTGGCGGCGGTGGCGACGATGACGATGACCACAACGGCGATGGGGTCCTGGCCTCAGCGCCGTCGTCCCCCGCGACCTCGGGGACCGGCTCAGGGGCTCCATCTGCGGCCTCCGTGACGAGCGACGCCTCGGGGGCTGGGGCCTCAGCCTCAGCAGCCGCCTCTCGGTCGGGTGGCGGCAGCGACCCTACAGTGGGGGCCACCTTGGTCTCCGCGACCAGGCTGGCCACCGGCTCAACAGGTTTGTCCGTGGCCGCTGGCTCGGCTGGGGCAGGCTCATCAAGGGGAGCGGTCGGGTCGACTTCCTTGAGATCGATATCGGCCCGCTTCCTGCACGACGAAACAATGCATCACGACACTGCTTCAACACACAAAAATTTCAGAAGACCTGGAGCAGCGCACCTCTTGGAGAACTTCAGCTTCTTGCTGGGCGACCCGGTCCCCGGTGGAGCGCTAGCTCCGGCAGTCGGCCTGGTCGGTGCCACAATCGACAGCGGCGCATCAACCCGAGTCGGCCCCGACTCCGGTGTGGTCGGCTTGGGCGCCTCCGCCCCTGGCAGCGTCTGCTCTAGCCGGCCCCTCGGTGGCGCCGCGGCCGGACTCGACAGCGTCGGGCTCAAACCCGCAGGTCTCAACCTGGGACTTGACCGCTTGGGCATCGCGGCGATGGCGTCCTTTATCTTCAGGCTTCCGGCCACGGCGCGTGCCGTCATGGCCCCCTCGCCCGGATATAATATCGGCTTCTTCCCCGCTCTCTTGGAGTCGGGTTGGGCAGCTGAGGGACTTCTCGGCCTCTTCTTCGACACGACGGCCGACAACGGGCGGGAGTCCTCATCAAACTCCACACACCACTACAAGAAATTCAACAAGATACATCATATACTGCCGGGGACTTAGATATCCGAGTCCACGGGCATGCGCTACGAAGGGAAGACGGATGTTACCTCGGACCGGGGCCAGCTGCGCCTGTAAGACGCAATGTGTCTCTTCTTGTCCTCGGTCTCAATCACCCCGCTGGAGAAGTATCCGAACAAGGTCTCCGTCACCTTCCGCTCGTTGGCCGATTCCCGGCTGACCCGGTCAGGGTCATGTTTTCCCTGGTAATCCCAGCCAAACGCGCTCCTCAGCTTCAGGGGCTGGAAGCACCGAGTCAGGAACCGCCTGGCCACCCAGGGACTAGTCAGACCGGCCTTCTTGAAATTATTCAGCTTCGTCAGTAGTTGGTGCACTTGACCCATCTCTTCATAGGTCGGGTCCGCCGACCAATTCGGCAGAA
This sequence comes from Oryza meyeriana var. granulata, assembly GCA_003991445.1. Taxonomy (NCBI): domain Eukaryota; kingdom Viridiplantae; phylum Streptophyta; class Magnoliopsida; order Poales; family Poaceae; genus Oryza; species Oryza meyeriana. The sequence continues at coordinate 68,103 of RYFJ01001370.1, forward strand.
CTACCGGCGGTGAGCCGGTGAATGGCTGCAAGGAGGGAGCAAGATCTGCGCAATAAAACCACTCCTTGTGCCAGCCCTTCAAGGAGGATTTCAAGGGAAGATCAAGATACGACCTTTTCCTATCACTCCTCAATTGAAGACCAGCCCCCCCAATTACATTGATGCTATTTTTGGAGGGCTGAGGTTTAATGTGGAACAAATGCCTAAAGAAGTTGAAATGGGGTTCCACACCCAAATAGCACTCGCACAGAGTGACAAAGATAGAGATCTGAAGAATCGAGTTGGGATTCAAATGCACCAACTCTAACTCATAGAAGTCAAGGATGCGGCGGAAGAAATCAGAAGACGGAAGGCACAAGCCTCGATCGAAAAAAGAGGCGAAGACTACCGTTTCACCAGGTTGGGGATTTGGGCTCGACTCATCCCTAGCCGGCCGCCAGCGAATCACCTCCTGACTGGGCAACTTAAGTTCGCTCTCCAGCCGCCTCAGCTTCACCGAGCCGCAATCCGAAATCGGCCAAGAACTCCCCCGCGCCCCCGCAAGATCTGAAGCCTTCAGCATGACTGGAGGCGATGAGATTTGGGGAAAAGCAAATCGGGGGCTTGGATCAAACAAAGAGGATTGAAATCGCCCGAGTTCGGGTGGGAATGGCAGTAGCTAACCCTAGCCGGGCGGGAGGCGAAAAGTTGGGCGCGAAGGCGGAAGACGAAGCGGTTGGCTGATTTGGGGAAGATGAGGGAATCTTTTTCTCTCTCCCTGCTTTTATAGAGCCGATGCCGACTCTATGGGCTTGGGCCTACACAGTCAGCACTGTGCCAACAAGATATGAGTTCCTACAGTAGCATGCTCCATATGGGCCGTCCGCAGGCTGAGTTGAAATTATAGTGCTGATGCTACTGACAGGAGCCGATGAGGAAAATAAGCATGCTTCATGAGAGCCTTATTGCCAAAACATATATGTTTGGGTATCTATTTTAATCGCCAGGTCTCGAGGATAAATCCTTACAAGGATCACAAGCTGGTCTTCATTAAAATTGGAGATACAGGTATCTTTCTCGGGTACACCTGACCACGCTGTGGATTTATTTTCATAAAGTGGTACTCGGCCTACATGCGTGGCCATCAGTTGCCATGAGCAACATTTTACCCGCTGACATGACGCGGAAGAGTCTAACTTTCGAGTAGTGCACTACTCGGGAGAGACTATAAATATCCTTTCCCGCTGACATGATGCAGAGGAGTCTAACTTCCGAGTGGGATGCCACTCGGAAAAGACTATAAACCCCTTTTTCCAGCTGACATGATGATGAAGAGTCCCATATACGAGGAGCATTCTACTCGGCAAGACTATAAACACATATTCCGACTAACATGAAGTTGAAGAGTCCTACGTACGAGTAATCTCCTACTCGGCAAGACTATAAAATTTATTCCGGTTAACATGATACCGAAGAGTTTCAAATACCAGTAGTAATCTACTCGAGAAAGACTTCCAGGTTAAAGATCTTTGACTTTATGTTTAATTGTCTTCACAATTAAGCACAAAGTCGAGGGCTACACCTAATAGGTGCGCCAATTCGGCGCACACTATTCATATATCTACATGAAGCCCTTCATAGCCTCGCTACCAGCTGACATGAAGCAGGACTCAGAAGAAGACTTACTCGGACAAAGAGTACTCGGGGGCACTGCACTCGGGCAACCTTCACCGAGGAGGACGAGCACTCGGCATCACCTGTGACTCAACTATGAAGGTCTCAGGGGCTACTGTGGAGGCCATGGGCCCCGGGTACCTTATTACTAGTACATGGGCCACTCGGATAGAGGATGGGCCGAACCATGTAATTAGAGATAAGATAGCATCCGGCAGGCTTTGCCTTGTATAATAAGAAAACATAGTCTTAGACGGATAGGACTCTATCTCTAAGGAGGAAATCCCTTGGCCATATCCGGCTGGGATCCTTATCATGTATCCCTGTCCCCTAGTATATAAAGGGAGGCAGGGCGCCCCTCAGGGCAAAGACAGCAAGATCACTGATCATAAAACACCTCAGAGGAATAACACCTCAACTGGACGTAGGGTATTACCTCACATCGAGGGCCTGAACCAGTATAAACCTTCTGTGTTCCTCTGCAATCCACCGAATTCACCCTCGCCGAGTAGCCCCATAGTTTCATTGCCGGTGCAAAGCATCGACACCGCCATCGTTGGACTCCCCAAGCCACCGGGAAGCTTCTCTGCCCCTCACCACCGCCGATTAGCCTCTGAACCGAAAACGCCCAAATTCCCTTCGCCGCCGTCCGCCATCGCCGCCGTTCTGATTCTCGCCGACGACGAAGGTAGAGTAAAATTAACCCTCTCCTTTTCCTTCCTCACGAAATATTGCACTCAAACCGCCCTATCCCGAGCCCTTCCGCCATCCGGATGGTCGCCGTTGGCGACTAAATGACCATTGCCGCCGCCGCCATTTCTGGACGACCGTCGTCGACCATCTTCCACCACCCACTTGTCCAATCTGAACCGTTCACTTGATTTGCCGTCGTCTCCGCATCCCGTAGCCGTTGGCCACTCGCTGTGGTTCGCCGCCGCCGGCGAGATCAACCTCGGCGACCATCGGTTGTCGATCTCCCGCCGTGGCCAGCTCCGTCGGCCCAGCCGACGTGGCATGCCACACGGCATGCCACGTCAGCCGGACGCGGGCCACCCTAGATCCACGCGGCACCCCCTTCCTCAGGCACTGACAAGTCGAACCCACCCGTCGCGTCCCCATCTCTCGTCGCACTGACACGTCGGGCCCACACGTCAGTGCCCATCCCTTGGCCCTACACGTCAGTCCCACATCCTCTCTCTTCCTCACTGTCGCAATGGCCCCACCTGCCAGCATCTCTCCTCAACTATTTTCTTTACTGGCCCCACATGTCAACCTCAGCACTCTCCTCTCTCTCTCTGACCCAAGGACCTCACCTGTCAGTCTCTAAGAAATTTCCTTTTATTTTATTTTTATTCCTTTTCTTTCCCTAAATAATTTTAATCCTTTTTAATTCCAAGAAAATAACTCAAACTTTGAAAATTCATAACTTTTAAACCGTAACTCCATTTGAGCCCATTCAACTCTCAAAATTTTTCTAAAAATGAGATTTACACATTGGCACTATTAGTTGTATGAGATAGGTTCTAATTCTTGATGTTTTTGCATGTTTTCTTTTCGCGACGTGTAGAAACCGTTTCTGAGGAGTCGCCGAAGGAAGATTTTGTCGAAGACTCGTAGGATCTCGAGCAAGGTAAGTCACCCTTGACCATATTGGACCCATGATTTTAAATTTTATTTTATTTCTAAAACTTGCATAATTAGGAACACGACTGTTATCGGCCACGGTTCGTAATCGAATCCGTCTGGTCTAATCTATTTGCTGCATTTTACCTGCCTTGAATAAATTGTTGCCCTGTCCTTTGTAACCTTGTCATCCTAGTATTCGTACTTGAGTACGAATATCGATGACCCTATTTTATCTAAAAATATGACGATGGGAAAAACCAGGGTTTTAAATAAAATGATTTTTAAACCTCGACACCCTTGGTCGAGTGTTTGCGAAATAAAATAGTTTTATAAAATTTGGTCATGAGTCGTCGCTGCATGTGTGGTTGCAACTTCACGTGACATTTAAGGACCGTTTCCTTGAGGAATTGCACTGAGCATATAACAGTGCGACCACACGGGTGGAATGGGACGCCCTTGGCCGAGTAACTAGTGTTCCCAGGATCGTTTTCAATTGCTAATAAATGTGGGAACGGCTGAGTGCCAAGAGGGCGATATACCTTGTCCCTGAGTATAGGAAATGAGTTCCTGGCACTTGGTTGAGAGAACCCATTTATAGGGCAACGTGCTATCCTAGAAAGGCTCTGGAAAGGCCTTGTCGCAAACCTCCCCGCTTGGCCAGTGTGGGAGTAAGCTCGTGTCATGTGGAAAAAGTGTGCATCCTTTGCAAAGGTCTTTAAACTGTTCGAACAGCCATGCCCACGGTTACGGGTGAATGTGAAGTGATTCCTCTAGCGTAGATTTTATTTTATAAATATCTGTACAATTGTTTTGCGGGTTGGGAATCGTTACCAGAATCGGTCTGTGTGACTGATGGATGGCCTGTGTGGCCTGAAACGGGCTTGTGTGACCCAGGGTGTTGGATGACACCGTAGTTGAGTTGTCTGAGTTAAGTGACAAGTTTTAAAATTAAGAATCCACCTAAATGGAGGTACTAGAGGATGGTACGCTCCAAATTGAAAATTGTGACAAGTCTCAGACTTGTGGAATGGGTTGAGACGCGAGTCTCTTCCCGACTGACTTAACTGAGGTGAATTGTTGCAAAGCAACTCAGGGAATGGATGGAAGCATGAGCTTCTTTCTGACAACTCAAAGAGCACAGTTAGAGTTTTAAAACCACAAAAATCTTTGAAAACCACTTTTGCAAAATAACCCTAACCTTCCTTGCTAAACCTTACATGCCACCTAATTTCCGTGACTTGCTGAGTACCTCGTGTACTCACCCTTGCTTACTTTCTCTTAAAAGTTTACGAAGATGAAGACCCCACCCTCAGCCAGTACTATTAGGATCAAGTCGAGTACGAAGAGTTTTAGGGTTTCGATCTAGGTCCCAAGCTTTGCTTGTGGATATAGGTCTATCCGTGTTTTTTCGCTGCTTACTTTTGTAATGTATCGTTGCATGTCTTGGATTCTGTCCGAGGCTGTAACTTATGTAAGGACTATGTATATTAAATAAAGTAGGTTTGGCTGTAATCCACCGATGCCCTATATGTATCAGCTGGTCTCCTGGGACTGGTACAGGTATTACAGGTAATAGCGTTTCTCCTCTGTTAACCTGTACGGGTTAACGGGAGAGGGGCGTTACATATACCCAAGTCCTGAACACACGCTCCTTACTTTTAAGGATATTCGACGCTGCGGCTACCACCTCACCACAACATGTGAAGGAGGAGATGAATTTCTCTTCATGACATTGTCTAAGGACGATGAGACCATAGTGGTTGAGAAGATGCCAGGGAGCTCCGATAGACTGTATTATCCTAAAATAAAACCCCAAAATGAATATGTTGCGATGCAGACAATCTATAGGAACTCAGAGTCTTTTAAGATCTGGCATGAGAGATTAGGTCATCTTGGATTGACTATGATGCGAAAAATAGTCACTAGCTCGCTAGGTCATGGCATAAACACTAAAAATTTTCCTAAGGAGTTTGTGTCTCGTTTGTGTAACGAGAAAACTGATCATTCGACCATCCTTTAAGAAGTTGAGGGTCAAACCCCTACGGTTCTTGGAGAGAATCCAAGGGGATATTTGTGGACCCATATACCCTTGGTCTGGGCCATTCAGATATTTCATGGTGTTGATTGACGCCTCTACAAGGTGGAGCCACATATGCTTGCTATCTACGAGGAACCACGCTTTTGCCAGATTTATCGCGCAGATCATCTGTTTGCGTGCGGAGTTCCCCGAGAACCGCATGAAAACCATTCGGATGGATAATGCGGGTGAATTCACATCAAAGGCATTTAATGACTATTGTATGGCCTTAGGCATTAATGTAGAGCATTCCGTTCGTTATGTTCACACTCAAAACGGCCTTGCTGAGTCGTTGATAAAAAGAATTAAGTTAATTGTCAGACCATTGCTACAGGGTAGCAATTTGCCCACTACATGTTGGGGCCAAGCAGTATTGCACGTTGCGAAGCTAATTCAGTATAGACCGTCTGCATATCACTCTGCTTCACCCCTATCAACTAGCGTGTGGTCAAGAACCGGTGGTTTTCTATCTACGTAAGTTTGGCTGTGCTGTGTATGTGCTGATCTCACCACCCCCAACGTACGACTATAGGACCCCAGTGTAAGGTAGGGGTCTATGTGGGTTATGAGTCTCCATCCATAATCTACTACTTGGAGCCTAAAACTGGGGATCTGTTTACGACTCGGTACGCTTATTGCATCTTTGATAAAGAGCATTTTCCGGTATTAGGGGGAGGAAAGTACCTCGACTCTAAGTAATGCCGTGAAATAGAATGGAACTCGAGCAGAATCCATACTCTTGACCCACGTTCACCAGATATTGAACGGAAAGTCCAACGTATCATACACCTTCAAAACTTTGCTAATGATCTGCCAGATACTTTCACTGATCTAAGAGGAGTGTCGAAGTCGCATATCCCTACAGCAAATGCATCGGAGAGAGTGGAGATACCCATGGAGGGAGACTATACTCCAACCCCTAAGCCTACGAAGAGGGGGAGAAACTTGGATGGTCTGACTTAGGCTAAGCGGAGACGTCCGCAAGAGCTGAATACGGAGCCGCCTGCGTCACACTCCCATTCAGTAGTCTCTAAGGAGACCCGTCCAGGGGACGAACGCCAGAAGGGTAGAGGCCCTAATGGACTAGTGCGCGCACCTAGTTACGGAATGAAAATAATGAAGTGGTGAGATACAAAGCGAGGCTTGTAGCACAAGGATTCACGCAGAGACCCGGCATCGATTACGATAAAACCTATTCTCCTGTAATGAGTTGCATAACGTTCCGATACTTGATGTCTATGGCAGCTAGCATGGAATTGAAAATACAGTTGATGGATGTGGTGACCGCATATCTGTATGGATCATTGGATTCAGAGATTTACATGCGTGTCTCTGATAGGTTGAAGGTCCCGGACAAAGCAAATCACAACATGTACAGTATGAAATTGAAGAGATCGCTGTATAGGTTAAAACAGTCTGGTCGTATGTGGTACAACCGACTGAGTGACTTTTTTTTGGGGAAAGGATATGTCAATAGTGAGGACTATCCTTGCGTGTTTATCAGAAAGTTCTAGAGGGGTTTCTGTATCATCTCAGTCTAGGTCGATGATTTGAATATCATTGGCCATGAAGAGAACATTGAGGAGGCGACTGCCTATCTCAAGACAGAGTTTGAGATGAAAGACTTGGGTCAGACCAAGTTTTGCTTGGGCCTAGAAGTCGAGCATCTCCCTAACAAGATCTTAGTGCACCAGTCGACCTATACTAGAAAGGTCCTTGAGAGATTTAACAAGTCAAAGGCTCATCCTTTGAAGACACCCATAGTTGTGAGATCCCTTGATCGAGACAAAGACCCATTTCGTCTTAAGAGTGAGACTGAGAAAGTGTTGGGACCAGAAATCCCACACTTAAGCGCCATAGGAGCACTGATGTACTTTACGAACTGCACCAGGCCTGATATTGCGTTCGCAGTAAATCTGCTAGCAAGATACAATGCGTCTCCTACTAGGAGACATTGGGTTGATGTTAAGACAGTACTTAGATACCTCCAGGGTACGCAAGATTTCAGTCTCTTCTTTCCAAGGTAACAAGACTTAACCATGGTGGGCTATGCAGATGCAGGATATCTATCTGATCCTCATAATGCCTATTTTCAAACTGATTTTGTGTTTCTTTGTGGTGCATCCATTTCGTGGCAGTCTAGTAAACAGATTTTGGTAGCGACATCTACAAACCACTCAGAGATCATTGCACTACATGAAGCCGCATGAGAGTGTGCATGGCTTAGTAGGATAACTCAACATATTGAGCGATCATGTGGTTTGAGTATCACCGATACCCCCACCATTATCTATGAGGATAATGTAGTATGTGTCGCACAGATGCAGCTAGGCTATATCAAGAACAATATGACGAAGCATATTGCTCTAAAATTCTTCTATCCTCATGAGCTTTAGAAGCAAGAAGAAGTAAAGATCCTGCAGTCCAAGTCGTATGATAACTTGACAGATTTGTTCACTAAGTCTCTTCCAGTTTGTATTTTTCGAAAGTTTGTTCGTGAAATTGGGATGAGAAGACTTAGAGACTTACAGGGTTTATAGGGAGTGGAACCCCTGAACATAGCCTAGTCAGTGGATCGGCGAGTCCATAATGTTGTACTCTTTTTTTCTTAGTTGAGTAGAGCTTGTGATACTTACAAAGGTTTTTAACGAGGCAACGGTATGTGACGTATGACGGCAACTATGTACTCTTTCTCCTAACCTTTTTTCCACTGGGTTTTGTTAGGAGTTTTGACGAGGCATGAGTTGGTCGTGGATAAGTACAAGGGGAGTGTTACGAATCCTTATCTCTTTAGGAGATAAAATCTTTCTTGTGGACCAATCTGAATTAGTTAGAGATAAATTTATGGTTTTTATCTCTAGCCTCCTCTACCCATAAATAGAGAGGCAATAATGTCTTCATTGTACACATTGATCATTGATTAATAAAGAAAAAGCAACATTCTTATATTTGTGTTTCCTGTGTTAATTGTCTTTTTTATGGTATGATTGTGCGGGAAGGGATACGGCCTTCTACATCTTCTCAATACGTCATCAGAGAAGAGAGCAGATCTAGGCAATCTGTCCACGTAGCCGTTCTACAACACATATATCATACGAAAGTCGCGTGCAAAATTGGGCCCCATTTCCGGCCCAAAAGGAGAGAACCCACATGGCAAGCCCATAAACACCTGAAGCCCTGGCCTCCTCTCCTCCCCGTCTCTCTCCAGTTTCTCTCCCCCATGGCTCACGCGTGCGCGTCTCACGTGCGCCGCCTCCTCGCCGGCGCCGGAACTCCGGCGAGATCCTTCCACTCCCAGCCCTACCAAGGTAAACCCCTCTCCTCCCCTCTCCTCCTCGTCCTCATCCTCTGTTGCCTCCCCACCTTGTTGTTGCGTGGTTTCCCTTGCTGATTGGGGCTCGATTCCTGCGCGCAGCCAAGGTCGGCGTGGTGGAGTTCCTGAACGGGGTCGGGAAGGGGGTGGAGAAGCACGCAGCGAAGGTGGAGGAGGCGGTGGGGGCCGACCTCCAGAGGCTCCTCGAGGCCCGCACGCTGCGGCTGAAGAAGCTCGGCATCCCCTGCAAGCATGTACGTTCTAAGCTGTCCCTGGTATGCCTTTGGTCGAGTCTCTGGTTTATGCGCAGATTTGAGCACTGGCTTGACGTCGTTGCCGATTATGTTAGTGACTGGGTATTCAGCATTTCGTAATGTGACGGTATCTGTTTTGGTTAGATTTTGTTGTAGGATGATGTTGTCGTTATGTTTGTTTGGTAGTAATAACTGATTCCTGTGTGTTTTGTTTGAAAAATGTTGAATGTATTTTTGACTTTAGAGTAAAATTCACAAAACCACATGCTTTATGGTTTCAAGTTGCACAAAACCAGAGGGGTTTTGGCCCTAGGCACTTACAACTATAAGTGCTGCTTTTTCGGGAGAGTTCTTGTTAGGAGTATTGAATCGGTTTGGACTGCTCTGTATTTCTTAGTCAATAGATTAGCCAAAATGAGTAGTTTGCCATGCTTGAAGGTTAACAGTTTTGGAGAGTAGTTTGGTATGTTCTCTATTTAACTATTGGCGTTGAATGACTCGGTGTTTAATTTTTCTTGCTTTTTTGTCTCTAGGCTGTGCATTTCTGGATATACATTTGACCATGCAAAAACTGAGGTTTATTTTTAAATTTTTTAAACAGCTCTTCTTGTGAATAATAAGCTATGTCAGTGTTAAGATTTTTTAAAGGAATATATCATTGCTTTGAGGATAGTTTTTTTTTGTCAGTTTTCAGCATCCAAGTAGCAAAAACTAAGTAGTTCTGCCATAGTGTCATGCTTTGAAGGGAACTTAGCTCTTTGACTTGACATGTTGATATGTATCTTTTATTATTGGCAATGACCTGTAGTCAATTACTCAACAGAGATTTGTGGTATTCTGTAGAATGTTCTTCACAGGGTGATCACCTTTTTACTTGATTAAGCTATGACATTGGCAATTTTTATATGCTTTTTTAGATGTCTTGGTGAATTTGGCAAGTCTAAGGTGTCTTTAGAAATTTCAAGTGCAAAAATACCGCATTTTCCCTCCCAGACAATTGTAATATTTTTTTTAGACCAAAGGCCAGAACAGCCCTGCTTTTATAGAGAGCATATGGTAAATGAGAGGTACAATTGTAATATTTGGATGCCAATAAAGTTCTATGAATTTGCATTTTCACTTAGGGTGTATCTTTGGTTGATGTGAAATATCCAATTTGAGGTTTACATGATATTCTGAAGTGAACAGATATGCAGCTTATGACCTGCATGCTAGAGGAAATGTTCATTTCTCTTTGTTAGCTAATGGTAACCTGATCCCATTTTTGCTGACAAACTGAACACTTAGGCTAAAAGTTTGGAGAATGTGTCATACTTGTTCTTCCCGTGTTTATCTCCCTCCTGATCACTGTTCTTACTGTTTCTTATTCTTCTTTTCTTCCTTCCCTTCCCAATTTGTGTTTGCCTAGTGAAGAATAATCTTGGCTGCCTGTTGTTGATTGTGTGGTTAGGTAATTTCCCTTTTTAATACCTTGTGGTGAAGGCAATCCCACTGAATGATTTACCGTCAGCATATTGAGACATGTTAAGTCTTCATTAGTAGATAATGATGTTCTCTAGGAAATAAGACACAATTAGTAGGTCATTTAGCTCCTCCTAACCTATAGCACAAACATATTTTAGATTCCCCAAATCTCACGTAAATCTGTGACCATTGCATATGGACCCATGAACCAGCTGAAGTACCCAAAGTGGCCAAGCCACTCAATTGTATACTGAGGTTGCTCACCCACCCAAACACTTAAAAGGTAGGGTAGCCACTTGAGTTTACCAGTATTTGTAAAATTGATTGTGGGATCAGGCTGGTGGAACCATCTTTCCTAAGCTTATCCCTATTTATCAACCATGTTCACTTTTTAAAGTTGTCTTGTTGAGATATGAGAAAATAATTTCTAGGGACTATTGATTTCTCATAATTCTTTTACTTGTGATGCAGAGGAAGTTAATTTTGAGTTTTGCTCACAAGTATCGTCTTGGTCTCTGGAAGCCCCAAGCAGAACCTAAGAAAGCACAATGAAGTTGATTTGTCTTAGAAGTGCACCACTTTGAAAACTATCAGCTGTCATTATACTTGGATGGGAAAAATGCGATGAAGTTAATTTCTAATTTCTTTCTGAATTGTACTACTTGGAAAACGATTTGCTATTGCTGGACTTAAGAATTTCTCAGATATTGAGCTCGCAGTGTAATTTCTATGTAGCAGTCTGAACTGTGCCCATGCTTTCTAGCAACTCTTGGATGGAATCTGAAAACTTCTATCTTATGCTTTTAGCACTTTGTTTTTCACTTCTGTGAAACAACCCAAATCAATAATAGGCCTTCTTGATTGTTAGGTTAAACTTCCCGAGGTTGTAAAATACTTCAAAAATATACCATGTTAAGTATGGAATTTTTCTCCCTTTTCCTCGTCACTGCTAGACCGATCATGCCAACATGTTTTATGAAAAACTCAAAACGGAAACGGAGGGCATTGTTAAACTAAAAAATAAATTTGCAACGCACGTTCCCTCAAATTAGATTATTTTGGGGTGTTTATTTATGAGTCTCAGTTTTTCTTATTCATTTCATATTGGTTAAAGAGTGCTCAAACCAATTTCCATTTTGCACCTAACTCTTTCTTGCAGAAGATCAGTCCCTGCATCTGAATCAGATTAAAACAAACCAATACTTCCAAATGGTTGATATTTCAATCGAATGCTATAGCAGCTGATGGGATTTAAAGCGCCCACTGCATAAAAGGTTACTCACCGTACACTGAATTGGCAGATTGGTTACAAAAGCATTAGATTAGAAAGGTGTAATAGATCTGATCTTTGGGTATGATGCAATCTGGGGAGCAGATTCCAACTAATCAATAAACTAGGTAAAATACATTGATTTGAGCAGCAAGACCTAGCAACGTTCAAATTAACCACTGCAGCCTGCACTCCTTGATAGATCCATTGTACATTTTTTTCCCCTGAAAATACATTGACTTTGTACTTAGTAACAGTTGACTGAAATTCCAGTCACTCTCCACACAGTTAAAAAAGAATAAACAGAATGAATATCATTACATCAGTCAGATTGATTAGTTTGTCGTAGCAGAAGCCGACTCAGAGAGCAGTGATGTCCATTAGTCTAGTAGTCAACACTTGCAGTTTAGAATCTATGAGTGCTAAAACACCAAGACCACAACAACTCAACATAATTTACAGAACGATGACACCAAAAGGCCAAGGCAGTGACGGCAACTACGGTACTCATTCTGTAACCCTCTTAGCTTCACCATGGATCTCCAATCTGGTTTCTATTCCTGTGTTACTGCAGAAGCATAAAAATGATGAGTCAAAACAAGATAGGGGTCTTAAATGTCATGAGTAGATCAGAACATAATTTGGGTTGCGGAATAGAAAAATATAACATGGATGTCGAGATCAAAGGCTGTTGTACTTTGGAGCTGCAGAAAAACTATGGGGGATGATAGCTGTCTCATTTTTCTTGTAGAACTGGATGGAGATCAGGCTGCCATGTGATCGGCCTGATGATATAGGTGATCCATGAAAGCTAATGCTCGCCCTGTGCCTTGAGAAAACCCCTGTAGAATCGAAGAAATGAGTTTTAGGCAGTCCTGTCTGAAGATCATCACTTTGGTTTGAAATAGTCTAATGACTTACAGCGAATTTATTTCATCGGCATGCCTGTTGATTGAGAAATAGTAAATCACAGATGGCTGAAGTTAGACCACCAAATAGGAAAGACTAACAACCATGCATTTACTCCCTACATCTGGACACATGTGAAGGTATTGTCTACAAAACAAGCAAAGGAGTGGAACCTGACATATCCTACATCCCACCTGAACACACATTATTACTATACTTGGCCAAATATTAAATGAAAAAAGAGTGCATTGCAAGATAAAAGGAAATGTAGTATCATGGCACAACAGATGGTAAGCAGAAAGAAAACTACATATTTGATGTTGAAGTAGATACAAGGAATAAGAAACAGAACAGCTCAGCTGGCTCACTTATGAGATCAAAATGACTACAACAGCATCTGGCATAACACCATGGTTATGAAAGGAATAGAACATAAGCATATGCTACAATCTGGCTTAAACATGGCCAATACTAAAAAGTTCATCATCGATGGTCCAACCATACCATACTCATATTAGACATGACTCTTGGACATGAGTTCCTTCAGCAACTTCTATAGGATGCACTAACCTACTGAATAAATTACTCAACTACCATTATATTCAACAGGATATAATTGCAATGTGAACAATCGAACAGTTGCAGCAATAACTAATTTTAGGTCAAAGTCAATTAACTGACAAAATTCTAGTTCATAAGTAGCTCTTGGAAGCAAAATATGTGATTCAGTTTTGTCCATGGTAGAGAAGAATCTGCTAACGCATGCAGCAAGAAAAACATTAACATTTTTATCCTAAATAACCAGTTGGTGTACCTTGCCAAAGTATGACGAGGCAGAAGATAACGGTAATAATCAAAGCTACCAGGTTGCCAATTGAGGATGCTGGCTTGGAATTCTTCATCTTCTTCAAAGCCTTCATCCGTTCAATCCTTGCCCTTTTTAACACTGCAAGCTCAGATAGTTCATTAATGAGCTTCTGGTCGGCAGCGTCTAATGGTGAAGCAGAAGGTGGTCTTGGGGGTCGTGGCGGCTTCTTCGACCGTTTCTTCTTCTCCTTCTCGCCCATCGATTTATCCAAAAGTCCAACTTTCATCTCGCCATCAGATGTCCTATCTTCTCCGCTTTTAGCGGCAAAATCTTGAGTGTGTGAAGAGCAGCAAGGGATGTGGGGGTCATCCTTCATAGCTATAAGATCATTCCATGAGTCGTTAAGCGAAGTTTTCGCCTGGCCAGGTATCATATTGACATCGGTCCCATTATTGCCCTCTCTCATCAGCAAGCAATTCCCTTTCTCCAGATCAACCAACACATCCCGGTCATCAGGAGCGGATCTAACGTGGGACATGGGGGTTCAGTTGAACCCCCAAACTTTTTGGGAACAAAAAAAAACCTGTTAAGGTTAACGCAAAATTAAGAGAAAAAACGTCCAGATCTAGAAGAGAACCTAGGGTTAATGCAAATCCCAGAAAAAAAAAGAGTGCGTGGATAGGGAGAGATGAGAAAGAGGATGCGGCTGCGTAACGGATGGATGGATGCTCACCGGTGAGGATGCAGCGGAAACAGCAGGACAACGGCGCCCCTGCTCGCGGGAGATCGGCGCAGGCGGCGGGCGAGCTCGGGAGGAGACAAGACGGAGTCGACGCCGAGGGGACGGCCGGACGGGGAAATATACTCGAGGAACATCCATATTTTCTGTTATTTTTCTTGGGCACAAATAAACTGGATATATTAGAAATCAAGAGCATTTTTCAGAGTGGCTATTTTTATCTCTCCAAATATCTATTTGACCAGTCAAAATATTTATTTAGAGACTTATATTTGACTTCACTACAACAACCTCTCTGTTACACTCTTCAATCAGTGGGTTCCACGTATCAATCTCTCTTTAATTTCTCTTCCTTCCTCCGTTTAGATCTTTCCCCTCCCCGCCATCTTCCCTCTCCACCAACTCCACCCATTGCCTCACCGGCGAGAGAGCGGAGCGGAGGCCGATGACGGCGATGCTGGTGGCCGATGGAGCTCGGCAGCAGGCGCCAGGCGGCGGACAAGGCGGGTGCAGGAGGGCAGCAAGCGACGGCGACGAGGATGAGGCAGCACAGGAGGGCAAGAGGCGACGGGGGCGGCCGAGGACGCGGGCTCCGACGGTGACGGGACAGGGGCGGCGACGACCTGGTGCCGGCGACAGGACTGGGGTTGACGGCGCCGGCGACGGGGGCGGCCGAGGACGGGGCGGCGACGGCCTCCGACGGTGCCGGCGACAGGACGGGGGTGACGATGGCCGACGACGGCGCCGGCGATGGGACGGGGCGGCGACGGGGGCTCCCTCAGCGCCTCGTTCGCCTTGCCCTGTCTCGCGTCGATTTGCTAGAGGAGGGTGAAAAATCCCTACCAATTAGTGGGGCCCACACCAACGGTTGGCCATGGCATCAATTTGGCTAGGGCCATCCGGTCGAAGAGTCTGGCTAATTTTTCTGAGAATGACCAAACTTAGGCTTGAAGAGCCATTTTGAGATTTTGTTAGAGTTGCTCGTACCTCCTCTAATTTTTTTTATTGATTTTTTAATTTTTTACTTATATATTAATTTAAACTACTATTTTATTTCTTAGAATCAATTAACAGACAATCAAACTATTTTGTCCTAGTTCTCCTACATATTGAGCACGGAAAAAATACATTATAAGATTTAAAAATTATGGTACAAATATATGAAATTTAAAGTGTAAAATATGAAATTTATAGTATAAGGTTTGATTATTTTCTTAACTAATATGGCCCAAAAATATAGCTGTCTCGATAAATATTAGCATATAAGTGGACTAGTATAAAAAATAATATATTTAAATCGTCTCTTTATTCGATTCAA
This sequence comes from Oryza meyeriana var. granulata, assembly GCA_003991445.1. Lineage (NCBI taxonomy): Eukaryota > Viridiplantae > Streptophyta > Magnoliopsida > Poales > Poaceae > Oryza > Oryza meyeriana. The sequence continues at coordinate 83,534 of RYFJ01001370.1, forward strand.
ATTGAGATATTCATCAGCTGAATATGCTAAGAGGATTTTAAGAGTATAAAAAAGAGGAGGTTAGTTGCCAACCACACATATAAGAAAAATTGCTCATAACTGTTATCTCTTATTTATTAATAATTTACAAATATTATTAAAGTTTTAGAATTTTTATCACAAATTTATTCTTTACAACAATACAGTGTGAAATTAAACATTTGTCATCGTATTCTTTTTTTTGTTGTTTTCTCATTCTTCATTATTTTCGATAATGATGTTCCTTGCTCCAGCCACTAACTATATTACACCTAAACACTAGCAGTTAGCTCATGTATCATGCTCAATAGTATATATTATTTATGATTTTTATATGAGTTAGCAATAATTATTATACATATTAATAATATTGTGTGCATACAGTTACTTCACTAGTTTTTAGAATTTGTGAGATATTTTTTCCTAAACCTAATCCAGAATGCTTTAAGGTAATAATATCTATAGATAATACTCAGTGATACAGATAATCATATAAATATCTATAATTTTTATGGATAAATTAGAGAGTGGTATTTGTTATAAATCTGATGATTATAGTGCACTACAAATATTATTCAAGTGAGCTCAAACTTCTCTAACATGATAAATTTATAGAAAAAATATACCAATATTTTGGGAGCTCTAGCGCCAACAAAAGTAACTAATAAGTACACTATCAAGACATATTTTATGGTGGATTTAATAAAATTAATTTGATTTTTGTAAAGGTTGATGTGTTTTCTGTATAAGCACAGTTAAAGTTAGAGAAGCTTAATTTAGAAAAAAAACTAAAATGACTTTAGTATGAAACAAACAAAGTAAATAACAACAAAAAAGATATATTGTTAATTCCTATATCCAGTTAGAAATAATGAAATAGAAATTAATTAAAAATATTGAAATAATTTTTATAATATTTAACATATTTTACAAACCAACTAGCTTATCAAACCCCCAATTATAAAATTCTAGGTCCGCCACTGCTGGTCATGCACTTTCTTCGACTCCATGAGAAACAAAAGAAAACGTAGCTTTCCTCCTTCCTAACTATAAATCAAAGAAGAATCAAATGCTCCCTCTCTTTAGCAGCTGCATCTCGCAAGAAACGACTTCAAGGACATGGAGATTCAATTGAACACCCAAGCTTTATGCAGAACAAACTGTTATTAGCGCTAAGGCTAAGTGCAAAGAGAAAAGCTTCTAGATCTAGAAGAGAAGGCAAGGTTAGCGCAAAGAGAGAAAGCGTGGGTAGAGCGAGAGGGATGAGAAAGAGGATTTGCATAGGTACAGGTGCTCACTCACCGGTGGCGAGAGCAACAGGACGATGCTACCGCTGCTTCCGGGATGGAGATGGGCGCAGGTGGTAGGCGACGAGACAGGAGTAGAGGCCAAGGGGTGGGGAGTTCCTCAACTAGGGCGCAAGAAGCCTATGCTGTGTCCGCGGAGGAAGGAGGGATCCTTGGGAATGAAATGGGGATCAATCGGTGCAGGCAGTATAGGGTAGTAAGAAGACAGAGAGGAAGGAGAAGGGACAAGGCAAGGGCACAGTTGTAAATCCAATTCTTGTTATTTGTGCTAATATGGATAAGGATAAGTGAGAGAAGAAAAAAAATAAGAGAGAGACTAGGGGATCGTATACCGTTGGAATAGACATGATACCTGGGTATCGGACCAATGGTATACCGTTGCCTAGTATTTCTTAAAAAATAATTGCATTTGTTCTATATGATTAGGGTTTGTTAACTAAATATTATTTTTTTTCTAGATAGAACCTCTTGCAATGCCACCTAGTAGATATGTATATCTATGTTGTTTAGCTGGTATATGGTAGGTGTCCAGAGTTTGATGGCATGGACTTTATATAGGCTAATGATTAAATATAGCCAGCCATAACCATCATTGTAATTTCCGTTATCGCTAACCTCCTCCCCCATCTAAGCCAGCAAAGCAAAGAGAAAATTATCTGATGTGCCCATGAGAATTCACTTTATCAGTTTTTATTTTATGAATATGTGCTCATTCTATTACTAAACAATATACATAAAGGATTTGCTTGGAAGGCTTTAAAAAAAATGCGGAAGACAAGAACTAGTGTAAAATAAGGGTCATTTTCCTATGCTTGGAAGGTACCTTGCATACTCCTATAAGTACCCGCCTTTAATTCTTAAAGGATAGATTAATTAGTAATAGAATTAGTAATAGAAAATAACATGAACATGATGGCCTGCTTAGTAACTGTTTGTAACTAAAATCATCGTAACTTGCAACCTCGTCAGCATAAATTCCCTTCATGATAACCTAGTTGCCATAGCTCCTAAGAGATGGCAAATAGATCTTACTATCTTAGAGTGTTCTTTACTCTTTAGTCTGCAGCATCAGCTCACATGCCATGAGATGTTGCAGCCATGCCATCACTTACTTGGTTTTTTAAATAAACTATGAGTATTTCTCGTCAACGAGTTGTCTTAGCCACATAGAGGCTAAACGTCAGTTTGAACAAGGCAGAACTACTCCGCTCAGCACATGATGCCTACTCTCATTCCATCTACCAACAAATCGCTCTTACAGATAATCAGATTCAAACTAGTCAACTTAGGTCAATGATGCCTAGATCTCTTTACATTTTTACAATACATGAATAATGAAGGTGAGCTTGATATAGCTCTATGCATGATGGGTGTCTCATGGGAGACAAAAGAGGTGGATAAAAAAAAACTCCTAAGCGCCAATGTGGGGTGACAAGCGCGAGAAAGGAGACCAACGGAGAGTAGCAAAAAGGAAAAGATTAAAAGTAGAAGGTGATATTAAATATCACAACATTAGAACGTTAAAAAGAGAAACTAGCGTATTACTGAAGGTCAACAACGAAAAAAAAAGGGTGGAATGGACATATAGGATCTGAGTAAAAGTTCATAAGCACATATGAGATAACAGTAAAATATGAGCATCTCTTAACACCTCCACATCCAATTGGGCCTCCTTTGGTTTGAAGGGTTTTTGGAGGAAAAGGATTTTAAATACTTTAGGAAAATATACTATCCATCCATTTCAGAATTGAGCATAGGAAAAGTAAGGAACAATTTCCTTCGACAACAATTTCATAGGAATTTAAGCATCGAGGACATTTTTTTCTTTCCTTTGCTAAGTCCAAGACAATCAAGCCCCTTAGCTGAGCACATTTTGAGGAATACCATTATAATTTAAACTTGATTAAGAATATTTCTATCCTTGGCCTATTCCTGTGTTTGCCTTCTATTTTTTTAATATTTTGAAATCATATATTTTTTCCAAATGCTTTCCTATCATATTTCCTATATTTTTTCTATTCCTATGGTTTTTTCAATCATGTGTTCCAAAAGAGGCTTTAGCTTGTATCCACCTCCACATCCTTTAGCTGGTACACTAAATTTTCTCTCTCTTCTTTAGTCATATCTTAGCACGGATGGTCTCGAATGTACATTCTCTATCATTATAAAAGTGAAGTCGTCATCCTCCTCCATCGTACTTCTGCACCTGAAAAAACCACCCTGCCTCGGAAAAACCACTCAACCCAAAATACCAGTGTTACCATGCGAAAATCGAACTACCAGAAAAACTAGAGAGAAAAAACTAAAACCCATAAAACCATTCTTATGTATTCATCTATATCCCGTTACAATACACGTACATGACAATAGTCGTGTTATAGGTAACAAGAGGAAAATATAGTTTCTTGAGGAATTTTTTATTTTTATATTTTTTAAAAATTTTTTTATAAAAGTATATTTTTGTTTCAAAAATTTACAAAAATATACTCCCAACGCCCTCCTAGAGGACGTTTTAATGACGTGGCAGGGAGGACGGTTTTTAGCTGGCCAGGGGGCCGCCTGCATAAATGGTGGCTCCTGGCCTCTGAGACAGGGTGCTGCCTGTAAAAGTGTTAAAAATTGCCCTTTAGGAGGGCGCTTTTTTGCTAGTCCAGTATGAAACCCCCTCCCAGCCTCCGAAAAGTTCATAAAATTCATAAAAATAACAGAAAAAAGAAGAGAGAGCTGAGAGCGAAGGTGGACGAAAGCAGCGAAGCTCTACCGGTTTGCGGATTCGTTTGCCGGTAAAGTCTATTGTCCCTTTGCAATTTCTATTTCTATTCAAGAATTGATGTAGTATTGTACTAGTTACGTGTATAGTACTATATGAAAATAAGTTGTTACTCGTAGATCCATAGGTTTTTAGTCATTCTGTTAGACGACGTAATTTGTGTAGAGATGGTAGTTATAAAATGTCAATTACACGGTATTAGATGTGAGAAAAATATTGGTACCTAGTTTAACTCTATTTTTTCTTCAACAGAGATATCAAATAAGGTGATATTTCAGTTATTTCATGGGCAAGGGAATGTTAGGTATGGTCCACATGGTGTAGATCTATCGGAGTTCAGTTCAATGGCTAAGGGCATTGATAGGCTAGCTGAGAGAAATTTCGGGTCAGTGTACAACTGGTTGATGCGAGACTTCCGAGTCGACCCCCAGATCAACGCAATAACCGTATATGTTGTAGTCTATCGTGCAGTCGAAGGTTTTTTTTTGGGAATTGATGCCGGTGGATTGCACTGCCACTTGGAGATGGTACGTGAAGAATGCATTCCAACGTGGTTGGCCACTTGGTATACTTGTGTCGGTATACGAGAAGGATAACACCATTGCAATGGCCGTGCAAGATGATGGGGGTCCAAATGCGACTGGAGGTAATGCCGAAACAATGGAGGAAAATGAAGGAGAGAATGAAGAAGATAGGCAGCCAATAGGTGCGATAGACGAGGGAGAACTAATCGACACCATCGTTGAGGAAATAGATAGGGAAGATGCTAAAAATGAGCATGTAGAGGATAATGATTCGTCTGATGAGGACAGTGTAATGCCTGCAGAATGGACCAACGAGGACTTCTTCGGGCATGTTATCTTCGGGTGGCATCATATGCTATGGGAGTACAAGGAGAATGAGGTCATCTAGGGGGCTAAGTATGCATACATAGAGGATTTAAAGGAGGCAGTGAAACAATGGGCAATGTCACTTCAGAGGGAGTTCTCGGTCGTGAAGTCAAGCAAGTCGGTGTATAAAGTGAAGTGTGTGAAGGATGGGTGTCTATGGCAGGTGCACGCGTTCAAAGGTAAATGGAAGGATTATTGGCAAGTTTCAATCATGACCGAGCATTCATGTCACTTACAAGGTGTGAAAAAATACCATAGAAATATGACATCTGCATTTGTTCCAACAGAAATATACTCCCATATTGTAAACAACATGGGGTACGAACCAAGATTAATCATTAGACATATTGAGGAGAAATTCAAGTATACAATTAACTATGCGAAGACATAGAGGATGAAACAGAAGGTTGTGGAGATGAGGTTTGGCACATTTGAAGCATCATATAATAATTTTCCTCGTCTTTTAGCCTGCATTCTTTAAAGGAATCCGGAGACTTACTACGACCCGAAAGCTTTCTCATCAATTTACCATGGTAATCAAAGTGTGTTGCAACGGGTATTCTTTGTATTAGGTGTTTGCATTCATGCCTTTGTGCATTGTCGTCCCATCCTCTGCATCGATGGGACATTCCTGACCGGAAAGTACAGAGGACAGATATTAACAACAATTGGAGTTGACGGGAACAACCAAGTTTTAGCGGTGGCTTTTGCTTTTGTTGAGAGCAAGAACAGTTATAACTGGTACTGGTTCTTAGAACGAGTTAAATCTACAGTTGTACGGATGAGGCTAGACGTATGTCTAATACATGACCATCACGCCAGCTTACTGCAGGCAATTGAGGAATTAAGGGATGGATGTGCTGATAAGGGGTACTCACCAAGGTAGTCCGATGTTCGAAGTAGATGGTGCATGCGTCATATGGGTGCTAATTTCTATAGGCAATTTAAGAACAAGCATCTTATGGATCTTTTCAAGAGACTGTGCGCCCAGAGTCAAGAGAAGAAATTCAATGAGTTTTGGAGAAGGTTGAATGAGCTGACGTTTAAACAAACAGACGGACAGTCCATGAGGCCTACCCTTGTAGAGGATGAAGCTCCATAAGCTCTTGGACCTCTACCAAGTGATGGACCTCGTATGAGAAGGTCGGCATCGTCGATTAGTAAATTTTCAGACCTCTACCCTTGTCTGCCTCACGGGCTTCCTGCTCCTGCCACTCCTTTTCCTACTTCTTCTTCTCAGCCTTCCACTCTGCTTCCGCCACCCAAATATGTTCGAGGTGCTCCTTGTGCCATTCCTGTGACCTGTGAAAAAACTTTGCGTTCTCTGGACGGATCTCCGTATCTATCCACTGCACAAAGTTGCACAAAGGCGGAGGAGACTTCGGTGCCTTCACATATACAAATTTGTTAACTCAAAGGTTTAAATATTTCGTACTACAAGATAATTCGTATTACCTCCACTGGCTTCTTCGACTTCCCTTTCTTCCCTTGCGGCTTTGGCTTCTTCGGGGAGTACGCGTAATTAGCACACATCCAATACCTTTGCCGATATATGTGATCCTGCTCACTTATTGTAACTTTGCAATCATCTCCGCACCAACACATCGGTGGAGGCACGCCAATCGAAAGTCATTGATGACTGGACATACCGAACGTATCCATAGCAACCTACATTATAACCAAATAAACGCAACTTATGACTCGCTAGGCCAAAAATACCCTATACAACTACATACCTAGGGTATACTACACATGATTACAAAAAATGAAATGTCTTCGTCCTCATTTCCATCTCCCTAGCGTTTCTCGAACTAGGGTTACTCATCTAGTAAAAAAACATAACTTCTTTCATCCGGCCTATCAATGTCCTTACCGTTATGCTCAACTATAATAGATCTATACCCTGTGAACCATACCTAACATTCTCTTATCCATGAAATAACTAGTACAATACTACACATACTACATCACTTGATGAATAGAAATGGAAATTGCAAAGAGATATAAAATATTACCTGCAGATGAATCCGCAAACCGACAGGGCTTCGCCGTTTTCGTTCGCCTTCACTCTCAGCTCTCTCTTCTTTTTTTCTGTTATTTTTTTGAATTTTATAAACTTTTTGGAGGCTGGGAGGAGGTTTTATAGTGAGTTAGCAAAAAATCGCCCTCCCAAAGAGCGATTTTATACCCAAAAAAATTTTAAGTAAAAAGGCTATTTTGCAGGCGGCCTCTTGGCCGGCTAAAAACCGCCTTCTAGGAGAGTAGCAAGGGGGCCGCCTATAAAATAGGGTCGGCCATTTTACAGGCAGCCCCCTAGCTGAGAAAAACCATCCTCTAGGAGGACGGCAAGGGGGCCGCCTACAAAATACCCTACCCTAGAGAGCAGTTAGGGTGCCGCTTGTAAAATTACGGCCGACAGCCGTCTGCCACGTCATTAAAAACATCCTTTGGAAGGACGTTGGGAGTATATTTTTGTAAATTTTTGAACTAAAAATATACTTTTGTAAATATTTTTTTTAAAAAAATATAAAAACAAAAAAATTTCGTTTCTTGAGTGCAAACCAGCTGGGTCTTTTATCACTTTGTCCTCACGCTAAAAGGCCCTGTAGGCCGAGTGCGCATATATGGACTGACCCGTTTGAATCAAACGGGCCTGCGGTACCCAACTGCCAACCCAAACATTGGTGATCAAATTAATTTTGTGGTCAAATTTAACTACCCCATGCATGCCATGCAACATGCATATAGTTAAAAGATGACCCTTCGGGATGAGGCTTCGTCGCCGTTCCAACTCCCGCAACGTAAGTGGCATTTACTACTAGATGCCATACTAATCGTCTCATTTCACACTATAAATACGAGGAGGTGGAACAACATCACACCACTTCTTCGATCTGCACTCTCGCCGCTGAACCTGCCAACATGTCGACGACGCGCTACGACGTCCGCTTCGGCTCCGCGGTGATCCACACGACGGTCACCAGCGACGCCGCGGCGGCCGACGAGTGGGTGCGCAGCATCCGCGCGGCCACCCCGTCCGGTGGCCTCCTCGTCGGCCTCGACTGCGAGTGGAAGCCCTGCGACCACCTCTGGCCGGCGGTGACACCCAAGGTGGCCATCCTGCAGCTCTGCGCCGGCGCCAGCTGCCTCATCCTGCAGCTGCTCTACGTCGGCCATGTCCCGCTCCTCGTCAGGAGCCTCCTCGCCGACCCGTCCGTCCGCTTCGTCGGCATCGGCGTCGGCGAGGACGTGACCAAGCTGGCCGACGGCTACGGCATCTACTGTGCGGCTCCGGTGGAGCTGGAGGACGTCTGCAACCGCCGCCTCGGGCTCTCCGGCATGAGGAGGCTGGGGCTGAAGGGCTATGTCAGGGAGGTGCTGGGGCTGACCATGGAGAAGCCCACGCACGTGACGAGGAGCGACTGGGAGAAGCGGGAGCTGGACGTGGCGCAGGTCCAGTACGCTTGCATCGACGCCTATGTCTCCTACAAGCTGGGCGAGAGGGTCCTTACCAACTAGCCATGCATGCTATGCCCTTGGGGCTTAATTAGTATTGCCGCCATGCATGTTGCAATGGCGGGTCGATCTTGCTAGCAAGCTACATATATAGTGTGGCGTCATATATGCAGCTGGTGGCTATCTTAATTACTATCTATCGAACTATTATGCTACTTATTTTGCTACATTTCTTTTGCTTCTTGATATGTTTGCTAGCAAGCTTCTTTTCTTTGGCCCGGGCGCCTGGCCAAGTTCGAGAAATGCTCAAGTCTTGTTCTGTGCTTGGTGCTTGCCATTTCATAATGCAGAGATAAACTACATATAACATTCTATTAGGCTCTGTATTCAATAGTTTTGTCGCAATAATTTATAGTATATACCAACAAAGTTCTACCAGTTAAATATTATATCACTGATTCACGGTAGTCTTGATGTTAAATTCTATACCACGGAAAATATTCTTTTCATTAGTTTTACGGGAGAAATTTCAGCAGTATGGAAAAAAAATGAAGTTTCATAGGGACCACTTGACTTAATGTTTTCTTTAATCTATGACATGAAGGGATCAATGGCAACACTCTTTTGTCAAAATTTCATTGTTTTTACAACTACCTAAGAAACAAAGCCATGAGAACTTAAATTCTTATAACTAGCGGATTTTCCATGCAATTTTGTATGGACTAGTTGAATTAGATTTAGTATATAACTCTGAGCTCCATATATATATATATATATATATATTTGGAATTGCTAAATGGGCTAAGGCCCATGTGGAGAATAATTTCTAGAAAAATCTCAAAAGCCACCTCATGGGGAGTGGCATGAGAAGTTTAGTACCACCTTGCTAGTTTTAGGAGAGGGAGACCTTCTTATAAGGGTGAGCTCTCTCCTAGCCACTTGAGACATGCATAGTGAAGAGAACTGGAGCAACACATGCAGCGAGGTGAGGCGGCGCGCATACGCGACATGCGTATGAATGGTCTGCCAAAATTGGCTTCTCATGCTTGCGCAGATGCAGCTTCTTTTTGTATTTTTTGTTTTGCTGCAAATTAGAGTTCAGATAGGATACGCGCAGCCTATCCGGTTCAGTTATGAGATAGAGATCGTGCGGGCGTCCTGATCACGCGTTCTAATATCTCTATAAATACCGAGCTGCTGTCTCCACGCAATATATACGAAAATAGTTTAGGGTTTGCCATCTCTTCTGTTCTGAGCTGTTATTTGTCGTTTACTCCGTCCCGATCGTCGGCGTGCACCGGCGGATTGGGAGAGCAGGTCTCCGGAACCCTCGCCTTCGACGTCCTACACTGGGAGAGGGCGAATAAGGTTTTTGGGAAGCGCTACGCGCGACTGCTCGCTGTGCACCTATCACGGCTCGTCTTCCTTCACGTTCGGGCGCTGCGCATCGTCGTCATCACCTGGTGCCGCGTGTCGTTCGTGCGGTACGTGCTGCGCTTGTGTCTGCTCCACAACAGCCCCCACAACAGGGCTGTAGGTACGCGTACACTATGTCTCCTATATTTGATCTATTCATATTAAGTACTATCATATACATGTTTAGATCAGATTACATGATTCTGTTTACTTGTGCTATTAATGTCATGATTTATTTATGGAATAAATTAAATCTACATGTGCTTATATTTTCAACAATCCAAAAACCTTATTATAGGCACTGTAGTTTTACGATGGCTGGTTTTGCCGATGCACTAAGGCCGGATAAATTTACCGGCGTGCACTTTAAGAGATGGCAGATTAGAGTCACTCTGTGGCTGACAGTTATGAAGTGCTTCTAGGTGAGTATTGGCAAACCTGAAGGAGTTCTCTCTGCTGAACAGCAGAAAGAATTTGAGGAAGCCACTACTCTCTTGTGGGATGCGTTCTTAGCGTTCTTGGTGATCGTCTAGTCGAGGTGTACATGCATATGACCGACGCTAAGGAGTTATGGGATGCACTGAATACCAAATTCGGTGCTACTGATGCTAGCAACGATTTGTACGTCATGGAGCAGTTTCATGATTTCAGCATGATTGACAACCGTTCTGTGGTTGAACAGGCTCATAAACTACAAACCATTGCTAAGGAACTCGAACTCCTTAAGTGTGCCCTTCTCGATAAATTTGTGGCTGTATGTATTATTGTAAAACTACCTTCTTCATGGAGGAGTTTTGGGACTGAAAGCCCGTTGATGTCACCTAGAGGGGGGGTGAATAGGCGTTCCTGAAAAATTCTCCAAAAGCAGCGGTAAAATACTGGTAGGAACCTCCGACCAAAATGGTAGAAGGGTCCGACCGGCTCTCTCGGTCTGGCCGAGAGGGCTGGTCAGAGGTTCTGGCCAAGAACGTCGGAGGTTCCGACCCTAGAGTTCTGACTCTACCAAGACACCTCAATAATGGATAAATTTACAGAGGTCAAGAGTGAAGCAAGTAATAGGGTAGCAGATAAATACAGGCAAGTAAAGATGCAAAACAAAGCAATAATGAGAAAGCACAATGGAGACACAAAGATTTTTTCTGAAGTTCGGATCACAAAGATCCTACGTCTCCGTTGAGGAGCTCCAAAGAGCCGGGTCTCGATCAACCCCTTGCCTCACCAAACGACCACGAAGATCAACTTAGTATCCACTAGAATTTACCTCCTTTCCTTGCGGAGGCGAGGCTAACCTTCACAAACTTTCCCGGGACAATCCACAATTCAAGGAAGCTCGCGGGAGATGCCTAACCGTCTAGGAGGTTTTCCTCCAAGAGAAATAAGCTCCAAACAGCCAATCCGCGTCCTCCTCAAGTGCACAAGATCCTACTAGCCTTCTCTCAAAAAAATTAACTCAATTTCCCACTAGATCTTTACAAGAATCACCAAGGATGTACTAGAACTAGTTGGGAGAGCTCAAAGAACCTTAGGAGATACTAGGAGTCAGTGGAAATGAAGTGGAATGTCCAACCAACGGCTAGAAACCAAGTTTGGACTTTATAGGCATTGGCATACATCACTTAGCCGTTACTCACAGATTTTGACCAGGAGGTTCTGACCCCAGGGATAGGAACCTCCGGCCAACACAGTCTCTGGCCAAGTTGGTTGGTCGGAACCTCCGACCCTGACACTGAAATTAGCCTATCCCAAGTGTATGTGTTGTGCCAAAGTGATGGACTCTCAGCTATTTGGATCTTAAGCACTTGAGTGGTCTTGGAACACTGCTTGCAATCCCTCTTCATAGTAGGGTTTTCCTACGACTCAAAAGAAAATTGAAAAGAATTTAAAATAAACTTCGAGTCACTTCGCCGTTTTGCATCATGTCTTTGTGGGGATCTCCATGCACTACACCAAGCAACCTGGGACTAAGTCTCTGCACAATTCTCGATAAACTCATTAGTCCCTTAACCACTTTGTCATTAATCCACCAAAACCCACTTAGGGGTTAGATGCACTTTCAATCTCCCCCTTTTTGGTGATTGATGACAACACGGTTAAATCTTACAACAGAATGAATATATAAATTTAATTTTGAATGAAAGTAGATGAATTTGGCTCCCCCTAGAAAATTGCATATATTAGTGAGAGTGAAATATATATGCATACTGAGTTTTGTAAAACATGAAAAGCCTTATTCATCTATTTTCATCCGTGGGGTGCAAAGTGTGACATGATAAATAGAATATCAAATGCATATGACATGGAAAACATACAAAGAAATGAGAAATAACATCACATCACTTTGCATGGCATTACAAAAATAGATTTAAATGCTGAAATTAAACTAGAGCCATAATTAAGCATTCATTACATCTCAAACAATTGGTCAATACATGTCCATTGGCCGAAAAGAAATCTAGGAAACCTAAAGACAGGAGGCGGTCGAAACCTCTGGCCTTAGGGTCGGAGGTTCTGGCCACACTGCACAGCAGCCAACAAAAAGTGAGAGAAAGCCCCTTCATTCTGAAATTTCTCCCCCTTTGGCATCAAGGCGCCAAAAAGAGAGGAAAACCAAGGGAAGAAAGGGCTCAGTCATCGTCGGAAGGGATGATCTCAGTGTCACCGGACGTTGTACTGCCTGCAGTGCCGGTCTCATCATCCGGAGCAAAAATCTCGATATTACCGCTGGTGGCATCATCATCTCTCTCAATAATAGGAGGAAAGTCGTAGACTGGCTGGAAAGAGAGAGTGACATGTGTAAAGCCAGGCTGGAAGGGAGGAACATCTAGCACAAAGTCAGGCTGTACTGGTGGAGGTGCTGGGATAGGCTCATCATCCTCATCCCCATTTTTCTCACTGCTGTCTCCATTCTCCTCATCGTCCTTCCTATTGTTATCATCATGATAGGAGTCCTCCTCTGTGTCGTCTTCAAAAGCTGCCTCAGACTCAGAATCTCCAAAAGGCCTTGTGGAAGGGCCTGCGCCACTGGCAATGTGCTGAGCAGTCTCATAGGCAGCAAACGGGTTCTCAAAAACCTCATCTGAAGAATCATCTGAGACTGTCTTGCCTGCATCCCTCATTATCTCCTTCTGCCGACGCTCTATCTTCTTGATCTTCACGGCGTTCTTAGTGCAGATGTTGAAGATGGCCTTGAGTGCCTTCCTGATAGGTGACTCGAAAGACTGAGAAGAGGGGCCGGACCGAGAGGCACTGGCAGAAGGAAACTTCACTTCCGGCGGAGCTGATGGACGGTAAGCCTTGTGCTTCACCTCCTTCTCAAACACAAGTCCAGATATTTCCTCTATCATCTTCATAATGTATGGAGCATAGGCGCATCCTCTTTTGGGCTCCACCACAATGTTGAAGATTTCAAACCAAATGTACTTCATGACGCTGACAGGTGGCTGATTTCTCTTCAGCCTTGCAAGCAAAGTGTAGTGGCGAGCAAGAAGAGCTGTAGCATCGCCAGACTTAGGAGATAGAGTTTCCCTAATCATGTTCAGAAGGATCTTGTAAGGGGGAAAAAGGCCCTTGGTAGTGCCTATGCAGTTCCTAGGTGCCCCATCGGCATAGAGAAATATGGTCCTTTGAACGGGCAGCGTCTTCTCACCGTACAGGTTTGGCCGGTTCAGATCCTCAAGGTCCAATCCCAAGATGGCTGCAAACTGAGAGATAGTAATTGTGTACTCCACACCCTAAGTCCGCCATCTCATCTGATACTCATGTTGTGGGCTCTCCTCAAAGAACACGGTCGCATAAAACTGACCGATCACTTCCTCACTCCAGTCATACTGCAATCCCATGATGCCTCCAATGTCCTTGTCCAGGCATAGCTTAATCACATCCTTGAAGATCCGGCCCTTCTAGCGCTGCATGTACTCCCAGTCTATATACTTTATCTCCATGACCGGCTTGGGTCGACTCATGAAGACTGAGTTGTACCAGTCCACCTAGACAGCAGTGACAAATCGAGGGTCTGACAACTCCTGAGGGAGAAAATCTGGGTTCAGCTTTCTGTCTCTGCCGCCTCTTGCCACATCATGCAAATAATCAAAATGTTGCCTGGCAATGTGGCCAAAAGGAGTAGTGTTAACAGCCCTGTGCTTAATCACTCGAATTGGGTTATCGAAAGTCCCCCTGCCAGAGTTGCGAGTGCCACCACTACGAGATCCAGTATGCCTTGGTGGCGGTGATGGTGGTGCATCTGAATCCCGAATAACCAAGACAGAGCTGCGAGTCTGTCTTGTAGATTGAGGCTGTGTAGTGGGCCGCTTGCCTCCGCCTGCCCTCCTACTGCTGCTAGCTCGAGCCGGTCCCTTTCCCTTGTCAGCCCGTCTAGGAGGCGACTCTTGATCACTTTGGGTACCAGAAGTAGAGACATCTTGTCTTGTCTTTTGACGCTTCTCTCGAGCCATTGACACTGAAATGCAACCATGGAATCAAAGAAGGTACTGAGGTCAAGAAAATATTGGAAGATCCAAGGTTACAAAGGCTAGTAGAAATAGCCAGTCAGAGGGTCCGACTCCGGGGACGGAGCCTCCGGCCAGCCCTCTTGGCTAGGCCGAGAGTGCTAGTCGGAACCTCCGGCCATGAGGACCGGAACCTCCGGCCAACACAAGGCTGCGACTTGATCTTCAAAACTAGCCAATGCATTGTATCCAAAACTATAGATCCATGTACTAGCGACTTTCGACTAGATTTTTTTTTTTGTCAGGGATATTGGGTCGGAGCCTCCGGCATAATGGTCGGAACCTCCGACCAGATTTTTCTGGAAGGAAGGAAAAACAAGGTATTTTGGCCCAAAAGAAGTGGACATGATTTGCTGTTGACCCATATGTGACCAATAGCAATCAATAAGCACATAACAATGGTCACAAAATGAAGCATCAACCAATGAAAAGAACCAAACTTTCGAAATGGAAAAACTATCACACAAGTATTTTCGCAATATTTTGAGAAAATAAGTTTAGGAATGTTGAGAGCTCTTTCTCAGTTGTTAAGACCATTTTACTACACAAGAAAAGGCCTCAAAACACAAAAGCTCACTTTGATTGACATTCCTTTTGACCCATTTTGACTATTGATTAGTCAAGCACTAGTCATGCAATGTTTCAAGAATCTAAGATATTGAGCTCACTCCCTAAAGCTCGCAAAACCTCTCCTCATTCTAAGGGATTATTAAGTGAAGATATCGGTAAGTTGGTGTTCGTTCTTACATGGGGTAATGACGCATATCTCCTTTGGCTTCATGGTCTCTCAAGCAAGTGTGGCGTATGTCAATATGTTTGCGTTCTGAGTGTTGGACGGGATTATTGGGCTATTTTGATGACGCTCTCATTGTCACAAAGGATAAATTATTCGGTCATTTGTAGCCACAGTCTTCAAGAGTTTGTTTCATCCAACAGGAGTTGAGCACACACACGAGCCGGCGGCTATGTACTCCCCTCGGCGGTGGATAGGGCAATGGAGTTTTGCCTTCTTGGATGCCCAAGGAAACAAGAGATCGTCCAAGAAATTATACAGTCTCCGTTGTGCTCTTGCGGCATCAACCTTCTTACACCGGCATATCGGAATCGGAAATCCGATTAGTTTCAAAAAATCACAACCCTTAGGGTACCAAAAGACCGAAATAGGAGTGTGCACCAAATATCTTAGAATTCTTCTTTACAGTCAATAAGATAACATTCCTTTAGGCGCCGCTGTGAAAGCAGAGCGCACATGCACACACTAAGCACAATATCCGTCTAGATGCACAAAGATAAAGAAGAGATCCAATCATGGAGCGATATACCTTTTGATTCACCGGTTTGCCGTTGTCGTCGAGGTCGAGATGCCCATTCGTTGGCATTGGAGTCTTGATGGCTTGGCTCCCTCCATCTCGAATTTCTTGAGAATATCCTTGAGATACTTTGATTGCGAGATAAAGTTCGCATATCCTTTTGTATGCTTGACTTGAAACCCTAAGGAAGAAAGTGAGCTCCCCCATCATCGACATCTCGAACCTCCTAGTCATGATCTTTGCTAAACTCTTCACTAAAAGAGGATTAGTAGAGCCAAAAATTATGTCATCATATAAATTTGGCACACAAATAAATCATTCTTGAATTTCTTAGTGAAGAGAAGTAGTATCGGTTTGCCTATTTCAAAGCCATTTTGTTAGTAGAAGTCGGCGAGACCATTCATTACCAAGCTCTAGGGCTTGCTTGAGCCCGTAAAGCCTTTGAAGCTTGTAGACATAATTGAGATATATAGGATCATTCAAACACGGGTTGCTCCACATATACCAACTCGGAGATTGGTCTCCATTGAAAACGCACTCTTTGACGTCCATTTGAATAAAGCTTGAATCATGCTTAGCGGCATAAGCTAATAGAATTCGAATGGACTCACAGGATGAGCAAACCGGCGCAAAGGTTTCACCGAAGTCGAGGCCCTCGACTTGAGTGAACCTTTGAGCCACTAACCGTGCTTGTTGCGAGTAATACTCTCTTTTTCGTCTTACTTGTTGCGGAAGACCCACTTGGTTGCCGATGACGTTATTGTTTTGGTCTCTCCACTAATGACCACCACTTAATTGCGGGTGAAGTTGTTCAACTCTTCAGTTGTATGGCCACCACCCAATCTGGATAATCACCAAGTGCGTCCCCACCCTAATTGCTCCCAAAGACGAGACAAAAGGAGTAATTCTCACAAAAAATTAGCAAACCCTGATCGAGTGTTCCCCTCTTTGGATATCACCAAGAATGTTGTCGACGAGATGATCTCTTTGCACGGTGTGCGTAATTTTTGGATGGTGCACCGAGGGACTTGAGCTCCCACACGGTAGTCTCTTGGCTCACTAGTGCCGTCGGCATCCGATCCCATCCACTGTGCTAGATCGTCCTCTTGATCAACTCTTGTGCCTTGAGGGCGCCGCTTGAATGGAAGGAGCTTGTTTCCGGTCCCTCTTTGCTCCTCCGATTCTTCTAGCGGCCACTCACCTCTCCAATGCCTTATTCATCAATGTCGTTTCTCCCGTGAACTCCTTCACCTAAAACATCTCAAGCTTCAACTTCCCACTTGGAAGCCGTTAGTTTCATCAAATGTCACATTTCTCAGGATTTCAACAATTCCGGAGACTTTGTTGAAAACACGATAGGCCGTGAGCATTCGACTCATATCCGAGTAGAAATCCTTCATTCACTTTTGGAGCAACTGGCTAATGAGCGAGATCTCTTTACTCAAAACTAAAACATTTGAACCAAAAACACGAAAGTAGGAGACAATTGGGTTTGACTGGTGGAGGAGTTCGATATGCCGTCTTTTTGAGAAACTTTAGTGAGGTATAGAGCGATTAGCGCGTGACACGCGCCATGTTTCACAACGCCTCCGCCCCAAAAGATGTCCCGTGTCTTTGTATTCATCTAGCATAGTCCTTGCCATCTCCCCATAGACCGACCATTCTTCCTACTCCACCAGTCCACTTTTGAGGTGCATCATATGGAGCGGAGAACTCGTGCTTAACCCTCATCTTTAAAGGAATTCCTCCACCTTGATCTCTATGAACTCCTCCCATTGTCCGCTCCTAACTTTCTTCAATCTTGAGCTCGAATCGTTTTGGCTCGCTTTGCGATTCTTGAAAATTCCTTGGGTTTCACTCTTATCTTGCAAAAAAGAATATCCAAGTGAAGCGAAAAAAATCATTAACAATACGAGCCCATATTTGTTACCCGATGCTTAGGGTAGGCCACGCACCGAAGAATCCATATGAAGTAGTTCCAATGGCCTTGAGGTAGTTATTATGTTTTTTTACGGGATGTGGTTCCCTACTTGCTTCCGGCTTGACAAGCGCTACACACACGGTTTTCTCAAAAGTTGACGTTAATAACCCGAGAGATGTGTTCCCCTTTAGAAGATTCGATAAGTTCCTCATCCCCATGGCTAGCCTTCGATGCCAAAGCCACCCATGAGATTTGCAATCAAGCAAGCCTCCGGGTTCACTTTATCTAGGTCAAAGTCCACTAGGTAAAAGATCTTCCTTTCAACCTTCTCTTGAATGCGACGGAATTATTCATCTCTTCTAAAGATAACATCCCGTCGGTACAACAAGCAATTATAGCCCAATTTGCAAATTGAGACACCGTTAATAGATTGTAGCTTAAAGACTTGACGAAAAGAACATTTGAGAGAGATAGATTGTTGGAGATGACAATTTTACCTAGACCATTACCTTGCCCTTTTCACATCATCTCCAAAGACAATATTGTCGCCTATCTCCTCTATTTCGTCAAGAGTTAACAAACATACTCCTCTCTCCCGTCATGTAGTTGGTGTAACCGCTGTCAACACCCAACCGATCCACCGGAGGAGTATGCCTAAAAAAAGAAAGTTCAAGCTTGGATTAGGTACCAAAACTTGTTAAGTTTGTGTCCTTTAGCATTAGTCACAAAGCGCCTTGGCACCACCACACAAGCCCTTACTCCTCATAGCAAATCACCAATAAAATGGCAATCACTTTACCGCGGTGATCCTCGGTGATCTCATATGACGCATAGTAAAGTTTTCTGGTTCCGGAGTCGAGCCTCCTACCAGAATTCTCTGTCTGTCTGGGTTGACTGGTCGGACCTCCTGCCTCTGGGTCGAGCCTCCTACCGGCCTCTCGCTTTCTGTAGCTGAAAAGTATGGCCGGAACCTCCGACCCTTCTTCGGGAATCTCCGACAGGCCTTCTTGGCTTGCCGAGAGGCTTGGTCAGGAACCTCCGGCCTACATAGTCGGAGCGCTCCGGCCCCAGACTGACCGAGGAACTTTTTACCTCCTCGGCTTGCGACGAACCTCCTTCTTTCACACAACTTCAGGCATCCTTCCCATTGACCATGTCCTTCTGGATGCGTCCACTTTCATGAGGAAGCGAAAGCTAAGACCAAGTCATTTTTGTTAGTGGGTTATGAGGGTTTGTAGAGGGTATCTTTGGATTGGAATGTTTTCAAACATCCAAACTTCACCAAGTACCCAACCGCTCATTCTCCTTTTTGAGCGCCTCCAAAGCTTCAAGGTTAGTAGCATATGCTCCAAATCAAAATTATAGCATTTTGCACAACCTGCTTGTGGAGCATTAAGATCTTGGTGGCCTCATTGGAGGTGGAGACGCCTATTCCAAAGAGTGTCAAATTGCATTTCAAGAGCCTTGTGATTTGGTCCATTTCACAAGGTTCTCTTGAAGTATTTCATTCACACTCTTTAGATTAGCATTGAGTTATTGATCAAAGAGAGCTCTTGGTCAATTCCTCAACGCTTCCTTCTCCTTAGCCAAATTCTCCTCTAGGCAAGGTTTCTCTCCTTTTCAAGGATGAGCAAGTCCTCTTGCCTTTCGAGACTTCTCTTTACACTCTAATGCCTTTATAAGTTTTGCCAATTGTAATATGGCCGGCTGCTAAAATGCTTAAGCATCTCATCCATATCATCCTCACTTCATCATCACTAAGAATCATCATCATTAATTGGAGGAGGTTTGGATGTTGATTACCTTTTGCCCTCCAAAAGTGTGCCATGAGACAAGTGGGCTCATAGTGATCGTCGTCGCTCAAGTTGTCGAAGAGATGCTCTCAAACCCCGACGACGACTTGATAGCAATTGTGGCAACCCCTCCTTCATCGCTTCTTGTCGTCGTCCTCATCATTGGAGAACCATTCCTCTCCAATATGAGCACGCCCAGTCTCTTCTTGGCCACCGTTGGACTTGCCACTCTTGTTCTTGAGCTTGGGGGCAATCGGCGATGAAATGGCTTATACTCCTTGCATTCGTAGCACGCCGCTTGGATTGCCTCCTTCCTTTGTCTTCCTCCTTCTTATCCTTGCCAAATCCGCCTCCACGAAGGAAGTGCTTGAACTCCTCACCAACAAGAGCGAAAGTCTTTATCTTCACTTTTTTTTTTCTCGGAGTCGCTTGAGACTTGCTCCTTCTTTTGCCTTCAAAGCAACTTCCTTGTTTCTTGACGATTGCGGCACTCTTGCAAAGTTACTTGATCTCCTTGGCTTCCTCTTCGAGCAGACTCATTGTAGAGATGATCCTCGAGGAAACGTCGCTTCGGGATGAGTCTCTTGAAGTTCTTCATCTCCCGGATGAGGGTCACCAAGGTGGGGTTTCTTGGGACGATCGCGCGGAGAAGCCTCTTGACGAGCACATGATCGGTCATGTCTTTACACCAAGACCACGAATCTTGTTGATAATGACCATCATGTGATCGTACTCTCTTACATGGCGTTCTCGTCGTCTTCCATCACAAACCGCCCAAGTTGCCCCTCAAGTAACTCGATCTTGGACTCTCGTACGCCGGGGGATTCTTCATGCGCCAATTGAAGTGTATCCCAAATCTCCTTGGCCTCCTCGAGTTGGTCCACCTTGTTGAATTCCTCAGGACTAAGGAGTTAGAGGATGACACTTGCGGCTTAGGCATGGTGCAGTGGATAAGAGCCTTTGAGCCGGTGTAGGCTCGTCTCCTTCCTCCGGAGCATCCGTCACCACCTTGTGCACACAATCTTCCAAATACTCTGGATGCAACGCAGATTAGATGCAATTTTATCTTGTGCTTCCCATTATAGAAGGTCCCGTGTTCAAAATGGGTGAGCGCGTCCAGAACACGGAGATGATGCTGAGGAGGAGGCATAACATGTTGTAACCAAGGTCACAAAGCAGCCCCTTTCTTCCACCCGACTTGATAGTCGAGCCATCTCCGTCTTCTTGACCTCCGGTAAGAATTAACGACCTTCTGAGTCAACATCCTCAGATCAACTCAAGCGGTTAAGTAACTTCTTAGGAGTTTAGGCTCCTGATACCAATTGAAAGCCCGTTGATGTCACCTAGAGGGGTGGAATCGGCGTCCTGAAAAGTTCTCAAAATAGCGGTAAAATACCTAGTAGACCTCTGACCAACATGGTAGGAGGGTCCGACCGGCTCTCTCGGGCTGCTGAGAGGCTGGTCAAGTTCACTAAAACGCCGGAGGTTCCAACCCTAGATTCTTGACTCTACTAAGACACCCGCAATATGAAATTATAAGATCAAGATAAGCCAAGTAATAGCGGTAGCAATACAATATAGGAAGTAAAATACTAAAACAAAGCAATAATGAAAAGCACATGGACCACAAAGATTTTTTCGAAGTTCGCGGATCACAAATATCCTACATCATCTGTTGAGAATCAAAGACCAGTCTCGATCGACCCTGCCACCAACGCGACTACGAAGATCAACTAGTATTCACTTAGACTTTACCTCATTTCTTGCGGGAGCCGAGGTTAACTCCACAACCTTCCTGGACAATCACAATTCAAGGAAGCTTAGAGACCTTAACTGTCTAGGAGGTTTCCCTCAAGAGAAATAAGCTCAACAGCCAACCGCGTCTCCTCAAGTGCACAGCTCCTCCAGCCTTCGCTCAACCAAATTCACTCAATCATCCCACCTAGGTCTATCACAAAATACCAAGGACTCACTAAACTAGTTGGAGAGCTCAAAACCTTAGGAGATGCTAGGGTCGTGGAATGAAGTGGGAATGGCCACACAACGGCTAGAAACCCGTATGGCTTTATATGCATGACATCGTCACTTTAGCCGTTACTCATAGATTTGGCAGGAGCACCAGTAACCCTCCGGCCAACACGAGTCTCGCCAAGTTGGTGTCGGACCCCGACCTTGACACTGAAAAATACCTATCCCAATTTAAGTGTGTACCCAAGTATGGACTCTTAGCCTTTGATCTTAAGCACTGAGTTGACCTTAACACGCTTGCAACCCTCTTGATAGTACCAGTTTCCTACGACCAAAAGAAAATTCAAAGAAATTAAATAAACTCCGAGCCGCTTCGCTGTTGCATCATGTCTTGTGGGGTCCCATACACCACACCAAGCAGCCTGGACTAATCTTGCATAATTCCTCGTAAATCATTATCCCTTAA